>CM035428.1:154648686-154921186 GCA_020310875.1 Ceratopteris richardii | reverse complement strand
AATGTCAAAGGATGCAACAAGTGGCTCAATTATGTATACCTGACACCACCGCGTGGTCCTGCAATGATCGCATATATGATTTCCACCATTAGGGATTGAGAAATTAGGTTCAAGAATGTACCAGATGTAATGGCATAGATGTGTCTCAAATATTTAACTCATGCTTGTCATATTCCATACATTCAAAAATGTTAAAGAACCTCACCTCTCGGCTCTAGGCTTTAACGAAGCCATCCTCGATCTAGTCTATGATATGAGCACCACCCCATCCATTAATGTTGTATATGCATGGCACGCTCATGTCAAATACCTCCCAACATGCTTCAAACAGACATTTGAAGAAATGTTTATCATAGGGTTCTGGGAGTATCATTCAGAAATATTCATTCCTAGGCCCTCTTATCTGTTACACTTATTTGCTGTGGAGCAGGCCCTACACTCAGACAAGCTGCGTATGCCATATCCGGAGGTACCCGGGCCACTAGATTGGGATGCCTTACTCATAGATTTAGCTAGAGGACTAAGGCTCAAAGACCATCACTTGGCCACTGATGTGGTCGAGTATTACATCAAACATTCGGCTCAGCAAGGATCTGTCAGAGACGACAGACGTGAGAGAGGGGGGAGTGTTGGCAGCAGTGAGGGCATCTCAAGACAAGGGAGTTGACTAAGGAATTAGAACAAAGAGAAGGGCCAAGTAGGCAAAGTAGTCAAAGAAGATCCGACAAATAGGTTATTCAATTTTGGAGATAACTCCCTTTTAATAGTGATTTTCATCACTACATGAACATTGTAGATACCATTTTTGGTAGATTAGACTCCATTTTGTTCAAGCCAAGGAGTCCTCAAGTTTGAGGAGTATTAGAAGTATTTATGTACCAATTTCCATAATTTTTAGAGCTCATTTGAGCCTCCAAAATAGCCTATGAACCTAATTTTTAACTAGGCCAGACACTAGGTCTGGACAAGGTCACTAGCTAGTCAAGAACTATAGAAGGAGCTAGAGAGCTCATTTTTTGAGATAACAAATTGTAGTTTTGAACTAAGAAGAGCTCTTGTAATTGTCTTTTGATCTTAATCGAAGCTTCCATTGTCTCACTCTTTGTTCTCACTTGTGTGCACGTGTGTGTGTGTATGTGTGTGCATGCTTGTGTGCTTCTCCATCACCACTTGTGCACATCACTTGCTCGAGGTCTTCATACCATTCTCATGTTTTCGTGGATCGTCATTAAAGGAGGTGCTACCCACCACTGAGCTACACCAAATTTTGGCATCATTTCTCGGGATCGAGCTTTGAGGATGAGCGTGTGATGATAAGACGTAGAGTAGAGATGTTGGAAGAGTAGGTAAGCATTTTCTTTTACTTGTTTAACTTGTTTTTTTCCATCCTCTTCACTTCCACACACCATATCCATTCATCATGATCTTCACCACCATGACCATATACCTCCATCTCCATTCATTTCCTCATTTTCACTTGAGATCGACAGCGAGAGAAAGCTTGTATGTGCACTTGTTTTTCGTGTTTCTCTAAGTGTTCTTGTAGGTACCAGCTTCCATTGTAGCTATAGTAGCTCCAGCAGATGAGAAACTATCTGTGCAGGTTCCAGGGCACGATCGACAAAAAAGTTTGACTTTTGGTAAAACAAAGTGCACCATCACAAAGTACATGACTAGGACATTCTAGATCACTAATCACAATAAAAAAATTCCTCAATTTTTTGTTAGTCGCGATTGACATTATCGATCACGACTGACAGCCATAATCGACACCATCGATCGTGATCGATATCGACGATGGGCACAACCGATTGAGAGACCTTGTCAATTGCGACCGACCTATCGATTGCGATCGACAACCACTATGGATTGCCACGTAAGACTCTGTCGGTCACGATTGACAATGTCGATCGCGACCAGCTAAAATTTCACGATTGACACAATAATTCGCATGCCATGTGTCCATCACGACGGACACGCCCTCGATTGAATAAAATCACACTGGAAATCACGAAAAAAGTGTCGATCGCGATTGACACCATCAATCGGGATTGACTGCCCTTACGATTGATACCATCAATTGTGACTCACTCTTTCCATTAAATTGAAATCTTGAGCTAACTTTGGGACTCTTACAGGTCCATTGAGAGCGTCGAAGGGCATCTAGAGCAGTAGCATACTGTAAGCTTGAGAATGGGGTTCTTGACCACCCAAGAGCAAGGGATAAGCAATTGATTGGATCATTCTCAACTCCCTTAGTCAATTCCTAGCTTAAGCTAAGTGCGAGTCAATGTGACGATAGGCATCTATCAAGATGAAGACTAATTAAACACTCAAGTTCAAGCAAAAATATAATCTCTTTGTGATCGATAACTTTAAAGGCAAGAATTTAATGTGGTGTGATCAACTAAAAGTGGGGAAATTCACTCAAGTATTCATGACGATGTGATATCAGGCAAGAGCATAAACATGATTACCAACTAAAAAAGAACCAAGTGACTGATACAAATTGATCTACAACCAGCTTGTACTTGGGGGTAAGCTAGGTTGTTCAATCTGGCATATGAACCTTAGATCAGGATGACATCTAGGGAGAGATAGACAAAGCCTTAGGTCTTTAGAAGCTAGTGTCAATCACACTGCTTGGTCTTGGGCCCAATAGTTGAGTGATTATCCACACTACCCTAGCTCTGAAACTAGCGAATCAGATGTGTCTTATAGCATGGAGAGATCCACAGGAAGTTCAGGTGTGGCTTACTTAGAGAAACATGAAGACCCTTACAAAACTCAACTTGAATACATTAGGACCAACCGATTCGATGCTCACATCTATGGGGATGGTCTAAGAAGATTTGTTTTCCAAATTAAAAATCCAGATCAAACCATTAGACTAGAACATCTGATAGTCAAATTCAAAAATGATGCATACAGGAAGGAACAATGTACGTAGTCACCAACCAACCGGATAGAACAGATGAATTTGGTAATGTAATTCTAGAGTCAAATATAGGTGACATAGAGCAAGGGAACTTAGGAAGAGAGCCCAGAACTCCTCGAGGCAAATAAGTCCTAACTAGAATCATCACTCTAGAGTGGGTTCCCAAAGACAATAAGAGCATAGATTTGATCTTCAACTGAGAGATCGATGAAGCTTTTTGGAGGTATAAGCCTGACCACTCTAATGAAGTAGGAATGCTCACAATCTATGAGTTGAAAGATCTTGATAGCCCAATCAAAGTGACCTATTTAGACAATACTTCAAAGAGGATCTTTGTGGTCTCAGAGCATGGTAGGCATGCCTACACTTGGAAGGGTGAATTTGTTTTCCCCCAACCAAGATCTAATGTCTCTTATGGTCCCCAAGGAGCTAGAACATCCCAAGCTCATGGAGCTCAAAGGGACAGGAGTAGAGATAGGCCAGAGGTAAGCTTTGCTAACCCAATAGGGAGAGAACGAACGAGAACGGAGACGGATAGAATGGAAACTGAGAAACCTAGAGACCCTAGCAATCAAAGAAATATAGACGAATTCCCTTTGCCAAGCCCTAGGGAACACACGAGGACCTTAAGGCCTACACAACTAGTTAAGTCCATGAAGAATTTCTTTGATGGCACTGGAGACCCGTACAATCATGTGGCAGAATTTAGGCAAGTCTTGAGGGCAGAGCAAGTGGATGACCTGTTCATGCAATACAATGCATTTGGTCTAACTCTCAAGAACACAACCCTTACCTGGTTTCAACCACTACACAAGAGTCAATTCAGGAACATAGACCAACTTCTAGAAGCTTTCATCACAGAATTTTCTAAGAATCGCATACGGTATAGTACTTCCTCACTAATACATAGCTTCAAGTAGATACCTCAAGAGACAGTTAGACTTGCAGGAAGAAGATTTAGGCAATACCTAGAGAGATGCCCTATTTTGGAGTTACCCACACTAGCTAAACAAGTGGCTTTATTCTTTGACGGATTGCTAAGCACCAAATTGAGATCATATGTGTACTTGAAGGACCCTTGGACATAGAAGAGTGTGTACACATGTGCATAGACATTGAGGATAATCTAGGAGAGGAATTAGAGCTTTCAAAAATCTACAAAGATTTAGATAGCTCTACTAGCCTCATATCCAAAAAATCCACAATTATCGAGGAACTTGTAGAGAAGGTAGCGCAAAAACTAGGAGTCTCAAGCAAACAAATACCAAGATTTTCCCTAGTGAAAAGGTTCTATAGTTGTGGAGGGGACCATATGGTGAATGTATGTCCCATTATGGCTGAACCCCAAGTGAACCCTGGCAACTAATACTACACCATAGAGTGGAGATACACTAACCATACTACACAAGACTGCCCATATAATATGCAAGCGGTTAGGCAGAATTATCCACAACAAGGGAGATACCAGAATCAGAACTCAGAGTAGTATGCTAGACCACAAAAACCTATCAAACCCAACAAAGGCCTCAACCTGTGTTATCTCAACAACCTCCAACTCTAGCCAATGTGATTCCAATGAAGTATGCAATTGCTGAAGAAAATCTAAATAGAGCCTTAGTGCTAGTAACACCATTGCTTTCAAAAAGTGACCTGAATGATCAAAGCTTTGACTTGACTCATATGGATAGTCCACAGGCCTACTACATGCAGTCACTTGAGCATACCGAAACTTACTATTATGAAGATCCTAGTGACTCTAGTGGGGCGCTCGAATATACCAATGTCATGTATGTCAATCCTAATTCTAGGCCTCAACCTATACAGATGAGACACCAAGAACCTAGAGGGCCATGCTACAAATGCCAGGGAGATCACTTCATATGTGATTGCCCAATCCCGACACCCACACAAAGCCAATCGGTGACGATTCAAGGCATTTGTAAAGATTGCGGGAAGGAGCACCTCTTACGAGATTGCCCAAAGAACCCACACAATGTGAAAAAGATTACTCCCATTAATGTGATTGGGTTAGTTATAGACTCTACCGGAAGTGTAACTTCCACTGCCCCCATGCAAGTGATCACTAGAGCCCAAGCTTTGCATCAAAACCAAGGTTTAAGACAGGAAAAGGGTTTTGATGTTAGTGAGACTGAGAGCATAACTAAGGAGAGGACCAGAGCTTGGAAGGATAGTCACGAGAGATTGAGAAGACAATGGTTGAAGAAAATGAGTGAACTCAAGGAAAGTCTAAGAGAGACAGAGGCCAATCTCAATCGCACTCTCACCCATCACCTTCCATCCCACAACCTTCTAATCCACCACCTTCTATCCCACAACCTTCTAATCCACCACCTTCTATCCCACAACCTTCTAATCCACCACCTTCTATCCCACAACCTTCTAATCCACCACCTTCTATCTCACCTCGTACAATTCCACCACCACCTAGAGTAGGATCAGTCCTAGCAGATCCCACTCAAGGAAAGTCTAATTAGCATCTCAATCGCACTCTCACCCATCACCTTCCATCCCACAACCTTCTAATCCACCACCTTCTATCCCACCTCGTACAATTCCACCACCACCTAGAGTAGGATCAGTCCTAGCAGATCCCACTCTCGAGGACCTATACATGATGCTTAAAGCATATCAGGCTAGAATCCAAGAAGGGCCAAATGTAATGAATCATGAAAAGTGTTACCCTAGAGCTCAACTAGAACTCCAACGAACTAAAATTTGTGCTAAGATGGTGGAATTGGCTCAAACCATGCTTGAAGCTAGCCGCCTCTTTAACTTCTCTAGTTCAGACAAAACTCAACTGCATTTTGATGGACTATTAGATAGATTGGAGAGGCTAATTGAAAATCTCAAAAGGACCCTGCCTCTCAAGGTTATGACAAGGCAAGTGAAAGGATAAGCCTTCCTGCCCAGGAAGCTTATGTGCCTAACTTCACAGAACCAGAAATATCTTCTTCTATGAATCGATATTCCCCAGAATTTATAAGAGAGATTTAAGAAAAGAAATGGGCTAGAGAAAGTGAAAATCCTCCTCCTATTGAACTTGTGGATGACTTACATGAACAATTCCCACAAGACATTCCATCCATTTATGAAGAGCAAGAGGATACCCAATCTCATGAGAGATTATACTTTGAGTCTAATTCCTTGCAGGAACTACCCCATTTCACAGGCCCATGGGAAGCGAAGTCTACTTGTATGAGAGCACCCACGGTCATGGTAAGGAATGAAGACTCAATCATACCTAGGAATACGGAGGTAGTAAAGAAAACTAAAGTGCAATGCAACCTCACTTTAGAAGAGCTTCTCAAGGTTAAGCCATAATTGTGGAAACAAGACAATTATGCAGCCAAGATCAAGGAAGATTGTTGGAAGCAGCCAGAGGCACAGACGACACGGAAGTATGTAACGACAGAGCAGGGAGTCAGTCGGATCAATTTCTCAAACAAATATGTTTTTATCACTTTTCAAAACATTCAACAGTGATTTTTATCACTAATTGTAACATATGTAACATAGAAAATCTCATTTTGTAATCCATAGCTCCATTTTGTGCAAGCCGAGGAGTCCTCGAGCTTGAGGAGCTTAGGTAGAATGCGCGTACCAATTTTCGTTATTTTTAGATACCGTTTACCCTTCCAAATAGCATCTAGGACCTATTTTTTAACTAGGCCGGTCACTAGATGTGAAACCGGTCAAAACTAGTCTAGAAACTATAAAAAGAGCTAGAGAGCTCATTTTTCGAGGTTGGTTCATGTTGGTTAGTGTGAGCTTGTTGGAGTTTAGAGTTCTTTTGAGCTTGTAATAGTGTTCTTGAGTAATAGAGCTAATTTCTCACCTTCCATTGTGTCTTGCTTGTCTCTTCATTGTGTGTGTGTATGTGTGTGTGCATCTTTGTGCTTCTCACCTTCACTCTCACATCATCTCACATTCACGATCTTCATATCACTCCTATCTCTTCCGCGGATTGACATTAAGGAGGTGGAGCTTCTTAACATGGTTCTCACCATTGTGCTAGAGCAACACCAAATTTGGCGCCGTTGCCGGGGATCGAGTCTAGGACGAATGTGTGATGGTAAGAGTATAGCAAGAAGTAGCGTTGGAAGGTAAAAATTTCAGTTTTTGTTGTTGTTTTTACTTAGTTTTTAGTGTTTTTCACCTCCCCCACACTCCATCTTCATCACCACATCATCATCTTCATCTCCAAAAAAATCAGAAAATTCACCATATCCACCCATTCTCCTCATTTCCCCTCATTTGTGCATGCGAGAGAGTGAGAGAGAGCTTTTGTGCTTGTGTGTACTTTGGTTTTCTTGAGTTTTCTTGCAGGTACAGAGCTCCAGTGCATCAGGAAAGCTTGGAAAAGGTAAAATTTTCAGTTTCTGTCAAAAATTGCCGACTGTGTCAGACCATCACGATGGTCTGCAAAGTTCGGATTTTGAGGAAGGCGAGTTCACCACCGTGTAGGCGACCCCTGCATGTGTAGGAATCCATAGCTGCATCTCAAAAAATCACAGTTTGGTGGACCATCGTGACGGTCTCAGACCATCGCGATTGTGTCACACCATCGCGATTGGCTCACGCCATCGCGCCGACGGTGCCACGTGGCAATCTAGACCATCGCGACGGTGCACTTCAGACCATCGCGACACTTCAAAAATTCAGACCATCGCGATTGGCTCACGCCATCGCGCCCAGACCATCGCGGTTGGCTCACGCCATCGCGTTCAGACCATCGCGACGGTTCACTTTGGACCATCGCGATTGTCCACGTTGACCGTTGACTGACGCCATCGCGACGGTCCCATTTCACGCCATCGCGATTGTGCAACCTCACGCCATCGCGACGGTCCCATTTCACGCCATCGCGACGGTGCACTTTCAGACCATCGCGATTGTCCAAATTCACGCCATCGCGATTGTGCACTTTCACGCCATCGCGACGGTGCAACTTCAGACCATCGCGATTGTCCAAGTTCACGCCATCGCGACGGTCCCATTTCACGCCATCGCGATTGTGCATTTTCAGACCATCGCGATTGTGCAATCCCACGCCATCGCGATTGTGCACCCTCACGCCATCGCGACGGTGCCAGACCATCGCGATCATCTCAGACCATCGCGATTGTGCACCCCCATCGCAAATTTTAGGGTTTCATTTTTTGGCCAATTTTGGGGCTATTTTTGGGAAATTTTTGGGTGATTAGACTCATAGGAGACCCCTTAGCTCATATTTGGAGAAAAACCTGTTTGTCAATTTTTACCCCCCAGGGCCTGAACGGTCATAACTTTTTCATCCGAAGTCCGTTTTTTGAGCTTAATAGCTCGTTAGAAAGCTCTTGACGAGTACGTCTATTCTTAAAGGATACGTCTTTTTAGACAAGCTATTTTGAGGTTGACCTAGTTTGGGACTAGGAAGCCAGAGGGCAAACATTGAAAAGTTGGGCAAAAGGGAAGGGACTTAAAAGGTGTATGTACTCAAGTGCTTAATCATCCAACTGTGCATTGGTCTAATATTGGATTTTTCCAGGTCTAGCAAGGGCAATCGAAGGCAACCAAGGCAAGGCAGTGAAGGGCATAAAGCTTGGGAAGCGCGGCTTCTTGGGCATCAGAGCAACCAGAAAAGCTGACTCGAGGTTGGAAGATTACTCAACCCCCTCAGTCAATTCTTAGCTTAGGATAAACATTAGCATTGTGGATTTAAGACGATAGGAACGCCTCAAGTTCAAGAGAGTTAAATTTATCAAGTTCAAGACTAAAGTAAAGGTGTGTGACACAAAAACCTAAAGGAAAGAACATAAGTCTGACGGAACGAGAACTCAAAATTATAACGGAAAGTCGAATTCCTGACGCATATAGTAAGACAAGAATCTAAAGAAATCTAAAAAGAATCAAGACAGTAATAACAAAGAATCATTGACGATCTGAGCGTGTACTGAGTGTGCAAGGAAGAAAATTAATGAACCTTAGATCGGACAAACATATAGGTAAGTCAGACCGACGGAGCCTTAGATCATCAGAGGCAAGTGTAAGAACTACTGCACGATCGTGGGCTCAACAATTGAATAGTAATTACCCCTACGAGAGCTCAGATACTAGCGAATCAGAAATGACATTTAGCACAGAAAGACCAGAAGGAGGGTCTAATGTAGCCTATTTAGAAAAACCAGAAGGACCCTATAGAACACAACTAGAGTTTCTCCGAACCAACCGATTAGGTGCTCGTATCTATGAGGATGGTGTGCGAAGGCAAGTGGTGCAAATGCACAACCCCGATCAACCCATTGGATTGGAACGTCCAGTGGTGAAATTCGAGAGAGACGCATACATAGACAAGGAAGGAACGATGTACATATTAAGTACGCAGCCAAACAATACCAACGAGTTTGGCGTGATTCAACCAGAAGCGGAAGCAAAATCTCAAGGAAAAGAACCATTAGAAGAGCCTAGAACACCTAGAGGGAAATCTGTACTGACACGAGTACTAATCCCAGAATGGATCCCTCAGGACAACAGAAGCATAGAGTTGTTTGTAAATAAAGAAACTGATGAAGCCTTTTGGAGATACAAGACCGAAATACTTAGTGAGGTAGGTATCATCACTATATACGAGTTCAAGGACCCGGATACACCTGGAAAGGTTATATACCTGGATGAGACTTCAGAAAGAGTCTTTGTGGTGCCTGACCGCGCTAAAAACACATACACATGGAGAGGTGAATTGGTATTCCCTCCATCTAGAACGAACATGAATACAAGTCAACAAGGGGTAGGAACATCCTCAGCCCATGGAAATCAAAGAGAGGGAAATAAAGAGAGACCGGAAGTAAGCTTCACTCGTCCCGTAGGGAGAGATAGAACAACCACAGAAACTAATAGAGTAGATAGACAAAGAGATCATGGAATACCAGGTGGTAGAGATGATTTTCCTCTACCTAGGCCACGCGAACACGCAAGAATATTGAGACCCACACAGTTAGTGAAATCCATGAAGAATTACTTTGATGGGACAGGAGATCCCTATGACCATGTCGCAGAATTCAAGCAAGTACTAAGAGCAGAACAAGTTGAAGACATGTTCACGCAATACAACGCATTTGGACTAACGTTAAAGAATACAGCTTTAACTTGGTTCCAACCTCTGCAACAAAGGCAATTTAGAGACATCCATCACTTTTTAGAGTCATTCATCACCGAATTCTCTAAAAGTGGGGTTAGACATGACACGTCTTCGTTGATTCATAGCTTTAAACAGACCCCTCAGGAAACAGTTAGACTGGCAGGACGTAGGTTTAGACAATATGTTGAACGATGCCCAATGCAAGAGCTACCCTCACAAGCCAAGCAAGTGTCCTTGTTTCTAGATGGCTTGTTGAGCTCTAAACTACGCCCCTACGTGTACCTAAAAGAACCCAGAACGCTAGAGCAATGTATAAGAATTTGTATAGACATTGAGGACAACTTAGGAGACGAGTTGGAACTCTCAAAGGTCTATAAGGACTCAGACTGTTCATCTCTAGCATCCACAAAATTGTCTAGCTCAATAGAAGACCTAGCAGAAAAAGTGGCCCAGAAATTAGGAGTTTCTAGTAAACCTAGGGTACTAATGAACAAGCGTTGTTATACCTGTGGTGGTGACCATATGGCAAATGTGTGCCCCAATGCACCACAACCACAAGCCAACCCTAGTGGCCAATATTGTACAATTGAGAGAAGACTCACGAATCATACGGCTCAGGACTGCCCATACAACAAACAGACCGTGAGACAGAACTACCCGCAAGCATACCTACAGCCAGGTAGGTATGAAGGCCAATACAATGCTTAGCCTTATTACTATAGGCCTCCTCAGAACTACCCATACCAGGCTCAACAGAGACCTCAACCTGTCTTAGCTCAGCAGCCACCCCCACCAGCGAATGTCATCTCAGTCAAATACGCTGCTGCAGAAGAGAATCTAAGTAGGGCTTTAGTGCCCACACTCATAGTTTTGACTCTACGCATGTAGATAGTCCACCCGCATATTACACAGAGTCACCAGAACACGTGGAGACATATCATTATGATAGTCCACCAGTGGAACCTAGTTGGGAGCTAGACTATGCTAATGTGATGTACACAAACCCAAATCCAAGGCCCCAATTGAGACAACAAAGACCACAGGGCCCTAGAGGACCATGCTTTCGGTGCCAAGGAGATCATTTCATAAAGGACTGTCCACATCCCCCGATAGTAGGACAATCACAGTACTATAACATCCAAGGCTTTTGTGCCGATTGTGGCAAAGAGCACATAATCAAAGATTGCCCCAAGAATCCAGTTAACACTTCGAATGTGACACCGATCAACGTGATAGGTATTGTAAATAACGCAGATGGATCCAACCCTACATACGTGCCTATCCAAGCTATAACAAGAGCCCAGGCGCTCTTACAGAACCAACAGCTTAATCAAGAGAAGGTAGCCGGAAGTAGTGAAGTTGCAGAATCTAGCAGTAAAAAGACAAAATCTTGGAAAGATTCTAGAGAAAGAATTAAGAGAAAATGGAGTAAAAAGATAAGTGAGTTGGAAGGAAGTTTGAAGGAATCTAGAGCCAAAATCCAAGAATTGACTTCGCAGGAATTGAATCAAGAGAATCCAGCTCAGAAATCAGGATCAGTTTTAGCGGAACCCATACCAGAAAATCTAGACATGATGTTTCGTGCATATCAGGCTAGATTAAAAGAGGGACCTCAGGTAGCTGAAATGAGCAAAAACTACCCTCGAGCTGATCTAGAAATTGAGAGAACTAAACTTTGCATGAAGATGGTCGAACTAGCACAAGCTTTGTTCGAAGCCTCTAGATATCTGAATTGGAATAACATGGCAAAACCGGAATTACACTTTCAAGGACTAATGGAGAGGCTAGAATATTTGATAGAGAGCAAAGAGAAAAAGGATCAGCCTAGGAACCCTATTGTCCCAGAGGCACAGGAAAGGAATGCACCATCCCTGTCTCAAGTACCCAACTCAGAAAGTCAAGACAATTTGTCTTCCATACATAAATATTCACATGAATTTTTGAGAGAAATACAAGAAGAGAAATGGAGAAAAGAACAAGGAACCCATCCTCCTATTCAAGAAATAGATGACTTGCAGGAACAATTTCCCCAAGACATTCCCTCTATTTACGATGATGTAGAGGAAGAGCAACTGAGTGAACACACAAGATTTGAATCTAATTCTTTACAAGAATTACCTCAGTTCACAGGACCTTGGGAAGCAAAGTCTATTAGTATGAGAGCACCCACGATAATAGTGAGGAATGAAGAATCAGTAATCCCTAGAAACACGGAAGTGATCAAGAATACCAAAGTACAATGTAATCTCACTCTAGAGGAGTTGTTAAAGGTAAAACCAGAATTGTGGAAACATGTAGCAAATCAATTCCCCGAGCTTGCTACTACTCCCTCACAAATAGGATCACAAAATAAGGTACCAGAAATACCCGTAGAAAAGATTGGAGATGTAAGCGAAGGAGAGGAAGGTAACACTTATCTTCCGATAACCCATCAGGGCTACACCACGAAAGCCATCTTAGATTCAGGAGCCAGAGTAGCCATAGCTACTACCGCTTTATGGAAACGTTGGGGTAAGCCAGCATTGAGACCCACCAGGATGAAGCTACAAATGGCTGACGGACACATAGAAAAACCATTAGGCTTACTGGAAGGCATATCTCTCATCACTTGTGGTGTAGAATTTGAGCATACTTTCGCCATTTGTGACTTTGCAAAAAACCATGCTTATGAGATGATATTGGGACGACCATTCATGCGTCAGTTGCAAATTGTACAAGACTGGGGAACTAATTCTTTGTACTTGCAACATTTAGGAGTGACTACCAAAGTCAATCTTAAAGACTATTCACATAGAGACGTACCCCCAATACAATGGAATACCATCCATAAGACACCAGTAGAAACAGAATCCGTGCACTCATTAGAATCAAATCCTTCTTGGTTGCATGAGGATACTCATTTATGGATGTGTAAAGTAGCCAAACAAGAGGAAGAAAGATTAGAAGCCAGGACCTTAGGTGCAGAACAACATCCACGAACCCTTCAAGACCCAGCCTACGCACCTGTAGTCTTCCCTGACGAAGAGTTTGAACCCCATGGTTGGGCAGAAATCCTAGCAACCATGGATGTAGCCATCAATGAAGAACAATGGACACCCCACTGTGACGAGGATGGCTATGACATTTCAGTTTTCACGATAGAGCCAATCATGTGCGATGCAATTTTAGAAGAATGTGAACCTAACATTGATGCATTTGAGGATGCAAGCGATTTTGATTTAGAATCAATTATCATGGACCCACCCTTTGCATCAGAGGAAGAATATTTTTTCGAGGTAGAGACTCACACTCAGAGACACGAGGAAATTACGAATGATGTGAGGTTAGCCACAGAAGTGACTACCAAGAGTGAAGGCAAGAAAAGAAAGAAGAAAGAAACCATGTCAGAAAAAGAAGAATCTTTATTTGAAGTACCCGAGAATTTCAAGAAATATGAAATCGAAGATAGAAGAATCATGGTACGAATGCCTAATAGAAAGGCGAATGACAGACAAGTATATGATAACCAAGAGAAAACCAAGAAAATAATAGTTGCTATCGAAGGAGAAGAAGAAAAATGTACATACATAGGGCATGATTTGACAACTGAAGAAGAAGAAGAGCTAGTTGCCCTATTGCGCGAATATAGAGATGTTTTTGCGTGGAGTTACAAAGATTTGAAAGGAGTAGATCCAGATATATGTTCTCATAGGATCCCTATGACTCCAGATGCAAAACCGACAAAACAGAAACCTTACACGTACAATGATAACTACGCTGCGAAGATTAAAGAGGAGATAGATCGCTTGATAGAAGCAGGATTCATTTACGAAATTGAGCATACCGAATGGGTATCCCCCATTGTGGTTGTGCCCAAGAAGAATGGAAAATTGCGTGTGTATTAACCTTAAAAAAGTTAATGCCGCCACGATTAGAGACAGTTATCCTCTTCCTATCACAGAACATCTATTGGAAAGAATTGCGGGCAAGGAAGTTTACAGCTTTCTTGATGGATTTTCAGGCTATAATCAAGTAGCCATTGCTCCAAAAGATCAACACAAGATGGCATTTGCCACTGAATGGGGCATATTTGCATTTCGTGTGATGCCATTTGGCTTAACAAATGCACCCGCCACTTTCCAGCGACTCATGTGTCATGTTTTTAAGGAATTCTTACGCAAGAATTTGGAAGTATATGTCGATGACTTATGTGCACATTCAAATGTAAGACAGACACATATCCCAGAGTTAAGGCAAATATTTGACAAATGTCGAGAATATCAGGTTTGTTTGAACCCAGAAAAGTGCGTTTTCATGGTCAGACAAGGCAAAATTCTAGGACACATTGTGTCAAAAAATGGAATCTCCACGGATGAAGAACAGGTGAAGGTAATTGCAGATTTACCTAGACCAACTAATGTGAAAGAGGTACAGGCATTTATGGGCCATTGCGATTATTATAGGAGATTCATACACATGTATGCAATCATAGCCAAGCCTTTGTACTCTCTTTTAACCAACTTTGAATGGACAGATGAATGTGAAAATTCATTCAATGAACTTAAACGACGCTTGTGCTCAGCACCTATATTGACAACCCCAGATTGGAGTAAGCCATTCCATGTACATGTGGATGCATCCAATTACGCCATAGGATGTGTGTTAGCACAAACCACGAATGAAGGTAACATAGATCTCCCCATAGCTTACGCTAGTAGACAATTGAACGCAGCAGAAAGAAATTACACCACAACGGAACAAGAAGGATTAGGAATGATCTACGCAGTAAAGAAGTTTAGGCACTACTTGTTGGCCAACAAATTCAAGTTCTTTACAGATCATCAAGCACTATTGTACTTAGTCAACAAGCCATGTAACACAGGACGATTGATACGTTGGTTTCTATTACTCATGGAGTATGATTTTGAAGTAGTAGTCAGGAAAGGAAAAACACATCTCAGAGCTGACCACCTTTCAAGATTAACCTCAGGAGAAGCTCCTCAAGGAGTAGCGGATGAGTTACCAGATGCTTACTTGTTTAACCTTGAGATAGCACCAGAATGGGCTAAGCCTATAGTCCCTATTCTCACGTATGGACCCAAGAATCCTAGGATAAAGATCAGAGAAGGAGAGATTACCAGGTCTCAGAGATACCAAATAATGGCAGGAAGCATATATAAACAGGATAATCAAAAGACTCTTGCTTGTTGTGTAGATGAATCAGAACATGCGAGTTGGTTGCAATTAGCACACATAGGTGCATTAAAGCAACATCATTCAAAACATCGAACATTACAGACTCTGCATAGATTAGGAGTATATTGGCCTACGATGGAAGCAGATGTCTACAAGTTGTGTAAAGAATGCCATGTTTGTTGTGAAAGACCACCAGTAGAGCATGCTACATTATATCATGTGTCTCTCACACCAGACTGGAGTGAACAATTAGTGACATACTTGAGGACGAAGACATTCCCTCAAGGAATGACCTTAGCTCAACAACGCAGTCTAGAGCAGGAGGCTCACGACTATTCACTTATTGGCGATAACCTATACAAAAGAGGACGAGATGGATATCTAAGACAATGTGTTCATGAGAGCGATTATCTGAGCATACTAGAGACTGCACACCAAGGTGTTGCAGGAGGTCATTTTGGACCCGATAGGATAATCAAAGCCATCCTCTTTGCAGGATTATGGTGGCCCACTCTTCACATGGATGCTCATACCTATGTAAAGAGATGTGATGTGTGCCAAAGAACTCAGTTTCCTACTCGCAGAGATGAAATGCCATTGAAACCCATGATGGGCGGACGTGCATTTTCTAAGTGGGGTATAGACTTTGTAGGACCCATTAACCCCCCTGCAAAAGGTACACATGCTGAATACATTATTGTTGCCACAGATTATCTTACGAAATGGGTAGAGGCAAAAGCCACGAAAAAGAATGATGCACACACAACTGCAAAATTCTTATTTGAGAATGTCTTTACAAGATATGGACTGCCTATAGAGTTAGTGAGCGATCGAGGTACTCACTTTCTAAACCAAGTCATTGAATATTTGTTACAGGATTTTATGGTGATTCACAAGAAATCCGCACCATATCATCCTCAGGCCAATGGTCAGGCTGAAAGTACTAATAAGATCCTTTGTAATGTACTAACAAAACTCGTGAACAACAAACGTTCAGATTGGGACAAACAGTTACACCATGCTGTTTGGGCATATCGAGTGGCCTACAAGACCGTACTCAATGCAACTCCCTTTCAGATGGTTTTTGGTCAGAATGCTGTGCTTCCTTTGGACTTCTTGATACCGACCCTTAAGGTTGCACAAGAACATCAGTGGACCGGCCATGAATTATCAGCACAGATAATGGACTTGGAACGATTAGGTGAAACCAGGTTAAAGGCAGCAGCAGGAATATATGCAGCGAAGAAGCGACAGAAAGCGTATTTCGATGCACATGTGAAGGATAAAGGCTTAAAAGAAGGAGATTTAGTTCTAGTATATACGCTGAAACAACACGCACATAAGTTAGAAAAGCGAGGTTATGGACCTATGATCATTAATAGACTCTCAACAAGTGGAGCAGTACAATTAGCCACTTTAGAAGGAGATATAATGCCTAATTATATTAGTGGCTGTAGAGTCAGGCTATATCAGGAACCTCTTACTGAGGATATGCTTAGACGACTCACGTTGGCAAAGAAGCGTAAGGAGGAAGAAAATAGAATATGAGCGGAAGCTCAGGCAGAAGCAATAGAACGCATTAAACGCATGAAGTTAAGAAGACAAGGACTAGGGAGAGAACATTATAACCATCTGGAAACTACACCCAGATATCCCATGGCTATGTGTGAAGTAAAGTCAACCACTCATCCTCGCATAGTGGACAGGAGACCATTCATTACAGTCAGGCTAGAGCACGGCAACCCTTGCCAAGAACTCAGGGCTTTAATTGACTCAGGTGCTGCGACTAGTGCGATTAGATGATCCCACTATAACGATTCAGGAATAGAAATGCGGCCAATTGAGGCATACCTCATAGGCCTAGGAGGCATGGAAACCCCTTGCATGGGTGAGGTGGACCTTCCTATCCTCATTAAGGATGTGACCATGACAGCGAAGCTACTAGTGTGCCATGATGACGACCTGATAGAACCCCTAATCCTTGGCCAAGATTGGCTATACGATCACTCAGTGGACCTAAATCTTAGACAAGGCTCCTTACAGATTGGAACCTTAGAACAGAAGCGAGTGATACCGCTTGACTTCCCTAACGGCATGCCGATTGAGGTTTGTAACCCTAGACCCTATGAAATGCATGCGACGGAAGACCGGGAGATCTTGGATCAGATCAGTCACGTTACGTCTACACCAACCCACTCGGGCTTGGCTAGGGACAATTGTCAATCAGAAGGACGACAGGAGATCTTCCCTGGGGCTTCCTGCAAACTAGAAGGGGCAGCTACCCAACCGCTAGGGCAGTTGAACACAATCAGTGGTCAGGTGGGTTGCATCAGCGGCCAAATGAGCACAACACCCTGCGATGCTCATCCTTCCAAACTTGCTGCGGACTGGCCTAGATTAAAGATAAAGAACGAATCACTTCCTAATGGGCAGGTCACGCAAGTGTTGGATCTCCCTTCTTTTCCAAAGCAGAGTGTCCAAAGGACCTCTCAAACCCAACCACGAAGGAGTCAACCACAACAGAGGAGCCCAGACCGACGACAACACCAGACAAGGCAAGGAAAACAGCTGTATCAACATCACAGAACAAGTGGCACAAAACAAATATGGGTGCCAAAAGGACAGCAACCACACGCTATTGGCAACACTAGAGACGAGAGCAGGACAAAGTTTCCACAGAAGCAGAGTCAGTATCCAAAGTCCCCTCGATCTTCTCCCCCAAGTACAAATACTCGACAGATTTGGATCGCCAAGAAGTACCTAACGAATAGACCCACACCCACGCAAATTTGGGTACCCAAACAATGTATTATATCCCAACCCTCAAGCCATGTAACATATACCCCTCAGAAATCTTTTCATCCTTCAATACCACCAAACCCGATACCACTTTTTGTACCTCAGCAGAAACATACCACCCACTCAAAGACTCTTAGGAAATGGATACCGAAACGTATCCAGACGTCTTCTTATACCCCATTATCTAACAATTTTCCCACCCCATTTAAACTCCACCCTTGTACTAATTCACCCTCAACCAAACCTTGTATAAATTCATACACCCAAACCCCACATTTTGCATAATAACGGCTCATCAAGAAATGTATGCATAATCTGACCATGTAGGTGTCTAGAGACCTGCATTAGTTTTGCAAATAATCATTGCATTAATCACTTCACGACACTTGGCTACACAGGTTACACATCGGTTATGGAAAGGGATTGTGGTCTCACCTTAATGGGATCATAATTAATTTCCATACTAATGTGTTAATCTTTTGTAGCAGATCTTTTCCATTAGCTCATCAGTCATCATGCAAACCGAAGCAGGACCATCGGAAGCAGGCCCCAGCGTAGCTGCGGTGCCCCTCAATGTTTTACGAGCAGAATCCCACCCGACCGCTCCACCGCCAGAGTTCCAAGGATTTCTGGGACCCATGCCAATCGATAACCCACCTATGGGATACACAGAGAAGATACACCATAACTCTCACTGGTTCCAAGGCCTAGCAGGACCATTAGCTGATGTTGACTTCATTTTTGAAGCAAATATGACATTTGATGACCGCACATGGGGCAAGTATCAATTCTTCTCAAGAGAATTCGAAGGCCTACAGAACACCCAGGACTTAACTCATGTTTGGGCCAGAGCCGGCTTCACGGAGTATTTCAGTGATCCTCTGCCAAAACCTCACTTTTATAGGTGTTATTACTTAATCACCACTTTGCTGGCCTCAGAGAATAAGGACATCCCAGGAACCTTTATTTTGCCTTCTTTAGTGGATGATCCACCTTACAAAAGATTTTATCTTTCGAAGGATTTAATCAGAGCGGCCATCAAGATTCATGGAACACACACTCCAACGGAGAAAGAACGGCTAGTCCCAGACAGATGAAGCGTGGTGACGTAACTAAGTGGGAGGATATTTCAGCTATAACACCTGAGCTTTCCAAGCCACTACGGATATGCATGCAGCACTTTGCTTTCCCAGCTCAGGATCGTTTTACCATGCCCCACAAGAGAATCTGGTTTGGATTATACTTAGCATGTACTGGACCGTAGACGGTTGATCTAGCCAGCTGGATCATTGATCAGCTTTATTTGGCACAACATCGATGGGAGCGAAAGAAGGTAATCAATGGATGCTGCGCCCTCACCAGGATCATATATATGTGCTTGGCATATGACTTACCCATAGAGCGTGCCATGACCAGTGAGGAACTCAAAGCATTTAAAGGCACCACTAGGAAGGCTAGAAAGTCTAGCAAAGGCAGAGCCGGAAAGCGGATGAGAGGTACTATCCCGTGCCTACAAGTCCCAGAATCACCCTCTCCACAACCATCTCCAGAGCAGTCACCAACAGAAGCCACTCCCACGGTACCACCAATTCGTATAAGGTTATCTAGACCAGTGGTAACGGAGGGCACCACCAGTACTGTCGCACCCCAAGCAGCCACAACCACAGAACCTATCACCACAGCAGCTGAACTTCCCACCACTATTGGTGCGGAAGCTTTCTCTTTTCCAATACCGCATTTACAACCAGGACAAGCAGAGCCACTGGACCAAACCTTTGATTTTGAGATGCCCGATGCATTCTCCAATCAGTTCCAGTATTCAGAAGGACACTTGTTTTCTCAAGAATTTGAAAGGCCTAGCTACCCTACTACACCCAGGGATCAGCCACAAGGATAGATCGTGTCCAGCTCTGATGACGAAAGAACAGCAACCGATGACGACGAAGGTGACGACGAAGCTAGCCAGGGAACACATGAATCCCAAGAGCATGAACAGACGGATGACCAAGGCCAACAAATAGACACACATGGCGATACAAGCACCTATGAAGATGAGACCTACGAGGCAGCAGCTTACACACTAGCGATCAAGAAGTTGTATAGAACCATGGAAAAAGTTTGGGCACGCAAGAAGCTGACAGAGGAAGAGAGCCAAAAATTAATCGAACAAGAACTTGTCACAGGCGGATTCGAGGACGCATATATCAAAGGATTCAAAGAATTAGTCCAATCAGTAGGCTCCAACAAGGCGCTCAGGTACTTGCAAAGAAAGCCACTACCACAGTTTGACCCCCGCAGAGTACGACTACTTTCAAAGCCCGGCGAATACATTCGTGTACCAACCGGAGCACAATCTTCAGAACAAGCTAGGGAGGCACGCCTCGTCCCCGAAAGCTCGGTGGTAGTTGAAACCATCTTTGTAGATTCCCCACCCCGCGCTCCAGCTGTACAAACCTCAGTAGTCACTGAAGTACCGACCTCACCACCCGTCCATCCAGCCTCCCCTCTTCACCCTCCTTCCCCCAGCCCCACATCTTCATTCGCCGGTGGTGTTGCAGAAACCGTCTTTACGACCACTCACCCCACAATTCCCGCGCCCATTAACCCTAATCTACCCCTTCCCACACCCACCTTTCTATCCAACCCATTCCTTCATCAATCTTTTCCATCTTTCCCCACAACTCCAAGACCCCTTTTCCCATTCCCCCCGCCATTAACCTTCTCCCCCGTCTCACCTCCCCGACCCACTGTAACCCCTCTTTCCCCTTTCCACCAAGCTGCTCCAGCAAGCCCCCCTGTAAATTACCCCTCAACATTTGTAAATCCCGTATTTACACCAGCACGTGCACCCACGATCACACCCATATTCACGGTCACCGCACTAGATACGTCCACTGACATGGACATCTCACCACCCGCTGCACCATCACTCACTTCACTCCCGGCACAAACATTTTTAGGCACATCACAATTCTCAACAATCACTACATCATCCACCTTCCCATCCCCATTTCCCGTTCCCGTTGCATCTACACGAACTCCATCTTCATTTAGCACCCCGTTAATACTATCACCCATTGTAGACAATGCATTCCGACAGATGTTCATGTGTATGACGCAAGTCAGAGATGAGTTCACATCTCTTGGTGATAATTATCAGCAGCTGCAGAGGACAACCAATGACTTACAGTCGCAGCTTAACTTATTGTCTATTGAGAATGCCTCTCTGAACATCCGCTACGAGGAATTACGCGAGGCATATCACAAATTGGAGCTAGAAAGCGAAGAAAAGACCAAGGAAGCCACTGCTGACTTGGATAATTTATTAAGAGCCCAGACAGTCCGCAATGCAACGCTAACACGAAACATGGGCTTACTAAGAAGACACCTAGCCGCAGCAAAAGAGGAGAACCAGAGACTCCAAGAGCAGAATAGAGAGAATTTGGAAGCGGCATTGGACCATCCAGAACAACCCTTAAGTCCTAGCAGATTCAAGGCAATCCCATCCGAAGCAATGAAGATGTTGCTAGAAGACCATGTTAGACTGCTCGAGGACTATGATCGGATGAACGAAGAGCATCAGAAGTTAAAGGAAGATCACAAGCTACTACAGCTCAGAGAACCGGCAACACAACAAGTACAAGTAGCAGCAGAATTACCAGAACCTGTGGACCCCTCTCCTGACCTCCTAGAGGAACTCAACTCATTACGGGCCCAGGTATCAACCCTTGAATCAAGGATTGCAGTATATGAAGCGCCACCAAGGCCAGATTCCCCACCTGAGCTACCAGCTGAAGAAGAAACTGTCACCATCCCGGTGGAGGAAACATTTGAAGAGGCGTACGAGCCACAGCCCATCCCAGGCGGACAAGTCACGGTCGAGGGCCAGATGACGTACGAACTTCCAACTCCCACGTGGATGAAGACTATTGAGGAAATTGGAACAACGCACTCAGCTAGAGTCGAGGCCCAGCTACATGCTATGGCCATGATCGAAGAAAGAATTTTGCAATCTCCCTACTTTGCTCAATTGGCCCCACGCAGGTACATATCCGGGCATGAGCTTCAATACAAACCTTACTTCATGCTAATGGCCGAATACCAGGTGGCCTTAGAGAAGCGAACTGGCAAGAAGCCATCACATGCAACTCAATTCGAGCCTGAAGACTTGCCACTGGATGCGCAACAAGGCACTATTTATCAACCAGATTGGCGTACACGTCTTTTACAGGAGTACCCTGAAATGATGAGCACATGGGTTAAGGCACCTTTACATTTAAAATACAACCCATGTTGGGGACCCGTGCCACGTCGCCGCTCCTGGACTGCCTTCGCTATCAAAGTACAAAACAATAAGCAGTGCCAAGACTGGCTGAACTACCCATATTTCAGGCCACCTACAGGATCACCGACAATTGGCTAATGATGGCAACGATTCATCACTGGCTCCCTCGCTTGAGATATATGGATGATATAGCAGCGCATATGACTGTCAAGATATTTGACATGATGCAAATTACATTTAAAGTCTTCCGGCGGGTCAAAGCACCACATGTTAATACCCCGGGCTTTGAGCATGGCAACTTGGATCTCGCATATGACATGAGTACGACGCCATCGCTCCGGGTGTGTTATGCCTGGCATTGCAGAGTCAAGTACCTACCGGCGTGCTACAAGCAGACGTTCGAAGAGATGTTCACAACCGGTTTCTGGGAATACCACTCTGAAGTGTTCATCAGCAGGCCGACTCACTTATTGCAATTATTTGCCTGTGAACAGCTGGTGTATTCCACGCATTACAGACTCCCACCATCAGATGAACCACAACCCGTTAATTGGGAGAAGCTCGAGGCAGACCTAGCCCGAGGCATTCGAGTATCTGAGCACACCCTCGCTCACGACCTCCTACAAAACTACATCCGACAGACTGCACAACAAGGTTCTGTCGAGGACGACAGAAGCGAGAGGGAGGGGGGTGTTGGAAGCAGCCAGAGGCACAGACGACACGGAAGTATGTAACGACAGAGCAGGGAGTCAGTCGAATCAATTTCTCAAACAAATATGTTTTTTATCACTTTTCAAAACATTCAACAGTGATTTTTATCACTAATTGTAACATATGTAACATAGAAAATCTCATTTTGTAATCCATAGCTCCATTTTGTGCAAGCCGAGGAGTCCTCGAGCTTGAGGAGCTTAGGTAGAATGCGCGTACCAATTTTCGTTATTTTTAGATACCGTTTACCCTTCCAAATAGCATCTAGGACCTATTTTTTAACTAGGCCGGTCACTAGATGTGAAATCGGTCAAAACTAGTCTAGAAACTATAAAAAGAGCTAGAGAGCTCATTTTTCGAGGTTGGTTCATGTTGGTTAGTGTGAGCTTGTTGGAGTTTAGAGTTCTTTTGAGCTTGTAATAGTGTTCTTGAGTAATAGAGCTAATTTCTCACCTTCCATTGTGTCTTGCTTGTCTCTTCATTGTGTGTGTGTATGTGTGTGTGCATCTTTGTGCTTCTCACCTTCACTCTCACATCATCTCATGTTGGAAGCAGTCAGAGGCACAGACGCCACGGAAGCATGTGAAGACGAAGCAGGGAGCCAGGCGGATCAATCTTTTAAACAAATACATGTCTTATTAATTTTCCCAAAACATTCAACAGTGATTATTATCACTAATTGTAACATATGTATCATAGAAAACCCCATTTTGTAATCCATAGCTCCATTTTGTGCAAGCCGAGGAGTCCTCGAGCTTGAGGAGCTTAGGTAGAATGCTCGTACCAAATTTCGTTATTTTTAGACATCGTTTACCCTTCCAAATAGCCTCTAGGACCTATTTTTTAACTAGGCCGGTCATTAGATGTGAAACCGGTCAAAACTAGTCTAGAAACTATAAAAAGAGCTAGAGAGCTCATTTTTGAGGTTAGCTTGTTGGAGCAAAGAAGAGAGTAGAGCTAGTTTGAGCTTGTAAGAGTATTCTTGAGTAATAGAGCTAATTTCCCACCTTCCATTGTGTCTTGCTTGTCTCTTCATTGTGTGTGTGTATGTGTGTGTGCACCTTTGTGCTTCTCACCTTCACTCTCACTTCATCTCACATTCACGATCTTCATATCACTCCTACCTCTCCCTCGGATTGACATTAAGGAGGTGAAGCTTCTTAACGTGGTTCTCACCATTGTGCTAGAGCAACACCAAATTTGGCGCCGTTGCCGGGGATCGAGTCTAGGACGAATGTGTGATGGTAAGAGTATAGCAAGAAGTGGCGTTGGAAGGTAAAAATCTCAGTTTTTGTTGTTGTTTTTACTTAGTTTTTAGTGATTTTCACCTTCCCCACACTCCATCTTCATCATCGCATCATCATCTTCATCTCCAAAAAAATCAGAAAATTCACCATATCCACCCATTCACCTCATTTCCCCTCATTTGTGCATGCGAGAGAGCGAGAGAGAACTTTTGTGCTTGTTTGTGCTTGTGTTTTCTTGAGTTTTCTTGCAGGTACAGAGCTTCAGAGCATCAGGAAAGCTTCCAAAAGGTAAAAAATGTGCTTTCTGTCAGAGATTTCCGAGTGTGGCGGACCATCGCGATGGTCTGCACTTTTCGGTTTTTGAGGTAGGCGACCACACCACTAGGTAGGCGATACTTGCGCATTCACGGAACCACAATCGCATTTCAAAAATTCGTTGTTTGGTGGACCATCGCGATTGGCTCGGGCCATCGCGATTGTGTCGCACCATCGCGATAGGCTCACGCCATCGCGACGGCTCGGCCGGACCATCGCGACGGTTCGCTTTTTCGGACCATCGCGACGGTTCACTTGAGCCATCGCGACGGTCCACTTGGACCATCGCGACGGTTCATTTGACCCCGGACCATCGCGATTGGCTTATGCCATCGCCACGACAGTGCCACGTGTCACGATAGACCATCGCGACGGTTCAACCTTCGGACCATCGCGACAGCCCAAAATCGGACCATCGCGATTGGCTCAAGCCATCGCATCGCGGACCATCACGACGGTTCACTTCGGACCATCGCGATTGTCCACCGTTGACCGTTGACCGCGCCATCGCGATTGTCCGCCCGATCACGCCATCGCGACGGTTCAATTTTTGGACCATCGCGACGGTTCGACCTCACGCCATCGCGATCGTTCATTTCGGGCCATCGCGACGGTTCGCTTTTTCGGGCCATCGCGATTGTCCAAATTCCACGCCATCGCGACGGTTCGCTCGGACCATCGCGACGGTCCCAGACCATCGCGATTGCCCACCCCCATCGCAAATTTTGGACTTCAATTTTTGACCAAATTTGAGGGTATTTTTGGAAAATTTTTGGACCATTAGACTCATAGGAGACCCCTTAGCTCATATTTGAAGGAAAATTTGATTGTCAGTTTTTACCCCCCAGGGCCTGAACACGTATAACTTTTTCATCCGGAGTCCGTTTTTTGAGCTTAATAGCTCGTTAGAAAGCTCGCGACGAGTACTACGTGACCTCAACTGTTTTTTTCATAAAGGATACGTCTATCTTTGGATAAGCTATTTTGAGGTTCACCTAGTCTGGGACTAGGAAGTCAGGGGGCACACATTGAAAATTTGAGCTTAAAAGGTGTATATACTCAAGTGTTTAATCATCTTGTGAATTGGTCTAACATTGGAATTTTCCAGGTCTAGCAAGGACAAGCAAAGGCAAGCAAGCAAGGCAGTGAAGACAGCAGAGCTTGGGAAGCACGGCTTCTTGGGCAACAGGACACCAGAGCAATCAGAAAAGCCGACTCGAGGTTGGAAGATTACTCAACCCCCTCAGTCAATTCGTAGCTTAGGCTAAACGTTAGCATTGTGGATTTAAGACGATAGGAACGCCTCAAGTTCAAGATACGTAATTCTTTCAAGTTTAAGACTTAAAGTAAAGGTGTGTGTGACGCGAAAACCTAAAGAAAAGAACATAAGTCTGACGGAACGATAACTCAAAATCATAACGAAAGTCGAATTCCTGACGCATAAATTAAGACAAGAATCTAGAGAAAATTAAAAAAGAATTAAGGAAGTAATAACAAAGGACTATTGACGATCTAAGTGTGTAATTGAGTGAGCAAGGAAGGAAATTAATGAACCTTAGATCGGGCAAACATATAGGTAAGTCGGATAGAAGAAGCCTTAGATCATCAGAGGCTAGTGTGAGAACTACCGCTCGATCTTGGGCTCAGCAATTGAACAGTAGTTATCCCTACGAGTTGAGCTCAGAATCAAGTGAATCAGAAATGGCATTTAGCACAGACAGACCAGCAGGAGGATCTCATGTAGCATACCTAGAAAAACCTGAAGGACCCTATAGAACGCAGCTAGAGTTTCTCCGAACCAACCGACTAGGTGCTCGCATCTATGAGGATGGTTTGCAAAGGCAAGTGGTGCAACTGCACAACCCTGATCAACCCTTTGGCTTGGAAAGACCAGTGGTGAAATTTGAGAGAGACGCTTACATAGACAAAGAAGGAACCATGTATATCTTGAGTACGCAGCCAAACGATACTAATGAGTTTGGCACAATCCAATTAGAGACAGAAGTGAAATTGCAAGGAAAAGAACCGTTAGAAGAACCTAGAACACCTAGAGGGAAATCCGTATTAACAAGAGTACTCATCCCAGAGTGGATCCCTCAAGATAACAGGAGCACCGAGTTGTTCATAAATAAAGAGACAGACGAAGCCTTTTGGAGGTACAGAAAGGAAAACCCTGGTGAGATAGGCATCATTACAATTTATGAATTCAAGGACCCAGATACACCTGGAAAGGTTGTATACCTGGATGAGACTTCAGAAAGAGTCTTCGTGGTGCCAGAGCGCGCTAAAAACACCTACACTTGGAGAGGTGAATTGATATTCCCTCCATCCAGAACGAACATGAATGCAAATCAACAAGGGGCAGGAACATCCTCAGCCCATGGAAATCAAAGAGAAGGAAATCACGAGAGACCGGAAGTAAGCTTCACTCACCCCATAGGGAGAGATAGAACAACCACGAACACTAATAGGACGGATAGACAAAGAGATCATGGAATACCAGGTGGTAGAGATGATTTTCCTCTACCTAGACCACGTGAACACGCAAGAATATTGAGACCCACGCAGTTAGTGAAATCTATGAAGAATTATTTTGATGGGACAGGAGATCCCTATGACCATGTCGCAGAATTCAAGCAAGTACTAAGAGCAGAACAAGTCGAGGACATGTTCACGCAGTACAATGCATTTGGACTAACGTTAAAGAATACCGCTTTAACTTGGTTCCAACCACTGCAACAAAGGCAATTTAGAGACATCCATCACTTTTTAGAGTCATTCATCACTGAATTCTCTAAAAGTGGGGTTAGACATGACACGTCTTTGCTGATTCATAGTTTTAAACAAACCCCTCAGGAAACAGTAAGACTGGCAGGTCGTAGATTCAGACAATATGTTGAGCGATGTCCAATGCAAGAGCTACCCTCACAAGCCAAACAAGTATCACTGTTCCTAGATGGCTTGTTGAGCGCTAAACTACGCTCCTATGTGTACCTAAAAGAACCCAGAACGCTAGAGGAGTGTGTAAGAATATGTATAGACATTGAGGACAACCTAGGAGAGGAATTAGAACTCTCAAAGGTCTATAAGGACTCAGATTGTTCTTCTCTAGCATCCACAAAATTGTCTAATTCGATAGAGGACCTAGCAGAAAAGGTGGCCCAAAAACTAGGAGTTTCTAGTAAACAGGTGCCCAAGCTACCGATGAACGTACGTTGTTACACTTGTGGTGGGAATCATTTGGCAAACATGTGTCCCAATGCACCTCAACCTCAAGCCAACCCTAGTGGCCAATATTGCACAATTGAGAGAAGATACACAAATCATACAGCTCAGGACTGCCCATACAACAAACAAACCGTGAGACAGAACTACCCGCAAACATACCAGCAGCCAGGTAGGTATCAAGGCCAATACAATGCTCAGCCTTATTACTATAGGCCTCCCCAGAACTACCCGTACCAGGCTCAACAGAGACCTCAACCCGTCTTAGCTCAGCAGCCACCCCCACCAGTGAATGTCATCCCAGTCAAATATGCTGCTGCAGAAGAGAACCTAAGTAGGGCCTTAGTGCCTTCTTCACCCTTGATCACCGAAAGTGACCCGAACTCAAACAGTTTTGACTCTACTCATGTGACTAGTCCACCCGCTTATTACACGGAGTCACCAGAGCATGTGGAGACATATCATTATGATAGTCCACCAATGGAACCTAGTTGGGAGCCAGATTATACTAATGTGATGTACGCAAACCCAAACCCACGGCCCCAATTGAGACAGCAGAGACCACAGGGCCCTAGAGGACCATGCTTTAGGTGCCAAGGAGATCATTTCATAAAGGATTGTCCACATCCCCCAATAGCAAGGCAATCGCAGTACTATAGCATCCAAGGCTTTTGCGCCGATTGTGGCAAAGAACACATAATCAAAGATTGTCCTAAGAACCCAGTTAACACTTCAAATGTGACATCGATCAACGTGATAGGTATTGTAAACAACGCAGATGGATCCAACCCTACGTACGTGCCTATCCAAGCTATAACCAGAGCCCAGACACTCTTACAAAACCAACAGCTTAATCATGAGAAAATAGCCGAAACTAGTGAAGTTGCGGAATCGAGTAGTAAAAAGACGAAATCTTGGAAAGATTCCAGAGAAAGAATAAAGAGAAAATGGAGTAAAAAGATAAGTGAGTTGGAAGGAAGTCTAAGAGAATCTAGAGCCAAAATACAAGAATTGGCTTCACAAGAATTAAATCAAGAAAACCCAGCTCAGAAATCAGGATCGGTTTTAGCGGAACCCATACCGGAAGATCTAGACATGATGTTTCGTGCATATCAGGCTAGAATAAAAGAAGGACCTCAAGTAACGGAAATGAGTAAAAACTACCCTCGAGCGGATCTAGAAATTGAGAGAACTAAACTGTGCATGAAAATGGTAGAGTTAGCACAAGCTTTGTTCGACGCCTCTAGATATCTTAATTGGAGTAACATGGCAAAACCGGAACTACACTTTCAAGGACTAATGGAGAGGCTAGAACACTTGATTGAAAGCAAAGAGAAAAAGGATCAGTCTAGGAACCCTACTGTCCCAGAGACACAGGAAAGGAATCCACCATCCCTGTATCAAGTACCCAATACAGAGAGTCAAGATAACCTATCCTCCATACATAAGTACTCACATGAATTTTTAAGAGAAATCCAAGAAGAGAAATGGAGAAAAGAACAAGGAACTCATCCTCCTATTCAAGAAATAGACGACTTGCAGGAACAATTTCCCCAAGACATCCCCTCTATATATGGTGATGTAGAGGTGGAACGACTGAGTGAACCCACAGGATTTGAATCTAATTCTTTACAAGAATTACCTCAGTTCACAGGACCTTGGGAAGCAAAGTCTATTAGTATGAGAGCACCCACAATAATAGTGAGGAATGAAGAATCAGTGATCCCTAGAAATACGGAAGTGATCAAGAATACCAAAGTACAATGTAATCTCACTCTGGAGGAATTGTTAAAGGTAAAACCAGAATTGTGGAAGCACGTAGCAAATCAATTCCCTGAGCTAGCTACCACACCCTCTCAGATAGGATCACAGAAGAAGGTACCAGAGATACCCGTGGAAAAGATTGGAGACGTAAGCGAAGGAGAGGAAGGTAACACATATCTTCCAATAACCCATCAGGGCTACACCACGAAAGCCATCTTAGATTCAGGAGCCGGAGTAGCCATCGCTACCACCGCTTTATGGAAACGTTGGGGTAAGCCAGCACTCAGACCCACCAGGATGAAGCTACAAATGGCTGATGGACACATAGAAAAACCGTTAGGCTTACTAGAAGGCATATCTCTCACCACTTGTGGTGTAGAATTTGAGCATACCTTTGCCATTTGCGACTTTGCGAAAAATCATGCATATGAGATGATATTGGGACGACCCTTCATGCGTCAGTTGCAAATTGTACAAGATTGGGGAACTAATTCTTTGTACTTGCAACATTTAGGAGTGACTACCAAAGTCAACCTTAAAGACTATTCACATAGAGATGTACCCCCAATACAATGGAATACCATCCATAAGACACCAGCAGAGACGGAATCCGTGCACTCATTAGAATCAGATCCTTCTTGGTTGCATGAGGACACCCATTTATGGATGTGTAAAGTAGCCAAACAAGAGGAAGAACGATTAGAAACCAGGACCTTAGGTGCGGAACAACATCCACGAACCCTTCAAGATCCAGCCTACGCACCTGTAGTATTCCCTGACGAGGAGTTTGAACCCCATGGTTGGGCGGAAATACTAGCAACCATGGATGTAGCCATCAATGAAGAACAATGGACACCCCACTGTGACGAGGATGGCTATGACATTTCAGTTTTCACGATAGAGCCAATCATGGGCGATGCAATTTTAGAAGAGTGCGAACCAAACACTGATGCATTTGAGGACGCAAGCGAATTTGATTTAGAATCAATTATCATGGACCCACCCTTTGCATCAGAGGAAGAATATTTCTACGAAGTAGAGACTCACACTCAGAGTCACGAGGAAATTACGAACGAGGTAAGGTTAGCCACTCAAGTGACTGATAAGAGTGAAGGCAAGAAGAGAAAGAAGAAAGAAACCATGTCGGAAAAAGAAGAATCTTTATTTGAAGTACCCGAGAATTTCAAGAAATACGAAATCGACGATAGAAGAATCATGGTACGAATGCCTAATAGAAAAGAGAAGGATGGACAAGTATATGATAACCGGGAGAAAACCAAGAAAGTCATAGTTGCCATAGAGGGAGAAGAAGAAAAATGCACCTACATAGGGCACGATTTGACGACTGAAGAAGAAGAAGAGTTAGTTGCCCTATTGCGCGAATATAGAGATGTTTTTGCTTGGAGTTACAAAGATTTGAAAGGAGTAGACCCAGATATATGTTCTCATAGAATCCCTATGACTCCAGATGCAAAACCGACAAAACAAAAACCTTACACGTATAATGATAATTACGCTGCGAAGATTAAAGAGGAGATAGATCGCTTGATAGAAGCAGGATTTATCTACGAAATTGAGCATACCGAATGGGTATCCCCCATTGTGGTTGTGCCCAAGAAGAATGGAAAATTGCGTGTGTGTATTAACCTTAAAAAAGTTAATGCCGCCACGATTAGAGATAGTTATCCTCTTCCTATCACAGAACACCTATTGGAGAGAGTTGCGGGCAAGGAAGTTTACAACTTTCTTGATGGATTCTCAGGCTATAACCAAGTAGCCATTGCTCCAGAAGACCAACACAAGACGGCTTTTGCCACAGAATGGGGCATATTTGCATTTCGTGTGATGCCATTCGGCTTGACAAATGCACCCGCCACTTTCCAGCGACTCATGTGTCATGTTTTTAAGGAATTCTTACGCAAGAGCTTGGAAGTTTATGTCGATGACTTATGTGCACATTCAAATGTAAGGCAGACACATATCCCAGAGTTAAGACAAATATTTGACAAATGTCGAGAGTATCAGGTTTGTTTGAACCCAGAAAAGTGCGTTTTCATGGTCAGACAAGGCAAAATTCTAGGACACATCGTGTCAAAAAATGGAATCTCTACGGACGAGGAAAAGGTGAAGGTAATTGCAGAATTACCAAGACCAACTAACGTGAAAGAGGTACAGGCATTTATGGGCCATTGCGGCTATTATAGGAGATTCATACACATGTATGCAATCATAGCCAAGCCTCTGTACTCTCTTTTGACCAATTTTGAGTGGACAGATGAATGCAAAAATTCATTCAATGAACTTAAACGACGTTTGTGCTCAGCACCTATATTGACCACCCCAGATTGGAGTAAGCCATTCCATGTACATGTGGATGCATCCAATTACGCTATAGGATGTGTGTTAGCACAACCCACGAAGGAAGGTAACACAGATCTCCCCATAGCTTACGCTAGCAGACAATTAAACGCAGCAGAAAGAAATTATACCACGACGGAACGAGAAGGATTAGGGATGATCTACGCGGTAAAGAAGTTTAGGCACTACTTGTTGGCCAACAAATTCAAGTTCTTTACAGATCATCAAGCCCTATTATATTTAGTCAACAAACCATGTAACACCGGACGACTAATACGTTGGTTTCTACTGCTCATGGAGTATGACTTTGAAGTGGTAGTTAGGAAAGGAAAGACGCATCTTAGAGCTGACCACCTCTCAAGATTAACCTCGGGAGAAGCCCCTCAAGGAGTAGCTGATGATCTACCAGATGCATACTTATTCAACCTTGAGATAGCACCAGAATGGGCTAAGCCGTTAGTCCCTATTCTGACATACGGACCCAAGAGTCCTAGGATAAAGATCAAAGAAGGAGAGATTACCAAATCTCAGAGGTACCAAATAATAGCAGGAAGCATATATAAACAGGATAACCAAAAGATTCTTGCTTGTTGTGTAGATGAATCAGAACATGCGAAATGGTTGCAATTAGCACACTTAGGTGCACTAAAGCAACATCATTCAAAACATAGAACACTACAGACTCTGCATAGATTAGGAGTATATTGGCCTTCTATGGAAGCAGATGTCTACAAGTTGTGTAAAGAATGTCAGGTGTGTTGTGAAAGACCACCAGTAGAGCATGCTACACTCTATCACGTGTCTCTCACACCAGACTGGAGTGAACCATTAGTGACCTACTTGAGGACGAACACATTCCCTCAAGGAATGACCTTAGCTCGACAACGTAGTCTAGAGCAGGAAGCTCACGACTATTCACTTATTGGCGATAATCTATACAAAAGAGGACGAGATGGATATCTAAGACAATGTGTTCATGAGAGCGATTATCTGAGAATACTAGAGACTGCACACCAAGGTGTTGCAGGAGGTCATTTTGGACCAGATAGGATAATCAAAGCCATCCTCTTTGCAGGATTATGGTGGCCCACTCTTCACATGGATGCACATACCTATGTAAAGAGATGTGACGTGTGCCAAAGAACTCAGTTTCCTACTCGCAGAGATGAAATGCCATTGAAACCCATGATGGGCGGACGTGCATTTTCAAAGTGGGGTATAGACTTTGTAGGACCCATTAACCCCCCTGCAAAAGGTACACATGCAGAATACATTATTGTTGCCACAGATTATCTTACAAAATGGGTAGAGGCAAAGGCCACAAAAAAGAATGATGCTCACACTACTGCAAAATTCTTATTTGAAAATGTCTTTACAAGATATGGATTGCCTATAGAGTTAGTGAGCGATCGAGGCACTCACTTTCTAAACCAAGTCATTGAATATTTGTTACAGGATTTTATGGTGATTCACAAGAAATCTGCACCATATCATCCTCAGGCCAATGGTCAGGCTGAAAGCACTAACAAGATACTATGTACCGTACTGACGAAACTCGTGAACAATAAACGTTCAGATTGGGACAAACAGCTACACCACGCTGTTTGGGCATATCGAGTGGCCTACAAGACCGTACTCAATGCAACTCCCTTTCAGATGGTTTTTGGTCAGAATGCAGTGCTTCCTCTCGACTTCTTGATACCGACCGTTAAGGTTGCACAAGAACATGAGTGGACCGGCCATGAATTATCAGCGAGAATAATGGACTTGGAACGATTAGGAGAAACCAGGCTGAAAGCAGCAGCAGGAATATACGCAGCGAAGAAGCGACAGAAAGCATATTTTGATGCGCATGTGAAAGATAAAGGCCTAAAAGAAGGAGATTTAGTTCTAGTATAAACGCTGAAACAGCACGCACGCAAGTTAGAAAAGCGAGGTTATGGACCTATGATCATTAACAGACTCTCGACTAGTGGAGCAGTACAGTTAGCCACCTTAGAAGGAGATATAATGCCTAATTACATTAGTGGCTGTAGAGTCAGGTTGTATCAAGAACCTCTTACTGAGGATATGCTTAGACGACTCACGTTGGCAAAGAAGCGTAAGGAGGAAGAAAATAGAATACGAGCAGAAGCTCAGGCAGAAGCCATAGAACGCATTAAGCGCATGAAGCTAAGAAGACAAGGACTAGGGAGAGAACATTATAACCATCTGGAAACACCACCCAGATATCCCATGGCCATGTGTCAAGTAAAGTCAACCACTCATCCTAGCATAGTGGACAGGAGACCATTCCTTACAGTTAGGCTAGAGCACGGTAACCATAGCCAAGAACTCAGGGCTTTGATTGACTCAGGTGCTGCGACTAGTGCGATTAGATGGTCCCACTATAAGGATTCAGGAATAGAAATGCGGCCAATTGAGGCATACCTCATAGGCCTAGGAGGCATGGAAACCCCTTGCATGGGTGAGGTGGACCTTCCTATCCTCGTTAAGGAGGTGACCATGACAGCGAAGCTATTAGTGTGCCATGATGACGACCTGATAGAACCCCTAATCCTTGGCCAAGATTGGCTATACGATCACTCAGTGGACCTAAATCTTAGACAAGGCTCCTTACAGATTGGAACCTTAGAGCAGAAGCGATTTTACCGCTTGACTTCCCTAACCGCACTCCGCTTGACGGTTGTGACCCTAGACCCTATGAAACGCATGCGACGGAAGACCGGAAGATCTTTAATGCGACCAGTCACGTTACATCTACACCAACCCACTCGGGCTTGGCTATAGACAGTTGTCAGTCAGAAGGACGACAGGAGATCTTCCCTGGGACTTCCTGCAAACTAGAAGAGACAGTTACCCAACAGCAAGGGCAGAAGGGCACAATCAGAGGTCAGGTGGGTTGCATCAGCGGCCAAATGAGCACGACACCCTACGGTGCTCATCCTTCCAAGCTTGTTGCGGACTGGCCTAGATTAAAGTTACAAAAGGCATCACTTCCTAATGGGCAGGTCACGCAAGTGTTGGAACTCCCTTCTTTTCCAAAGCAGAGTGTCCATCCGACCTCTCAACCTCAACAACAACAGAGTCAACCGCGACAAAGGAACCCAGACCGACGACAGTATCAGAGGAAACAACATGGAAAGCAGTTTAGGCCTCCCAAAGGAAGCGGTACCAGACAAATATGGGTGCCAAAAGGACAAAAAGCACCAAAGATCTCCAACCAAGCAGAGATCAACAAGAAAAAGGCAGAACAGAAACAGAATCGATCTCCACCATCCCCTCGACCTCCTTCTATAGGTCAGACCATTCGACAAATGTGGATCGCCAAGAAGTACCTTACGCATAGACCCACGCCCACGCAGATTTGGGTACCCAAACCATGTATCATAGCTCAACCCATATGCCATGTAATATATAATCCTTACAAACCTTTTCATCCCTCGACACCACCACACCCGATACCACCTTTTGCCCCTCAGCAGAACCCCACCACCCATTCAAAAACCCTTAGGAAATGGATACCGAAACGTGTCCAACCGTCTTCCCCTAACCCATTGTCTAACTACCCCCCGACTAACATACAACCTTGTACTAAATCACTAACCTTTAAACCTTGTATAAATTCACACACCATCATCACACCTCACTCGTATTCTCATCAAGAAATGTATGCATGATCTGAAACACGTAGGTGTCTAGAGACCTGCACTAGTGCTGCAAGAAACATTGCATCCATCACGTCACAGCACTTGGCTACACGGGTTACGCATCAGTTATGGAAAGGGATTGCGGTCTCACTTTAATGGGATCATGATTAATTTCCATGCTAATGTGTTAATCTTTTGTAGCAGATCTTTCTCACTAGCGCACCAGCCACCATGCAAACCGACGAAGGAACATCAGGAGCAGGCCCCAGTGTAGCGGCTGTGCCACTCAACGTGCTACGAGCAGAATCACACCCTACTGCTCCACCGCCGGAATTTCAGGGATTTCCAGGGCCCATGCCTATCGATAACCCCCCTATGGGCTACACCGAAAAGATACACAGGAACTCTCATTGGTTTCAGGGCCTGGCAGGACCCCTCGCGGACGCAGACTTTATATTTGAATCCTCTCTGACTTTTGATGACCGCACGTGGGGAAAGTACCAGTTTTTCTCCAGAGAATTCGAAGCCCTACAAAGCACCCAGGATTTAACTCATGTTTGGGCCAGAGCCGGCTTCACAGAATATTTCAGTGATCCTCTACCCAAACCGGATTTTTATAGGTGCTATTACTTGATCACTACCTTACTAGCATCAGAGAATAAGGACATCCCAGGAACCTTCATCTTGCCTACCCTAGTGGATGATCCACCTTACAAGAGATTTTATCTCTCTAAGGACCTAATCAGAGCAGCCATCAAGATTCATGGAACCCACACTCCCACAGACCGAGAGAGATTAATTCCAGAACCGATGAAACGTGGGGATGTCACGAAGTGGGAAGAGATTTCGGCCATTACACCTGAGTTGTCAAAGCCACTAAGAATATGCATGCAACATTTTGCATTTCCAGCTCAGGACAGATTTACCATGCCACACAAAAGAATATGGTTCGGATTATATTTGGCATGTACGGGACCTCAAACAGTTGATCTGGCAAGCTGGATCATAGATCAGATGTACCTGGCACAGCACAGATGGGAGCGCAAGAAGGTGCTTAACGGATGTTGTGCGCTCACTAGAATTGTGTATATGTGTTTGGCTTATGACTTGCCCATCGAGCGTGCATTAACAGGAGAGGAATTGAAGGCATTCAAGAGCACAACGAAGAAAGCTAGGAAGCCCAGTAGGACACGGGCAGGTAAGCGCATGCGAGGCACCATCCCTTGCCTCCAAGTGCCAGAGTCGCCGTCACCACAACCCTCTCCCGAGCGCCCACAGACAGAAGCTGCTCCCACTGTACAACCTATTCGCATACGGTTGTCCATACCAGTGATTACAGAGGCCACCACTAGTACCGCTGCACCTCAGGCAGCTACCACCACAGAACCCCCCACCACAACTGCAGAGGCTCCCACCACTATTGGTGCGGAAGCGTTTTCTTTCCCGATACCACATATGGAGGCCGACCCCATAAACACGACATTTGATTTTGAGATGCCTGATGCATTCTCAAACGAATTCCAGTATCCAGAAGCACAACTGTTCTCCCAGGAATATGAACGTCCCAGCTACCCTACTACGCCGCGAGATTTGCCACAAGGACAAGCTGTGTCGGGCTCTGAAGAAGAAAGAACCGAAACAGACGACGATCAAGGCGACGATGAAGCCAGCCAGGGCTCACATGACGAACAGACAGAGGGCCAAGGCCAACAAACCGACACACACGGCGACACCAGCACCTATGAAGATGAGACATTCGAAGCCGCAGCGTACACACTGGCTATAAAGAAATTATATCGTACCATGGAGAAAGTCTGGGCACGAAAGAAGTTAACTGAAGAGGAGAGCCAGGCATTAATTGAACAGGAACTCATCTCGGGAGGATTCGAAGACGCATATATCAGAGGGTTCAGAGAATTAGTCAAATCCGTAGGCTCACATGAAGCACTCAGGTTTTTACAAAGAAAGCAACTACCACAGTTTGATCCCCGCCGAGTGCGACTACTCTCAAAACCTGGGGAGTATATTCGTGTACCAACAGGAGCCCAATCTTCAGCACAAGCCAGGGAGGCACGCCTCGCCCCCGAACGTTCATTAACCGCAGAAACCATCCTTGTAGATTCGCCACCCCATACCACCATTGTACATACCACTACTATCCTCGAAATAACATCCACCCCTTCGACTCCTCTCTCACCTCATCTTTCACCAACCCATCCCGTATCACCCGCACACCCACCGGCTTTCCCCACATCCACACCTGTACAAAGCAACATAGCCACAACCTCTTCCTTACCCATTCATACCACCAGGCCCACACCCAACCCTCTGCATCCGTATGTTAACCCCTTCACCCCTTCATCCTTCCCAGCGTTTCCCCCACCTCTAAGACCCCCATTCCCCTTCCTCACCCCACTAACCTTCTCACCAGTCTCACCTCCCCAGCCCACCATAACCCCTATTTCCCCGTTTCACCAAGCTGTTCCAACCATCCCCCCTGTAAACTACTCTACGTTTGTAAATCCCGTATTCACACCTACACAACCACCCACAATCACACCACTTTTCACAGTCACAACACTAAACACGTCCAATGGCATGGACATATCACCACCCACCTCACCACCACCCACTCCACTCACATCACCCTCATATTTAGGCACTTCACAATTTTCCACAATCACCAATGCATCCACTGTCCCAACCCCACTTCCCATTCCCACTGCATCTACTCCCACTACATCCTCATTTAGCACTTCACTCATACTATCGCCCACCATAGACACCGCATTTCAACACATGTTCGCATGCATGACGCAAGTCCGCGAAGAGTTTGCATCACTCGGCACCAACTATCAACAGCTGCAGGCGACAACGAATGAACTACAAACGCAGCTTAACTCACTATCAATTGAGAATGCCTCACTGAATACACGATACCAAGATTTACGAGAGGCCTATCACAAGTTAGAACTAGAAAGTGAGGAGAAAACCAAAGAGGCCACCGCGGATTTGGATAACCTACTTAGAGCCCAGACTGTCCGCAATGCAACGCTTACTAGAAATATGGGCTTATTAAGAAGACACTTAGCCGCAGCAAAAGAAGAGAACCAGAGACTCCAAGAGCAGAACAGAGAAAACTTGGAAGCGGCTTTAGATCATCCAGAACAACCACTAAGTCCGAGCAGATTCAAGGCAATCCCATCCGAGTCGATGCGGATACTGCTAGACGACCATGTCAGATTGCTCGAGGACTATGATCGTATGAACGAAGAAGATCAAAAGTTAAAGGAAGATCACAAACTGCTACAACTCAGAGAACCAGCAACACAACAGGTACCAGTAGCAGCGGAATTACCAGCGCCTGTGGACCCTGCCCCTGAAGTTTTAAAGGAACTCAACGCACTCCGGGCCCAGGTAACAAATCTTGAATCTAGGATTGCCATCTATGAAGCACCACCAAGGCCAGACTCCCCACCTGAGCTACCAGCTGAGGAAGAAACCGTCACTATCCCGGCGGAGGAGACCTTCGAAGAGGCTTATGAACCGATACCCATCCCAGGCGGACGTGTCACGGCTGAAGGCCAGATGACCTACGAATTACCTACCCCCGCGTGGATGAAGACAGTAGAAGAACTCGGAACGACACACTCGGCCAGAGTAGAGGCACAGCTACATGCCATGGCCATAATTGAAGAGAAAATTTTACAATCACCATTCTTTGCTCAAATGGCCCCGCGACGATACATATCCGGGCATGAGTTTCAGTATAAACCATACTTCATGTTAATGGCAGAATATCAGTTAACCATAGAGAAAGAAACCGGCATGAAACCAACGCATGCCACTCAATTCGAGCCAGAGGACTTGCCACCAAGGGCGCAGAGAGGTGAAATCCTTCAACCAGACTGGCGCAAAGATTTACTGCAAAATTATCCAGAGATGATGAGCACGTGGGTAAAAGCGCCGCTTCACTTAAAATTTAATCCGTGCTGGGGACCAGTACCACGACGCCGCTCTTGGACTGCCTTCGCTATAAAGCTACAAAACAATAAGCAGTGCCAAGACTGGTTGAACTACCCCTACTTCAAGCCACCAGTCGCGTTACCCACAGTAGGCTACATGATGGCGACGATCCGCCACTGGCTCCCTCGATTAAAACCTATGGATGATATTGCCGCGCACATGACTGTCAAAATCTTTGACATGATGCAGATGGTCTTCAAAGTCTTCCGGCGCATCAAGGCTCCCCATGTCAACACCCCGGGCTTTGAGCATGGCAACTTGGATTTAGTCTATGATATGAGCACAACGCCATCGCTACGGGTGTGTTACGCCTGGCACTGCAGGATCAAATATCTACCGGCATGTTACAAGCAAACATTCGAAGAAATGTTCACCACCGGTTTTTGGGAGTACCATTCAGAAGTATTCATAAGCAGGCCCACACACTTATTGCAATTATTCGCCTGTGAACGAATGGTGTACTCCACACACTATCAGCTCCCACCACCAGACGAGCCGCAACCTATCGACTGGGAGAAACTCGAGGCTGATCTAGCCCGAGGTATTCGTGTATCAGAGCACACCCTCGCTCAAGACCTCCTACAGAATTACATCCGGCAGACCTCACAACAAGGTTCTGTCAGGGACGACAGAAGCGAGAGGGAGGGGGGTGTTGGAAGCAGTCAGAGGCACAGACGCCACGGAAGCATGTGAAGACGAAGCAGGGAGCCAGGCGGATCAATCTTTTAAACAAATACATGTCTTATTAATTTTCCCAAAACATTCAACAGTGATTATTATCACTAATTGTAACATATGTATCATAGAAAACCCCATTTTGTAATCCATAGCTCCATTTTGTGCAAGCCGAGGAGTCCTCGAGCTTGAGGAGCTTAGGTAGAATGCTCGTACCAAATTTCGTTATTTTTAGACATCGTTTACCCTTCCAAATAGCCTCTAGGACCTATTTTTTAACTAGGCCGGTCATTAGATGTGAAACCGGTCAAAACTAGTCTAGAAACTATAAAAAGAGCTAGAGAGCTCATTTTTGAGGTTAGCTTGTTGGAGCAAAGAAGAGAGTAGAGCTAGTTTGAGCTTGTAAGAGTATTCTTGAGTAATAGAGCTAATTTCCCACCTTCCATTGTGTCTTGCTTGTCTCTTCATTGTGTGTGTGTATGTGTGTGTGCACCTTTGTGCTTCTCACCTTCACTCTCACTTCATCTCACATTCACGATCTTCATATCACTCCTACCTCTCCCTCGGATTGACATTAAGGAGGTGAAGCTTCTTAACGTGGTTCTCACCATTGTGCTAGAGCAACATCTCACATTCACGATCTTCATATCACTCCTATCTCTTCCGCGGATTGACATTAAGGAGGTGGAGCTTCTTAATGTGGTTCTCACCATTGTGCTAGAGCAACAAAGATAGATTGATTGGTAGAATCCGGATTCATTTATGAGATTGAGCACACTGAATGGGTATGCCCCATTGTAGTGGTTCCCAAAAAGAATGGAAAGTTGTGAGTTTGCATCAACTTGAAGAAAGTTAACGCAACCACTATTAGAGATAGCTATCCACTTCCAATCACCAAACATCTATTAGAAAGAGTAGGAGGCAAGGAAGTATACAACTTCCTTGATGGATTCTCTGGCTACAATCAAGTGGCCATAGCTCCAGAAGATCATCATAAGACAACTTTTGCCACAGAGTGGGGCATATTTTATTTTCTAATAATGCCATTTGGTCTCACCAATGCGGCAACTACTTTTAGAGGTTGATGTGCCATCTCTTTAAAGAGTTCTTGAGGAAGAACCTCGATGTCTATGTTGATGATCTCTATGCTCATTCCAACATTAGACATACAAATATCCCCGAGTTGAGGGCTATCTTTGACAAATGTAGAGAATATCAAGTTTGCTTGAACCCAGAAAAGTGTGTTTTCATGGTTAGGAAAGGTAAGATTTTTGGACACATAGTGTCAAAGAATGGCATATCCACGGATGAGGAGAAAGTGAGAGCTATTGCAGAACTACCTAGGCCAAATAATGTCAAAGAGGTACAATCTTTCATGGGGCATTGTGGCTACTATCGTCGATTCATTCATATGTATGCGATCATAGCAAAGCCTTTGTACTCCCTCTTGACTAACTTTGAGTGGACTGAAGAATGTGAGAACTCCTTTAATGAGCTGAAAAGAAGATTGTGTTAAGCATCAATCTTGACTACACCAGATTGGAGCAAGCCATTTCATGTTCATGTGGATGCATCCAGTTATGCCATTGGATGTGTACTTGCACAACCTACTGGTGAAGGTAATATGGATCTCCCAAGGATGTGTACTTGCACAACCTACTAGTGAAGGTAATATGGATCTCCCAATAGCCTATGCTAGTAGATATTTGAATGCGGCTGAAGAAAACTATACCATGACGAAAAGAGAAGGATTAGGCATGGTATATGTGGTAAAAAAGTTTAGATACTATTTTCTTGCAAATAAGTTTAAATTTTTTATTGATCATCAAGCTCTACTGTACTTGGTGAAAAAGCCATGCAATACTACCATATTAGTGAGATGGTTCCTCTTACTAATGAAATACGATTTTGAAGTTGTGGTTAGGAAAGGTCAGACTCACCTTAGGGTAGATCACCTTTCTAGACTAACTTTGGGAGAGTCTCCTCAAGAAGTTTCAGATGACCTCCCTGATGCCTACTTGTTCAATCTAGAGGTTGTGCGTGTGTGGGCCAAAAGTATAGTGCCTATTCTTACCTTTGGACCTAAACATCATGTGTTGCGAACTAGGGACAATGAAGTAGTGAGGTCTCAGAAGTACCACATAATGGCTGGAAGCATCAATAAGCACACCAATCAAGGCATATTAGCTTGTTGTGTAGATGAAGATGAGCACACCAAATGGTTACAATTAGCACATGTAGGTGCACTATAACAACACCATTTGAAACATAGGACCCTTCAAACTCTACAAAGGTAATTAGGGGTATATTGGCCAACAATGGAAGCGGATTTATGCAAAGAATGCTCAATCTACAACACTAGACCTCCAATGGAACATGCCACCCTTTGTCGAGTGTCATTGGTGCCAGATTGGAGTGAACCATTAGTAGCCTTCTTGAGGATGAAAACATCTCCTCAACATATGACATTGACAAGACAACAAAGTGTAGAACAGGAAGCATTGGATTACACACTCATAGGTGGTACTCTATACAAACGAGGAAACGACGTATATCTTAGATTGTGTGTCCATGAGAGTGAGTATCTTAAGATATTAGAAACTGCTCATCAAGGGGTAGTAGGAGGACACTTTGGACCAAATCGTGTGATCAAGGCAATCCTATTCGCAGGATTGTTGTGGCCCACTCTTCACATGGATGCACATACCTATGTGAAGCGGTGTGACATTTGTGAGCAAACTCAGTATCTGATACGTAAAGATGAGATGCCACTAAAACCTATGATGGGTGGATGTGCATTCTCCAAGTGTGGAATAGACTTTGTAGGTCCTATTAATCCCCCCGCTAAGGGTTCACATGCTGAATACATCATTGTTACCATAGACTATCCAACCAAGTGGGTAGAAGTGAAGGCCACAACAAAGAACAATGGTCAAATGACAGCGAAGTTCTTATTTGAGAATGTGTTCACTAGATATGGGCTATTGATAGAGCTACTAAGTGATAGAGGCACTCACTTCTTGAATAAAGTCATTGAAAATCTTCTTCAAGAGTTCTTGGTGATACACAAGAAGTCTTCCCCCTATCATCCACAAGCTAATGAGCAAGCCGAGAGCACCAATAAGATTCTATGCAATGTGCTAACCAAATTAGTGAATAATAAATGCTCTGATTGGGACAAACAACTACACCATGTTGTTTGGGCATACATAGTTGCCTATAAAACGGTGCTCCAAGCTACACCCTTTCAGATGGTGTTTGGACAAAATGTAGTGCTTACACTAGACTTCTTGATACCCACACTAAAAGTAGCACAGGAGCATGAGTGGACAGGTCATGAACTCTCTTCGAGGATCTTTGATCTTGAACGATTAGGTGAAACGAGACTCAGAGCAACCGCAATGATTTATGCAGCTAAGAAAAGACAAAAGGCATACTTCGATGCCCAGGTGAAGGATAAAGGTTTGAAAATAGGAGACTTAGTTTTGGTGTACACCCTGAAACAACATGCAAGAAAGCTAGAGAAGCGTGGCTATGGACCCATCATTATTAATAGAATATCAACAAGTGGGGTGGTCCAATAAGCCACCCTAGAAGGTGACATCCTACCAAGTTACATCAGTGGATGCCAAGTCAATATATATCAAGAACCTCTCACTGAGGAAATGCTTAATCGACTCAACACTGCCAAGAAACATAAGGAAGAAGAAAAATGAATTCACGAGGAAGCGCAAGCAGAAGCTTTAGAATGCATCTGAAAAATGAAATTGAGAAGATAGGGTAGAGATGAGCCTAGATCAGGTGCATATGAAGCTCCAAGATATCATATGGCCATGTGTGACTCACCAAGATACCATTCCCTTAGAATAATTGACCGACGTCCTTTTGTGAACCTAGAGATAAGACAAGGAGAAAGCACAAGGAATGTGAGAGCATTGATTGACTCAGGTGCAACCACTAGTGCTCTTAGACTTTCTTACTGTCAGGAATTGCAATTAAAAGTTCATTCTATAAAAGCTTATCTCATAGGATTGGGAGGTGTGGAAACCCCTTGCATGGGTGAGGTGGAGCTTCCCATCTACATTCAAGACGTTCTCATGACAATTAAGGACAATTAAGGTGCTAGTGTGTCAAGACGAGGATCTCACTGAGTCTCTTGTCTTGGGTCAAGATTGGATCTACGATCATGCTATCAACTTGAACCTAAGAAGTGGACTTCTTCAGATCTGGGTGAATAAAAATTGGATTAAAATTGAGTTAGAAAATGAAGCACTCAAGGAAGTAGGAAAGGCACCAACTCCTAGTCCTTCCAGAAGTACACATGAAGATAAAGATGTTGTTCTTGTTTGAAACTCTGTGATGCAGCAGGATGATGTTCTCATCAAAGAAGCCACTCATCTGATGGAACTCCCTTCTTTTCCAAAAGTGATCAAGACAAGGCAACCAAAGGAGTACCGAACGTAGAGGAAGCAGACAACTTGTGTGCATAGCCAAAGGAGAGTACAAAGCTTAATCATTGAAGTAAATATGGGTACAGAAAGGTGAGCATCTTGTTGCAACTAAATTAGAACCACCGACTAAATGCCATACTAGTGATTGGAGACAAGACACTAATAAGACATCTATCAAAGATTCACCTACAAAAGTAACGTCTATATGGGTACCCAAGAAGTCAACGATAAACACTAATCTGGGTGCCTAAGGCTTTCTTGCAGGCTCAAATAGCCACACATAAACTACATAATGTAAAGCATTATTCCCACACTCGAACAACTGATACCCATAAGTCTTCAACACACAGAGTCACATATTCATCCACGAGCACGAGCACAATCACTTGCAAATGGGTCCCTAAAAATCCTCCTTTCCAAGTAGACACTATTGTAAGACCTTTTGAAGTCTCCACAAAATCAAAATGCAAAGCCATACACTATGTTTGGCAACTCAAATATTGTAATAAACCCCTTGACCCCACTCTGTAAACCCACCTCCATATACTAATTGTATCCACACTACATTGCCCTACTCCAATTAGCACATAGGAACCCTTCATCCACTAACCACACTTCACACTCACGATCACATGGGCACTAACTAACCCGCTAACCACATCAGAGTTCATCATGTTAATGTTAAAATGGGGACAAATGGTCATTTTGTGTCCACTGCAATGTTAACATGTATTTATATATTCTCATAGAATTGGTGATCAATACCCTCAACATGGCAAAGGCTGCAGGCACGAGCTCAAAGACAGTCATAGGTCCTCGAATAGTGGACATTGAAATTATCCCTATCCAAGACGAGTTAAAAGAACGGCCATAGGAGTTGAGAGTAGTGCATGTCATCCCCATTTAGAATCCTCCCCAGGGGCACACATCACAAGTTAGTAAGAACTCTCATTGGTTCAGTGAAGTCACAGGACCCGTTGGGGATGGCACCTATTTATGGGAAGATGAGATAGAGTTTAATGGACGATGGGGTCGATACCATATCTTTACATGAGAGTTTGAAAAGCTGTAGAACATCAAAGGATTATGACCGGTATGAAGGAAGGCCGGATTGGATGACTATTTCCATGCTTAGTTACCTGAGCTTGAATTCTTGAAGTGTTCATATTTAGTTAGCACACTCACCCCTAGAAGAGATAAGAAGGGGACAAGCACCTTTGTACTTCCATCTCTTACACGAGGGAATGAACTTAAGCGTTTTAAAGTAACCAACAATTTGGTGAAGGAAGCTCTAGACATGAGAGGTATGCACATCCCTATTGAGAAGGAGACAATGATCCCAGAGAACATGAAGAACATGAACCTCACTATTTTGAAGGACATGGTGGTAATGAACCTGACTATTGCCATCCACCTCCGAATGTGCATGCAACATGTCGTGTTCTTAGCCCAAGAATGATTTACAATGGTGCCCAAGAAGATCTGGTTTAGCTTATACTTGGCAAACACACTGAACCTGACAATCAACATGCCACATTGGATTATCGACCAGATCCATGTTGCACATCAGTGCTGGTATAAGAAACAGAAGTCAGTGCTATATGGATGTTGTGCACTTACTAGAATTGTGTACCGGTGCCTTGCATATGATGTGCCAATCCAAAGGGCACTCATTTGGACTAGGGTGTAGGAATTTCAACGAAGGGCATCAACAGTAGGGCCCCCATCAAAGAAAATGAGAGGTATTGTTCAGGTGCCATGTGCATATGCTAGGGGTGCTACAGTGACACTAGACATGACTCCACCACCCCAAAGATGAGTAGGACCCTTCACCATTCGATTACCAAGGCACGGTGTAGAGGGCCCAACTCTTATCTTTCCATTTATCCCCACCGATCTAGAGTTCCCTCAAGGCTTCACACTAGAGGATTTGACTCATGAAGAAGTAGCCAGAATGCTTAGTGAAGCCAACTTGGAAATCAAAGCAGAGCAGTTAAGTGAACAATAGACCACCATGGTCTAGCTTGACCCAACTCAATGAGTGGTTGTCAACATGGATGAGGAGGAAGAGACTGAAGAAGAAGAACATGATGAAGAGCAAGAAGGACCACATGATGAAGAGGAGAGCATGAATATATGCAACATGTTATACCCGAACTCATAGGAGCCCCAGCATACACAATACAAATACAGATATTGTACAATACTATGTATTTAGTTTAGGAACAACATAGACTATCCTTGGCATCGGGCAAAGCCCTAATGAATGAGATTCTGGAGGAAGGAGGTGTGGATGACCAATTCATAGCCTCCCTCAACCTGCTCGCGGATGCATCGGGAGTACCAGAAGCGGTTCACATCGCCCTTGCTCACTCTCAGAGATTCGAATGAAGATGCGAGAAAAGACCACCAAGATCAAGACAACACATACACATTGTAGTTTCAGAACCACATGACACCACTTCCACAACCACTACCACAACACATACACTCAACATGTCGAAGACCCCCCCCCCCCATGTCAAGTGCACCCCCATCCCCAACCTTACCACCCTCCCCTCTGACTCCAACCCCCTCACCTCGTACCACAACAACCATGGTCTCTACTATCACCGCCACGGTCTCCACCACTCTTAGTGAAGCACATGATATGGGTCAACCCTCACCACTCTCACGATCTCACACTACTACCTTTGTAAATATCACCATGGGCTATAGGACTCTCACCATGGTTACAAGGAATCTCATTTCACCTGTCACACATCTAGGAGGCCCACAGGCACCATTAGGCACACCATTGTAGACTTTCACCACAGTCACCACACCTACCATCCACATGTATATGGTAACTCCCATGACTACATCCACACACGACCAAATGCACATATCCCCCACAATTGCACCAATCCCTCCCCCCATATTTCCACAATCTCCCATTCCCCTGCCACCAACATCCCCATTTTCTACCACAACATTCACCACCCCTTCCCATCTTCCCTATCCCCCTGCATTCCCAACCTTTCTGCCACCCACCCCTATAAATAATGTGTTTAACACTTTATATCAATGTGTTTCTTAGTTGGAGCAGAATTATCATCATTTAGATGCACAACATACAAACCTGTTCAAGGACCACGAGACATTACAAGAACGAATCATGGCCATGCAGAGGGACAAGGTGGAACTACAATGCAACTATGATACCTTATGAAGACAATATGAGGATTTGTTGGTCGATCCCCCTGAATTAGATAAACAGGTGCACCAACACCTCGAGGAAATGCTATGCGTACAACAACCAGACAATCTCAAGATACATTGTAACCTCGCATTACTAAGGAAGCACATGTCCGCAGCATTAGAAGAGAACAAAAGACTCCAAAAACAAAATGAAGAAAGTCTAGAAGTAGTGATGGAAGGCTCACCAAAAGAGATCGACCCAGAGCGGTTCAAAGCCCTCCCTTCAGCCACTATACATACAATATTGGATACACATTTAGACCTCCTAGAGGCATATGATGCATTAGAAAAAGAGCGTGATGAACTATAAAAGCAACTGGCTAGTTGAAAAGAACAATAGGGGGAAGCAGCACCTACAACCACCACACTTGAAGAGGTAACTGAATTGAAAGCACAAGTGGCCGCTTTACAGACTAAACTTCTATAGTATGAACGAAAACCTTCTCCAATGTGGAGCCGGAGTCTGAAGAGCTAGTTCTGATTGAAGTTGAAGAGACATTTGAGGACCCCTAAGTAGCCATGCCTGCACCTGGAGGCTGAAAAACAGAGGAAGGGATCCATACATTTGAGATTGAAGCTCTGAAATGGCTATAGAAGTTAGAAAAGGTCAGCCCCACTAATGATGATAGAGTGGCAGTTCAGATACAATCCATGTCTTGTCTGGAAGAGGTCATAATCAGATCTGACTACTTGAAGAGCTTATCTCATCATCAGTGGATTGGTACTTGTGACGATCTATGTGTACCATTTTGTGTGTTAATGGAAGATTATAATGCAAAGATCAAGCATCGCACCAAGAAGGAGCCAACCTTTGCAACCGAGTTCGCCCCTAAGGATATTCCTGAGAGTGCCACAGAGGGCAACATCTTCGAGTCTACATGGAGGATATGGTTACTAGAAACCTACCCAGAGATGGTGTGCACCTAGAACAACATGCCCTTGTATATCAAGTATAACCTCTACTATTGCCCTGTCTTTCGATGATGATCATGGCTTAAGTTTGCTAACATAGTAAAGAATGTCAAAGGATGCCACAAGTGGCTCAATTATGTATATATGGCACTATCCCTTGTTTGTGCAATGGTTGGATATATGATTTCCACCATTAGGCATTGCGCCATAAGGTTCAAGAATGTACTAGATGTAATGGCACAGATGTGCCTCAAAATATTTGAACTCATGCTTGTCATATTCCGTACATTCAAAAATGTTAAAGAACCTCATCTCTCAGCTCTAGGCTTTAACGAAGGCAACCTCGATCTAGTCTATGATATGAGCACTACCCCATCCGTCAATGTTGTATATGTGTGCCACGCTCGTGTCAAATATCTCCCAGCATGCTTCAAAGAGAGGTTTGACAAAATGTTTATCATAGGGTTCTAGGATTATCATTCAAAAATATTCAGTCCGAGACCCTGTCATCTGTTACACTTATTTGCTATGGAGCAGGCCCTACACTTAGACAAGTTGCGTATGCCACATCCAACGGTAACCGGGCCAAAGGATTGAGGCTTGAAGAACATCACTTGGCCACAGATGTGGTCAAATATTACATCAAACGTTCGACTCAACAAGGGTCTCTTAGGGACGACAGACGTGAGAGAGGAGGGAGTGTTGGCAGTAGTCAGGGCATCTCAAGAAAAGGGAGCCGACATAAAGAATCAGAGCAAAGAGAAGAGCCGCAGGCAAAGCAGTCAAAGAAGATCCGGCAAATAGGCCATTCAAATTTCGAGCTAACTCCCTTTTAATAGTGATTTTCATCATTACATGAACATTGTAAATACCTTTTCTTGGTAGATTAGACTCCATTTTGTTCAAGCCAAGGATTCCTCGAGCTTGAGGAGTATTATAAGTATTTATGTACCAATTTTTATAATTTTTAGAGCTCATTTGAGCCTCCAAAATAGCCTAGGAACCTAATTTTTAACTAAGCCGGACACTAGGTCTGCACGGGGTCACTAGCTAGTCAAGAACTATAAAAGGAGCTAGAGGGCTCATTTTTGGAGAGAACAAATTGTAGTTTTGAACTAAGAAGAGCTCTTGTAATTGTCTTTTGATCTTAATCAAAGCTTCCATTGTCTCACTCTTTGATCTTACCTATGTGCACATGTGTGTGTATGTGTGTGCATGCTTGTGTGCTTCTCCATCACCATGTGCACATGACTTGCTCGAGGTCTTCATACCATCATTATGCCTTCCCAAATTGACATTAAAAGAGGTGCTACTCACCACTGAGCTATAATATGTATGTGTGTATGTGGGTGTGTAAATGTGTATGTGTGTGTATGTATATGTGTTTGCATGTGTATGTGTGTGTATGCATGTGTTTATGTATGTATGCATATGCATGTGAGTGTATGTGTGTGTTTCTATGTGTGTGTATGTATATGTGTATGTGTATGTGTGTGTATGCATATGTGTATGTGTCTGTATGCATGTGTAGATATATGTGTGTATGTGACTTTTTGCATGTGTATATGTGTATGTCTGTGTATGTGTGTGTATGTGTGTGTGTATGTATATGTGTATGTGTGTGTATGAAAATGTGTGAATATATGTACATGTGTGTTTGCATGTGTGTAGGTATATATGCATATGCATGTGTATACATGCATTTTTTATGTATGTGAGTGTATGTGTGAGTGTGCATATGTGTATGTGTGTGTATATGTGTATGTGTGTGTATATGTGTATGTGTGTGTATATGTGTATGTGTGTGTATATGTGTATGTGTGTGTATATGTGTATATGTGTGTGTGTATGTGTATGTGTGTGTCTGTGTGTGTATGTATATGTTTGTGTATGTATGTGTGTGTATGTGTGGCTATGTGTGTGTATGTATATGTGATTATATGTGCAAAAATGTATGTGTGTGCATGTGTGTGTATGTATATGTGTGTGTATGTGTATGTGTGTGCATGAATATATAAATATATGTGTGTGTATATGAATTTTTGTGTGTGAATATGTGTATGTGTGTGTATGTATGCGTGTGTATGCATATGTGTGTGTATTTGTATGTGTATGTGTCTATATGTGTGTGTATGTGACTATATGTTTGTGTATATGTCTTTGTGTTTGTATGTGTGTGTATGTGCGTATGCATGTGTGTTTGTATGTGTGCATATGCATGTGTATACATGTGTTTTTAATGAATGTGAGTGTATATGTGTATGTGTGTGTATGTATATGACTATATATGTGTGTCTATGTGTGTTTATATATATGTGTTTGTATGTGTATGTGTGTGTATGTATGTTTCTATATGCATATGTGTGTGCACGTGTATGTGTGTATGCATGTGTGTATGTATGTATGCATATGCATGTGTGTGTATGTATGCATGTGAGTGTATGTGTGTGTGTATGTGTGTGTGTATGTGTGTGTATGTATGTGTATGTGTGTGTATGTATATGTGTGTGTATGTGTATCTTTGTGTATGCATGTGTATATGTGTGTATGTGACTTCATGTGTGTGTATATGTGCATGTGTTTGTATGTATATGTGCATGTATGTGTATATTTGTGTATGTATGTACACATATACTTGTGTATGCATGTGTGTGTATGTATGGATATGTATATGTGTATGTGTGTGTGTGGATGTCTATGTTTGTTTATATATGTGTATGTCTAGGTGTGTATGTACATGTGTATGCATGTGTACATGTCTACGTGTATGTATGTATATGTGTGTGTATGTATGTGTACGTGTGTGTATGCATGTGTATATATGTTATGTGTCTATATGTGTGTGTGAGTGTATATGTGTGTTTATATGTGTATGTGTGTGTCTCTATATGTGATTGTGTTAGTATGTGTATGTGTGTATGTATGCATGTGTGTGTATGTGTACATGTGTAGGAGAGTGTATATATATGTGTGTATGCATGTGTATGTATGTGTGTATGTGAGTATGTGTGTGCATGTATATGTGTTTGTGTGTGTCTCTTATGTGTGTGTATGTATGCATGTGAGTGTATGTGTGTGTGTGTGTCTATGTGTATGTATATATGTGTGTGTATCTCTATGTGTGTGTATGCATGAGTGTATGTGTGTGTGTCTATTTATGCATGTGTGTACATACCCAAATGTGTATGTGTGGGAGTGTGCTCCTAGCATGATTTCTCTTGCCCTCTCTGTCTCTCTCTCACTCTGTAGATCCTTCTTTCAACAAATCCTGGCACAAATGTGCCGAGAGAAATCCTTTTTTTTTTTGTATTTAGAGGCCATCCCTTATGCAACACTTTTGGATCGCAAGCAATTTGCCGAGGCCGCTTGGAGCATTGTTAATGTGGGATGATCTTAGCAGCACTATTTTTCTTCATCCCATAAGCGACGGTCACCGTCCCTTATGCGACCCACCTTTTTTTTCTCTTGAGCACCGCTTATGTGATACTGTCTGGAAATAGAATTGCATAAGCGAGGCTACCCACTTTTTTTAATTGGCGGTTTCACCACACCCCTTATTCCTTGTAGTGAAAGTTTTTTGGAAGTCGAATAAGTCCAACGTAGTTTTTCATTCTTGAATCCTTTATAATTTTCCTATGAATGATATTAACGAAGAACTAGTTCAAACTTAAGTTTGAGCCTTTACTTCTCAAAAGAGTATAGGTTCAAACTTACATTTGAGTTTTCTCATAAAAATTAAAGAGGCTACAAGGACAAGGATATCGAATTTAATTTAAGGCTAGCTCAAACTTAAGTTCAAACCTATTTTTTTCTAAGAGATTGTATGAGACATTTTTTTTTTTTTTTTTTTTTTGAGAGAGACTTGAAACTAATTTTTCAACCTCTCTCAACTATATGATGTTCATGATTTGAACTTGAGTTCACCTTTTTTGTATTCATGATTTGAGCTTTATTTAACCTTTTTTGTAGATATATGACCTCAAAATTTGATTTGAAGCTTTTCCATTCAGAAGTCAAAAGGCTCGAACTTAAGCTTGAGCCTCTCTGAGTCCAAGTTGAATAGAGGGTCTTGCTTAAGCTCAATCCTATATGATTGTAGGACCAATAAAGGCTCAAACTTGGGTTTCGTTTTTGTCGAATCCAAATTGAATAGAGGCTCAAATTTAATTTTGAGCCTATCCGACTCCAAACTGTATAGAGGTTCAAACTTAAGTTTGAGCTGCTATGTCTCCAAGTTGAATAGATGTTCAAACTTAAGTTTGAACCTCTTTCAATCAAAGGTCAATAAAAGAAAAGAGGCTAAATAGTAATGAACTTAAGTTTCAGCTTTTTGCAATTATTATCTTAACGAATCCAACTTAGGCTTGAGCCTCTTTTATCATAGATTAGAGAGAGTTTGAAGATACTAGGCTCGAAGTCAACTTTTCATTGAAAGGGTGAAATTAACTTTGATCTTGAATGTTGTTGAGTGAAAGATGCTCATTTAATTTAGAGCCTTTGGCATAAGAAATTAGAGAGTCTATTAAGATAAGAGGCAAGATCTTAAGTTTGAGCATCTTGAAATCAAAAGAGTGAAGACTGAAACTTTTGTTTGAGTCTCTCAATCAAGTTAAGTTCTAGTTTTTTTTGGTCATATATCAAAAGTTTTTATCTTAAGTTTGAGCCTCTTCTAATCTCTTTTTTGATAGAGGTACAAGCTCAAACATAAATTTGAAGCTCTTCCACTCAAAAGCCTAGAGATGCAAACTTGTGCTCAAGCCTCTCCAACTCTCAATTGAATAGCAGCTCAACCTTAAGTTCGAGCCTATCTGACTCTTGCATCAATAGACACTCAAACTTAGGTTCGAGCCTCTCTCGCTTTGTTGAATAAAGGATCAAACTTAAGCTTGAGCCTTTTCAACTACAAAAAAATAGAGGCTGAAACTTAAGTTCGTGCCTCTCTGACTCCAAGTTGAAGAGGGGCTCAAACATTTGAGCCTCTTCATCTCAACTTGAATAGAGGCTCAAACTTAAGTTTGAGTCTCTTTAACTCCAAATAGAATAGAGACTCGAACTTAAGTTTGATCCTCTCAAACTCTTGTTTCAATCATATGTTAAGGTGCTTAAGTTTGAGCCTCTCCTAAAATACCATGTAGTTTTTCAGTGATATAGGCTTCACTTTAAATTTGAGCCTGTTGACTTCATAGACATAAGTTTGAGCATCTTGACTTCATAGACGTAAGTTTGAGCCTCTTGACTACAAAGTTAATAGAGGCTCAAAATTAAGTTTGAGAAACTTAATGTTGAGCCTTTAAAACTCAAAGTTGAATAGAGGCTCAAACTTAATTTTGAGACTTGTTTGACTCCAAGTCGAATAGAGACTCAAAAGTAAGTTCAATACTCTCTCAATACAATTTGAATAAAGTCTCAAAGTTAAATTCAATCCTCTCTAACTTCAACCTGAATAGGGGTTCCACCTTACGTTTGATTCTATCTTACTCAAAGTTGAATAGAAATGCAAACTCAAGTTCGAGCCTCTTTGACTCCAAGTCGAAGAGAGGCTCAAAATTAAGTTCAAGCCTCCCTAACTCAAAGTTGAATAGAGGCTCAAACTTAATCTTGAGCTTGTATAACTCCAAGTTGAATAGAGACTTAAATTTAAGTTTGAGCCTATGTAATACCAAATCGAATAAAGGCTCAAATTTAAGTCCGAGCCTCTCTGATTCCCAAACTTAAGTTTGATTCTATCTCACTCCAAGTTGAATGAAGGATCAAACTTAAGTTCAAAGCTATATGAATTCAAATTGGATAGAGAATGAAACTTAAATCCAATACTCTCTTAATCCAATTTGAATAGAGTCTAAAACCTAAGTTGGAGCCTCTTTGACTCCAAGTTGAATAGATGCTAAAAGTTAAGTTCAAACCTCTCTAACTCCAAGTTGAATAGAGGTTCAAATATAAGTTCAAGCTTCTTTAACTCCAAGTTGAATAGATTCTCAAACTTAAGTTCAACCCTCTATGAGTTGAACTTGAAGAGAGGTTGCACCTTAAGTTTGAGTCTATATTACTCAAAGTTGAATAACTTAAGTTTGATTCTTTCTATCTCAAATTTGAATGGAGGCTAAAATTATTATGATTAGTGTCCATGTGAAAGGCCAAATGGATGTCCAACACTTTTGTATATGTTCCTCAGTAAAACATATAGTGAATTGGTAAGCCATAGACTATAAGTTTGACCACATTTGTAACACCTAGGAAATCTATCTTTGTGCTTCTTTGATACTGTGTCTTTTTGCATATTTAGTAGCTTCTGTGTGGACTATGTGTGCAATGCATAGAGCTTTGTTTTCTACTCTGAGGATATCATCCTACAGCTCTCAAGAAGGAGAGTTCATCATGGTGCATCGCCAACAAAATACTTCACTAGTATTAGAGCATTTCAATGCAAAACTTTGTTCCTTTTGTGTGAGCAAAGCGAGCACCTACCCAACCACCCAAGGCTTTCTTGAAGGCTTACAACTAAGGAAGATACCAAGCCATAGACCTTGGCATACCTTGTCATCCAAGTCACCCAAGTCACCATTGGTGCCATTGGTTGTACATGCGGGAGGATCTCAAGGATAAAGGAAGATGAAAGTTTCAGTCACCACTTCTTGGGAGGTCACCCATCCCATTTTCTTCCCCTCAGAGCCCACTCAACTGAAAAGCTCTCTTGCCACTAAGATACACTATTGTGGTGTCTAAAGAAGGGGAAATACTAAGGTTAAAATTACCTTGAACATGTTTTGGTTCCTCAAAGCTTCATTCTTTTCTTTCAAAGCTTGTTTTAAAGCACTTTTGGGGTGATTCATGGAGCCATTTTGGAGCATTATTGTGCATAGTTCTCCTTACACGGGCTCAAGAACATCAACAAGAGTGCTCTTTGTACTTCTCTGAAAATGAATATTCACCTTTGGGGCTATGTTGCTCAGCCACACTAGTAAATCTATAGGTTTCTTTAAAGGTTTTAGTTGTGGTAGGAGCAACCACGTCAAGTTTTAGTAGGTTTTTGAGCCAAAAGAATAAAGTTGATAAACACTTGCAAGTGTTGTTGGCTAGTGTTTGACCTATGAATTCAACCTTTTAAGTTCCATCTTACTACATATATTGAGCACATACACACTATGCACACTTGTGTGGATATTACTTATGTATGTCCACGTGGTCATTGATATAGCGGTTATGTTTTTGCATAAAGATTTTGACATTGATAAAGAGGGTCATGGTAAGGTTTTCTTAATTGGGGGATGCCCATATGTTGGGATGTCTTTGCTGATGGAAGTGGAAGACTTACCCAGCCTCACCATAGGAGATGTATGCTAGTTGTTCATAGGTGCTCGATAAGCCAAGTTTGCTTCTTTTGGATAAGTGATTATGTGAAGTGGAGTTAGTGATTTCCTATGTAGGTTTACATGTCAATACTTGGAGTTTTAATAGCATTTCACACTAATCATATGCTCATTTTGTAGAGAACATTATGTCAAACTTTTTCTAGTTTTTTTGTTTAGAAAACTATATCAATTTACTCCTTGATACACTTATTGGTGTTAGCACATATATTCTCACAAAATACTTTTGGTTGTTCATTATTGCTCATTAATCCATTTCTCTCACGACACTGTGTTAATTTTTCCCAAAATTTGGCACTTGGCCATCCTTTTTTGAGCATGTTTGGATTCTTCTAGCTCCATTATCTTTCTCATCTGTTCTCGATCACCATGGCATCAGAGATCTCAAGAACATCTGGCGGATCAGGGTCTAATGGGAGTGTTCCCAGAAGGAGCTATAACTTCCAGGGAAATATTGTTTTGAGAATTGAAAATTTGATGGCACAAACTTTGCTCTACATAATAATGAGATTAAAGATGTGCCGATTCAAAGGGGGCAATGGAAGCAATAAATGGAATCTCAAAGAAGCTTACTAACATGGATGAAGATGATTGGGATGATTTCGATGTAATGGCTAGGTCTACCATTCCATTGCACCTAGCAAATAATGTTTACTTTACAATATTGGAATGTGTGGAATGGAAAAGCTTTCTCATTCTAGCTTCTTACCTTTGTTATCTTTCTATGAATTTTCATTTTGTGAGCATTGTCAATATGGAAAGCAAACTAAGAATGTGCACAAGATGCACATTGATTCTTCAATTTAGCCTTTGAATCTCATTCATACAGATGTGTGTGGCCCTATGTCCATGAGGTTGTTAGGTGGTTCTCTTTACTTTGTCACTTTCATAGATGATGCTACTAGAAATGTCTGGGATATCCTATGAAAGCAAAGGATGAGGTATTCCATACTTTCAAAAAATGGCTTGCTTTAGTTGAGACTCAAAAAGGAACTAAGCTTAAGGATTTACCTCTAGATAATGGGAGTGAGTATATCTCACATGAATTCAACCTTTTCTACCAGTCGAGAGGAATTTGTAGAGAGTTTACAACTCCTTATACCCCAATACAAAATGGTGTAGCTAAAAGAATGAAGAGAACTATTCAGGATATAGTAGTTTCTATTTTGCATCATGCAAAAGTTTCACAAGGCTTTTGGGTAGAAGAAGTATTTACTACACTTCATGTGATTAACCTTTCACCTAGTACTACCAAAGGTTTGAAAGTGGCACAAGCGTTATGGACAAGGAAGCCACCATATTGTAATGATCTTCATGTTTTTTAGTGTGAAGCATATGTTCATACACCCAATAAACTTAGAGAAAAGCTGAACCAAGAAATGCATTTTTCTTGGATATGGTGTGAAGGCCAATTTGGATATTCCATATGGGATCCTAAAACACGATCAATGATCAGAAGTAGTGATGTCATTTTCAATGAGTCTAAGATGCATAAACAACTTATTAAGGACATTGAAGCGAGAAGAGTGTTGTTTGAGGATAATAGTCCTTCAATTGGAATGCATAAAAATGTTGCACATAGGGATGTTCAAGAGAATGTCCAAGGAGATTAGTCTACAAATGTTCCAGCTGAACAACTGTTGAGACACTCTGTACGTGTCTCACATCCACTTGATAGATATGTTCCAGGTTTGGTTTTTGTTATGCTAACAAATGCTGGTGAGCCTTCTTGCTACAAAGAGGCTATAGAGATAGAGGATCATGTCAAGTGGGAGTGTGCCATGAAGAGTGAGTTGGAATTCCTCTTAGATCTTTCACCAAAAAGATTAAAGGCTTGAAGTTAAGTTTAGGTCTCTCAATCAAATTAAATTTTTGTTCATATACTATGAGGCTCCAACTTATGTTTGAGCCTCTCAATGAACTTAAATTTGAGTCTTTTTTCTTGTATGCTAAGAGGCTCAAACTTAATTTCAAGCCTATTAATGTTTCCCACCAAAACAACAGTGTCTCTAGCTCAAGTTCTTGCCTTTCAAGTTAAATTTACCTTGATCTTTGATCAAAAGAGGCTCAAACTTAAGTTCAAGCCTCTTAGATCGTCCAATCAAAGGAGTAGAAGGTCAAACTTAAGGTGGAGCTTCTCAATCAAAGTAATTTTGAGTCTTTTTGGTGATATCTTATAAGGCTTGAACTTAAGTTTGAGCCTCTGGGTTTAAGTTTGAGTTTGAGCCTCTCAATCAGCTTGAGTCTTTTTGGTCATTTGCGACAATGCTTGAACTTAAGTTCGAGCCTTTCAATTTTACCACCCAAAAGGGTAGTGTCTCTAACTCGGATTCGAGCCCCTGAAGTCAAATCTACCTTGAGATTTGACAAAAAAAGATTGGAACTTAAGTTCGAACCTCTTAGGTCTTCCACCCAAAAGAGTAGAGGCGTGAATTTAAGTTCAAGCCTGTCAATCAAAGTAACTATGGTTATTTTTTGTCATATGCTACAACTTTATTTGGTCATACACTACAACGCTGGAACTTAAGTTTGAGCCTCTCAATTTAAGTTTGCGCTCAAGCGGCTCGATCAACTTAAAATTGAACCCAAAACAGTAGTGTCTCTATCTCAAAATGGATCTTCTCAAGTCAAACCTACCTTGAGCTTTGATAAAAAGAGTTAACTCTTAGCTCTTGCACCCAAAATATTAGGAGCTTTATGAGCTCGAACTTTTTTTCTTATATAAAGGAAGTTTGGACTTAGCCTACTCTCCCAAACTTGTATTAATTAAAAGGAAAGTAGAAGTGAAGGGGGCTGGTGCCCATAGGACCCCCCAAATCCTGGCATCCTGGACATTGGGTAGTGGGGGCCTTGGCATCCTAGACATTGGGTGCATGGCTAACAAACTTATGGCAAAATGGATGATTAAGGCATGGTGCAATGGGGAGGCCTCGTGGGCCAAGTTGATCTTTAGAAACAATAATGAGTTGACTTTCATGGGATTCCCAAATTGGAAGAATCTTGACATTCTGACCCTTTTGTTTTCCCTGATCCAAGTTTCTCGTAAGGCTCGAATCTTGTGTGCCCCCTATGGAAGAGTTTGAATAAATTCAAAAGCTTCACAAGAATTAGTGAAGATTGGAAGTGGGCAACGGATATTAGACAAAATGACTCTATCTAGTTTCCGATCATGGCATCGGGAATGTGGAATCCTAAAACATTCAAAACGCCAAGAGGCTATGGAAGAAAGACTTCAGAAAATGGAAACATCTCTAGAAACAAGACACCAACGAGTTGATCAACTTCGAGGATGTTGACCCTAGCCTCAACATTACCTATGAAGAATGGAATACTTTGTAAAGCAGACACCTTGCCTGGGACCGCTCTAAAGTTTGTCCTCTCATGGGCCGTGATCCGCCAAGCCGGCTTGGTCTCAGATGGCACAATGGTAATTGCCTAACAAAAATCCCGAACATCAAAGATACCATTGATTATCAGGTCAACTTCAACAAGAAGTGGTGCCTTTCATGGACGCAATTGCGGTGGAACATGAAGTTCATGGCTATCTAGCACCCTCTCATAGAAATCAAAAAGTTTCTCGTACTTTGTCAAATTCTTCATCGTGGAGTTTGGACCAACCTAAAGGCTAGCAAAATTTGTGAGGTGCCTTCTTGGTGGAAGTGCTACTACCGGTCCATTGACGATGTGCTCACATCTTCTTTACTTGTCCCAACTTCAAGAGGCTCTGGCAAATTGTCAGAAAGAAAATTTAACTTGAGAAAAGCTTAAACCCAAGTGGGCCCCATATGAGGGTGATGAGAGGGTGATTAACCTTCTTTGTAATGCCATCTAAACCTTGTAAAATCTACCCATGCATTGTGGGATGAGCTTGAACTTAACTTTGAGCCTCTCAACAAAATTAAATTTGAGTCTTTTTCTTCATATGCTATGAGGCTCTCAATGAGCATAAGTTTGATTGTTTTTGTTCATATGCTTCAATTCTTGAACTTAACCTAACCACACATGTAAGTATGCAAGGAATTCTTCTTTCAGTATTTCCCTCATTTTTGAGAGAGTGCATATTTATATTAAAGAGCGACAATTCTATTGTATACATTAAGAATATAATGCTTGATAAAAACCTTTCTCTTGGGCTACCTGCTTTTAGTCACATTTATTTCACAGGTAATCCTAACGATGTGGAATATAGAAAACGTGCAACACCTCATAACAATCTGAAAGATTATAGCATTGTAATATATATGATATTATACGTGCTATGAGTCTTACAAAACCTTCATCTCCGAATAACGTAGTACTTCAAAGTATTTATCTCACTAACTTTATGTTGGACTAGAAACCATTCGTTTTGTCCAAGAGAATATCGTACATTCAACCTCTAAAAATGGTGTACTATTGATTGAAGAGAGAAGGGACTAATAGTAACTAGAAGTTTTAAATACAATTCTACCATGCATTCCCTACAAACTCATAAGCTCCTGCTATTGCTTGTGTATGTTAAGCCAAACAAATAAACCAAGAAACATATGTCAAAGGATAATGAATAGAGCAATAGAAAGGAAAGACAATTCGTTCAAGAGAAAATGGGTCACCTTCTTTATTATCTTAAAGGACATAGGAAGATGCTATCAAGAAACCAAGTTTATACGCTATGTGAGTTGTATTCACAGAAGGGGAGGAAAACGTGTTTACTAATTCTTATAAAGATATATATGAAGCTACTAATAGTTTCCAAAGAATCCTAAGAGACAAATTAAATTTGTATTGCATATAGTATTTTTTCTTTTTCAAGTCCAAAAACATATAACCAAAAAAGGATAAATGTGTGTTCTTGTGTAATTATGAATGCATATATGTATGTATGTATGTATTTATGTACCATGTACATATGTATGTATGTATGCATGCATGCTTGCATGTATGTGTGTATATATGCATGTATGTATGTACGTACATATGTATGTATGTATTTATGTACTATGTACATATGTATGTATGTATGCATGCATGTATGTATGTGTGTATATATGTATGTATGTATGCATGCATGTATGTAGAAATTTCTACTTTCATCATTCTCTTAGCAAAACGTGATGTGTGAAGTAGACGTGGATCACATGGGAAATGAAGTTCAAGGATTTGTGGAACCTATTTATTGAAAGTAAGAAAAAAGTTTTAATGTGGGAGATTTTACATAGAGGGATATGGACGAATGTCAAAGGAAATAAAATATCTAGTTATTCTCCTTGGTTCAAGTGAAGCACAAGTGGCACTACAACAGATCGGCCATATACTGAGGCTTTTACCAAGGACATTGAACGGGCATATTTTTTCCTCGACATCCATGTAGGTGTCGGTATGCGCATCGAAAATAAAGTGCCAATATAGGCACGAGTATATAGGTCGGTATGAGTGTCGGTGTAATCGTCAGTATTATCGATGCTCTTACTGACGATTATACCGATGCCTCTACTAGGTGTACCGTCATGTATAGCAGCGCCTGCTGGGTGTACCGACGCTTATTCCGATGACCTTGCTGGGAGTACCGTCACTTATACCAACAACCATATCTGCAAAAATGTTTTTGGGCAGAGTGTGTTTTCTTTTGCTACAGCAACATTACCATGATTCTGTTTAGCAAAAGACAATACACACTACCCAAAAAAACTGAGTACATGTGATGTGTACTCTAATGGAAACCGAAATATGATTTTATAAAGCAAAATATCTGGAGACAAAAGAGATAATTAGAATGAACCATGAACCATGAACCATGAATGATGTACAAAAAAAGTTATATGTTTCATAAATGAAGCATGTACAAGAGTGTGGCAAACCACTGTCATATATTAGGCTTTTACAAAATGTGGCAAAGCATTGCCATATAAGAATCAAATACAAAATTTCGGTGCACCACTACCATAGACATGCAAAGAATGTTCCATATCATCAGTCCTACAACAAAGAACATTCATGAAATGAGATAAATTCACATGAGATTTACAAACAACAAGTAAAAACCAAGTTTATAAATTCATCACCTCTTGACATCTTCTCCACCATCATGAACTTCGTCCATACCATAAAATGCTTCGAGCATTTCTTCCATGTGTTCATTCCATGTAATGCAATTAGTACTTGCTTGTACTTCTATCTCCTTTTTCGTTCTCTTTTGTCCATGAGAGGTTACCAGTGCAATGTCGTTTGGGTTCATCTGCTCACCTGGGGGACCATGCGAATGGTAGTGTAGGTTTTGTAGTCGACTTTTATCAAAAGATCCATACTCTCTAACATGTGCAGTATAAATCCATCATTTTTGATAAATTTGATACTTGCACTCAGTGCAAGGACATGCCATTCTCTCCTCCGGATCCAAACTAGCCATCTAATACAATATGGACATTTTAGAACGTTTGATTTTTTTTTATTAAACCTAAAAATCATAATCCTAAAGACTTAAACCTGAAATACTAAAACCCAAAGACCTAAAGACCTAAAAAAACCTAAAACCCTAATCCTAAAGACCTAATCCTAAAATTGTATTTTTTATATATATTAAAAATCCTAAAGACTATTTTCTATATATCATAAAAAGCCTAAAAACCCTAAAACCCTAATGCTATTATATATATATATATATATATATATATATATATATATATATATATATATATATATATATATATATATATATATATATATATATATATATATATATATATATATATATATATATATATATATATGAGCATATGTGTTATATGGATTATATATATGTCTATTTCTTATATAATTAAAATGCTATTTTTCTATATTTAATTATATATATCTAATTTATTTATTTAAAGCACTAGTTCTTTTCATATTTATTTATCTATACAATTATCCTTATATATATATATATATATATATATATATATATATATATATATATATATATATATATATATATATATATATATATATATATATATTTATTTATTTATTTATTTTCATATTTTTTTCTATATTTTTTCTTTATATAAATTTAATTGAATTACATGTATGTAAAAACCCTAAAACCGTAATCCTAAAGATCTAGACCTAAAATATGTATATTTGTGTATGCATGTGTATATACGTGTATACATATATTATATGTGTATGTGTATGTGTCTATATATGTTATGCATGTGTATATATATATGTGTGTGTATGTGTATGTGTATATATATTTAATCTAATAAAAAACCTTAAAATTAATCCTATTTTTGTATATTTAAGTATATATATATTTAATTTTTTTATTTAAAGTACTAGCTCTTTTCATATTTTTTTATCTATATAATTATCCTATTTTATATATATATTTATTTATATATTCAAATGTTTTTCTTAATTCTTTCTTGATATAAATTTAATTGAATTATATGTATGTAAAAACCCTAAAACCCTAATCCTAAAGATCTATACCTAAAATATGTATATTTATGTATGCATGTGTATATATATGTGTATGTGTATATATATATATTTGTATGTGTATGTTTATATATATATTTACTTTGATAAAAAACCTTAAAATTACTCCTTTTTTTATATATTTAATTAATTTATTTAAAACACTAGCTCTAATTTATCTATACAATTATCCTATTATATATATACACACACACACACACACATATATATATATATATATATATATATATATATATATATATTCATATTTTTTTCTTAATGTTTTCTTTATATAAATTTAATTGAATTATATCTATGTAAAAACCCTAAAACCCTAATCCCAAAGATCTAGACCTAAAATATGTATTTTTGTGTATGCATGTGTATATATATGTGTATGCGTATGTGTATATACATATGTATTATGTGTATGTGTATATATATTTACTTTGATAAGAAACCTTAAAATTAACCCTATTTTTATATATTTTATTATATATATTTAATTTATTTAGTTAAAACACTAGCTCTTTTCATTTTTATTTATCTATACAATTATCCTATTTTATATATATATTTATTTATATAGTGAGATTTTCTTCTTAATTTTTTCTTTATATAAATTTAATTGAATTATATGTATGTAAAAACCCTAAAACCCTAATCCTAAAGATCTAGACCTAAAATATGTATATTTGTGTATGCATGTGTATATATATGTGTATGTGTATATATATACATATATATATGTGTGTGTATGTGTATGTGTATATATATTTACTTTGATAAAAACCATAAAATCCTTTTTTAATATATTTAAGTGTATATAATTAATTTATTTTTTTTAGAACACTACCTCTTTTCATATTTATTTATCTATACAATTATCCTATTTTATTTATATATTTATTTATATATTCAGATTTTTTTCTTAACTTTTTCTTTATTTTTTCTTTATATAAATTTAATTGATCAATTATATGTATGTAAAAACCCTATAACCCTAATCCTAAAGATCGAGACCTAATATATGTATATTTGTGTATCCATGTGTATATACATGTATATATGTATTATATGTGTATGTGTATATGTGTATATATGTTATGCATGTGTAAAAACCCTAATCGTAAAGACCTAGACCTAAAACATGTTTATATGTGTATGCATGTGTATATATATGTGTATGTATATATGTGTGTATATATATGTGTATAAGTATATGTGTATGCATGTGTAAATAGCCTAAAAACCCTAATCCTATTTTTATATATTTGATGTGAAAAAACCTTAAAATCATAATTTTATATATTTAATTATATATATTTAATTAGAACACTAGGTATTCTCATATTTATTTATCTATACTGAAATCTTATATGTGTGTGTATATTTGTGCATGTGTGTATGTATGTGTGTGTGAATGTATGCATGTGTGTATATGTGTATGTGTGTGTATGTATGCATGTGTGTATATGTGTGTGTATGTATGTGTGTGTATATGTGTGTGTATGTATGCATGTGTGTATATGTGTGTGTGTATGTATGTATGCATGTGTGTGTATGTGCATGCATGTGTGTAATGTGTGTGTGTGTGTATGCATGCATGTGTGTATATGTGTGTGTATGTATGCATGCATGTGTGTATATGTGTGTATGTATGCATGTGTGTACATGTGTGTGTATGTATGCATGTGTGTACATGTGTGTGTATGTATGTGTGTGTGTATGTATGCATGTTTGTATATGTGTATATGTGTGTATGTATGAATGTGTATATATGTGTCTGTGTATGTATGCATGTGTGTGTATGTATGAGTGTGTATGCATACATATGTGTATATGTGTGTATGTATGTGTGTGTGTATGCATGTGAGTATATGTGTGTGTGTATGTATGTGTGTATGCATGTGTGTGTATGTGTGTGTATGTATGTGTGTGTATGTATGTGTGTGTATGCATATGTGTATATGTGTGTGTGTATGTATGTGTGTATGCATGTGTGTGTGTATGTATGCATGTGTGTATATGTGTATTTGTGTGTATGCATGCATGTGTGTATATGTGTGTGTATGTATGCATGTGTGTACATGTGTGTGTATGTATGCATGTGTGTAAATGTGTGTGTGTATGTATGTGTGTTTGTATGTATGCATGTGTGCATATGTGTATGTGTGTGTATGCATGCATGTGTGTATGTATGTGTGTGTGTGCATGCATGTGTGTATGTATGTGTGTGTGTATGTATGCATGTGTGTGTATGCATGCATGTGTGTATATGTGTGTGTATGTATGCGTGCATGTGTATATATGTGTGTATGTATGCATGTGTGTACATGTGTGTGTGTGTGTATGTATGTATGTGTGTACATGTGTGTGTGTATGTATGTGTGTTTGTATGTATGCATGTGTGTATATGTGTATGTGTGTGTATGCATGCATGTGTGTATATGTGTGTGTATGTATGCATGCATGTGTGTATATGTGTGTATGTATGCATGTGTGTACATGTGTGTGTGTATGTATGCATGAGTAGATGTGTGTATATGTATGTGTGTGTGTATGTATGCTCTTGTTTTATTTCCTCAAAGAAAAATTGTGGTCACTACGAGATTATTTATAGGACTCGATATCTTGAGTAGGATGCTATTGGAATATATATTTTCTACATACTCTTTGAATGAATCAAATATTCTATATTCTTTACCATGCCTTTAGAAAGAAATTGTCACATAAATAATTATAAAATAACTAAATTAATCGATTTTATAATAGCTTGAAAGTTCTTATCTCAATGGAGAATATCTAGGAATACAACGCTGCACTATACAGAAAATCTGAATAGAGGCATAGCCTGACACGAAGAAAGTAACTTTTAAAATACTGTTTTGCGCATAACATTGTATATTGAATAGAAAAAATATTCTTTACTCTGCTTTCGGAAGTATTCGAGCGCACATAGCATATATAGGGGATAATTCAATTTAATATGACACAAATCAAGAGATTTCAAATGATCTACAAACTACATTTATCACGAAAGCAAACCATGATCCTGTTTTATTGTATTTGATATGATTTCTAGGATCGTGATGGTCAAGGATCCTTTTGGCCCAGCTTGTATGATATGGTTCGTCCCTATGCCTATGAAGTAAATATGGAAACTTATAGCGCAGCTGCCAGTGCATTTCGAGTAAATACTTATGATACAAAAAAGTGTCCATGATCATGGAAAATATTTATAAAAGCTGATGGTGGTATATGTCCTACATTAGGTAGTGTAAATACAAATTCAATCCAGATAATCACTTTAATAATAAAGAATGAGTAACCAGTGGTGTAGATTAGTTTTCTGAGACATTTAGATTCTTATTTTAATAGAAAATGATCGTATTTGTACCTTTCTAGCACATCCTTGAGATTTTTATCCGTCCAAACAGAAAATATAGACGGATATTTCGTAATAACATCTTCGACAATACACCTAAAATTGTGCCTCACAGCTGAAGTCCTTGCAATTGCTTTAATGACCTCTCTTATAACGTATGGATGTAATTACTAGCATTCTATTGTTGTGCTCACTCCAAAATGAAGTGTAAATTGTTAAATTGCTGATTATTTATCACGGCTACAGTAGGTTTTTAAGGTTGGGTTCTACTGTGGTGATGACCACATATTTGTTAAAGATATTACGGATTATACTAATTTTTATGTATAGGATGATGGTCACATCAAGTACTTTGATAGTATGAAAATGCAAAACGTGTGTAAATGATTTCTTTTGTGAGGTTACAACTAACTAGGTTGTTTAACATCCAAGGCATTGATCAGTGTAAGTTTCTACTTATCGTTTCATTTCATGTGTATAATTAAGGCTTGTTCCTAGCCCATTCTAGATATCTATACGTGCTTACGTGCAGTCACACACACACATACACTATATATATATATATATATATATATATATATATATATATATATATATATATATATATATATATATATATATATATACATAAACACATACATACATATAACATTCATACATTTATACTCACACACACACCAAAATTTGAATAATAAACAAACAAAAATACAAGAGAATGAGGGAGAACCAAGTAAGGTTGATAAACTTCGTGCCCCCTTTGTGCACGTCCCACTTGTTTTTCAACTTGTTCTTTTCTACAATAAACACTTTGTGGCGCATAAACGGGGATATTTCTTACAATCATGGATCCTCCTACCTAAACAACAACTAAGGGGTTTCACAATAGACCACTCTTAAGACTGCTTGTTTTTTATTGCACATCTTTCCTAGTGCTTCTGTTGTAATGGCATTCCATAGAGCATATGAGCACTTAATCACTTCCCCAAGTAATGCTTGCTTATAATTAACTTGATTAGGTAGTAAATAGAAGGAGCTTTACCAGACATAGAAAAATTGGAATGCTTCGAGGAAAAGAGAAGAAAAAGTGTCCCAAACCTTCGGTACCACACTACAACATATGACAGGCATACCGGCACTGCCTATACCAACGGTCACTCCCAGCGTCGGTATAAACATTGGAAAAGTCCACTTAAGCATACCAACAGTCAAGTGACCATCGGTATGACCGTTTAAAATGGATCGTCGAGATGTCTCGTGACTGCCAGTATAATCGTTGGTATAAGCATCAGTATATGTGTCGATATAAGCATCGGTAATTTCTAGTAAAATACTGATGCCCATACGGAGGCATATACCGACACGTATACCGAGGCTGTGTTTTAAACATACCGGGAACCCAAGAGCAAAACTCAACATTTTGCGCGTGTTTTACACTGAGTATTGCTTGCTTCTATCAAACTTGTGTGTGTGAACCGAATTATGATTTGCATTCTCTTGTGCACACACATACACACACACACACACAAAGATCTCTATCTCTACACACACACAAACACTCTCTCTCTCTCTCTTTATATCTCGCATCTTGGTAAGTGGTGCACATACTCTTAGCCTTTGTCTCTCTCTATGCTTTATGTTCTATACTTTTTCTTCTCTTTGATTTTGCAAAAGTTTTTTCTCATCCAATCTTTGGAATTCGACGATAGACGACATACATTATGCTTTGATGACAACGATCCAAAAGAGGGAGATGCCTATTAGCGATTGTTTTATTCTCTATTGATAGAGAGAGAAAGAGAGAGAGATGAGAGAGAGAGAAAGAAAGAGAGAGAGAAATGAGAGAGAGAGAGAGATAAAGAGAGAAAGAGAGAGAGAGAGAGAGGAAGATAGAGATAGGGTATGTTTCAAAAATGACTCTTAAACTACATATTTTGATACTATTTTATAACCTTTTCTATAACATAACATGCATGTAAATTACCTTAATGAAAGCATTTTGAGATTTAAACACAAATACATATTTCTAATTGTGTCATAAGAAGGAGCACTAGACCATATAAGGAAAAATACATTATTTTCGTATTTTAGTTTCCCCAATAATATCAACTATAGAGAATGCATGTGAGATCACATGCTACTATTTATCATAGGATTTTTTGTCTTGGGCAAAAAAATTCTCTATGGGCAGCCACCCAAGGTGGCCCGCTTGCATTCTAGAGCAGCAAAAAGTGATGCTCAAAACTTGGATTGGAGAAAGTTTTGTTTTTCTTAGGAAGCAATTATTAGAGAGTTTCTTTGATATGAAAAATTGAAGGCGAACTTAGAAAGATAGTCTTTGTTTATCTCTAAGACAACTTAGAAAAATTGAAGGCCAATTTAGAAAAATACTCTTTGATTGTCTCTTGGACTACTCGCAAGGAAATGGCCTTCTTGCATAAGGGACCCTCTTAGGTAGTACATCACTTCAAATAGTATGTTGTAACTTCCTATGCAATGAAAGGGGATGTTATTTTATGTTTCTTGCCTCTCAAACACTAGTGAGGACTAGCAAGGAGTGCTCCAAACATTTAAAAGTTTGAGAGCAGGTTTATGAATAACCAACAAATTATTGTTTGTATCTACTTGGACCATCTAAACAACTCTTCAATTATTGCAAAGGGATTAGAGAGAGAGAGATCTCAAATGACACCAATGCCTTAGATTCTCATCTCAATTTCAAATTATTTGTGCTTTATTGAAGTATGCAATAGATACATTGGAAAGTGGTTAAGAACTTTTTGGAGGTCTTTTGGCATCAAAATGAAGTGGTTTCACTTCGAGTTTCATTGTAATCATGATTAGATTGTATACATGAGGAGTTTATCTTATGCAATGGACAGGAAAAGAGCTAAACAAGTCATTTCATATAGTGGATATATAAGTTAACGTCTTTATCTTTCCTAGATAGGAATTGATTTATCCTATTATATGAAATAGGGATACCATGTAGGCATACTTGTTTGATTGAGTTTTACCTAAAGATTCTGGAATAGAAGTTGTTATTTCTAGTGATGGTCTTTGAGTAGATGATCTTTCCTAGTTGTTGGCATTGTAGAGATTGGGAATGGAGTGATCAAGGTTTCACAAGAAAAGCATAGATCTATCTTGTAGGAGGATAAATATCCTACATGGTGTTTTGTCATGAAGATGATAGCGAAGCACCAATTAGGAAGTTTGGTACTCACATATCATATCAATCACATATAAGAATGCTTATGCATTCACATGCAATATTAAAAAGAAGACAAAATATTATGGTTTGCAATGTAATGCCCAAAGAGACTCTTCCAATCAAACGTACCTCAAATTATGTGGATGCAAAATAAAAAACTTCTTGGATAATAGGATGTAGAGATTTCATTCTAGTACCAAAAGCTTCTTACATATGGATATGGATGAAGGATTTGCATAGGATGCAATGATATTTTAGATTATTAATATTTCTTATGAGTACACTTAAGGTACATGAATACATAGATTGCTCGTTCTAAAGGGGTTTGCAATTACTTTTTTACGACACTATGATCCATCATTAGAGGATCACAAGGTCTATTATCTCCACTAGTAATGTTCAAGTTTGGTTAGCTTGGAATTTTACATTTAACTTCCCTATTATGACTCCGAGGAGGGAACCTCATATGGAATTATGTCACTTTGGTTGTTTAATATGTTATAGGAGCAATATTTTTTATGCTAGGTGTATATGGGAGATAGAAAGTACTTAAGAGATAGCTTTCTCCTTTTTTATTTCCCTTATGAGCCTTCTTAAGGGGAAGGATAGAGGGAAGCACCCCATGAAGAAAACCATGTACACAGAGTACATGGGCTTTGGTAGGGGTGATTAAACTTCTCAATTCTTTCTTTTATGAGGACTTCCCATCACCATTTTTGAGGATACAATAATCCCAAGGGGAAGGAAATATTCCATTATGAGGAGCTAGTAAAGGCTAGATATTTCCTTTCATATGTATATTTGGATGGAAAGAGAGTTAGTAAAAAGTGGGGCCTTATTATGTGGCAAAGAGGTTAACCATCTCTAGCTGCAATTATTTTTGCATGACAAGAGCACACATGGATCTTTTTGTTTGTCCTCATAGAACAAACTAGATATGCAAAGGAATATCCTTCATTAGCGAACATATAGAGATTGTCATAACGAAACTATATTCCATATCATCAATACCCTCTATCATAAATCTATAGAGATTGGCATAAGAAAATAATATTCCATATCGTTTGTATTTTCAAACTTGAGAAATATAGATTTAATTTTAAACTTTAGTCATCTTGATAATGGTTTATTATTCCCTTAGATACATATGGAAAAGGAATTAGGATTAGTTAAAAAAACAAAGAACCAAGGACTAGTATTTGATATCAGATTATAATCTCAAACCTTACCTTAGCATAGTTCTATAACCTAACGCTTTGATTTCTCAAAAGTACATGGAATTAGTAACTAAATCACATCTATAATAAAGCCAAGCTAAAAAATAATTCAATCTATTAATTAATCGAAAGAAGATGTAGAATTTTGGCTCAAATTAAAATGATAAAGAAAAGTATAGAGTCTTTAAGAAATCAAAGTGTTGGGTAGAGACACACATTAAGTTAAGAAAGAAATGATGCAAAACTTTGGGGTATAGTACATTGAAGTTTAGAAGAAAATGCATAAAAACGTAGAGATCTTGTGTTTCGAAATCCTGTCTTGGATAATATTTTGTATCTAGATAGTAAATAAATATATATTCCATTTTTTTGTAAAAATTTTTACGTTCGTGAATAGATAAATTTAAGAAATATGATGTAATAATTGACTATTTTATAATCGTTGATTTATTATTCTTTTCTTAGACAAACGGCGATAAAAGCCTCATCAACAAATCATTCTACAAACGTATACGTTGTTATACATTGTTACCTTTTGAGTCTAATTCTTTCACATTATTGTTCAAGCGTTCAGTTTGGAGCCTTCAATGACAAAGAAGAAGACGTATTAATCCTCTCTAAAAATCTTCAAAGTTTCCTTTTTATGATAGCTTGAGTATACATGAAAAGAAAATGAGGATATCCTAACAACCAAATCATTTAGATTCTTAGGAGAAATTGTTGAGCTCATTTAAAAGCATGTGAAAAAGGATATTATTATGATAAAATCCCTTGAAGCCTCAAGAACTTCTGTATTAAATCCAATAGGGCAGATATACAACGTCTTGTTTGCTTTAAACTGTAAATAGTTACTGCCTAATGTGATGGTAGTCACTTTAAACCATTGCGTTTAGTTAAGTACAGGAAAACCACTTGGAAAAATCCACATATCATATCCTTTTCATTTGACACCTCTTGATATTGATAGAGATTTCTCGTATCAATATAGGTGAGAAAAAAAAAGAAAGGGAGTAAACAATATTCTTTTAAATTCTATCGGAAAGATTCGTTCTGGTGATGTGAATAATATGATTGTGATTATGTATATAGATAAGTCTCTATGGTATCATGGAAGTGATGTAAGTTATAATTTATGACGGCCATCAATCGAGAAGGTATAACTTTTCCTTACTCTATTCTGATTGCATGCAATATAGATGGCGCATTTGGGGAATCTTTGTTTCTCGTTTGAATGGGAGAATACTTAGCATGTAGATCTAAATGCATGGTAAAGATCATGAGAAGAGGATCATGAGATTAGAATAAGCTAAGGCAATTGTTAATGATCACGAAATACACACGAAAATGGGAACAATGAAATACACATTGATATGAGAGAGAGAGAGAGAGAGAGAGAGAGAGAGAGAGAGAGAGAGAGAGAGAGAGAGAGAGAGAACGAAATCCAAAAGTGAAAAAACAGGTTTCCAAACATAATTGATGACTTGTTTCATCAAATGTCATCTATGAAGACACTGAAAAATGCATAGCGAGATGGGATGTGAGAAGTCAAAATATTTCCATTTAACATCTCTCTCTCTCTCTCTCTCTCTCTCTCTCTCTCTCTCTCTCTCTCTCTCTCTCTCTCTCTCTCTCTCTCTCTCTCTCTCTCTCAGCTTCTCACAAGCCCGAAAATGCTCACTGAAGTTTCCTGAACGCATATGGGGAGGACGACTATTTTCTTCACAACGGAACGAAGAGGATACTTGGCTTTCGCCAGTATTGTATCTTGGATTGGGAATGCAGCTCGGTCTGCTTGATGATCTTTGGTGTCTCTTAGATTTAGCTAATCTCTGTAATGACTCTTCAATTATCTTTTAAAATTATCTTAATTTTCTCTGTAATTAATTCTGTAATTAAAATTATCTCGCTAATCATTTTTTAAGATGCATAGTTTTGTGATTAATTCATTCTGTAATTAAAATTATCTCGCTAATCATTCTGTGATCACAAGTTTTGTGAATGGAAAGAAAGTTAGGGTGAACATCTTATTTACAGAGGTGAATCAATTGAGGGTGAACAGATTCAGTGTTGAATGTATCATTGGATTCAATGTATCAGAAACATGACCGTCTTGCGCCTGCTGGCAACTCAGAGAGAGAGATATTTGAATAACTTCGAGGAACATTTGGAATTGAGATATGTTTGTCGATTTCTCCAAACTGATGATTCGTTTTCTCTTCTGGAATCACATAAAATAGATTCAAGCTCTCAGCACCATAGCCTAAGAAAGAAAAACTGAAGGGAGGCTCATCAAACAAGAAGAAGGCAATATGATGCAAAGGAAATGTATTCAAATATGAGAAACTTGAAATTCACGAAACTGGTTGTACCATGAAAATTCCGCTGCCATACAGTCCTCAACATGTACGACAAAGCGAACCTCCATGATTGAAGCAAACAGTGATTAGAGAATGATACCAAAAACTGTTGTGGTTACACGTATATGTCGGAGTCTAACAGAAGCTTTATGCATTTCCCATCAACCATTGTTGTACATACACAGAAACTTGAACTTTGGCCTCTGAGACGAACCTTGAATCAGCAGCGGTTTCATGTCCACCAAAGCAAGAAGATGAAAAGGATGCGTGTCTTCATATTTTGATTCCTCTCTCTCTCTCTCTCTCTCTCTCTCTCTCTCTCTCTCTCTCTCTCTCTCTCTCTCTCTCTCTCTCTCTCTCTGTGGACGCTTGGCATGTGCTGAATATCTACTCAATGTACCTTCACATGCGAGCTTTCTTCCTCCATATCCTGTTACTCTCCTTTCCTTTCAGCTTTTCACACAAATTTTATATTTTTTGATGGTGCCAGATATGTATTCTTTATATGGAATCTTCAAAAACTAATTTTGAAGAAAATTATTTTTCTTTTATGGTGTCATATAAGTATTCTCTATATGGCATCATCAAAAACTACACATGTCAAGGATCCCTGGTGTAGTGATAAACACTTTGGACTTTGGTGTAGTGATAAACACTTTGGACTTTGAAAGTGATGCAGAGAAAAACATTTTGGACATTGGATTGTGAGCACTAATTTCTTTCTTTTTTGGAACTGAAAGAGATTCACAGAGTACAAGTTGTCTTACCTTTGCCACCATCCATAGCTCGCCTACGCCGATTTGAAATCTCTGTCGTGAAGCGGAGGAGATGAACCTTACATAATGTGGCGTCACACTTTGCAGAGAGATATCTGAACAGAAACTGGACAAAGGACGTCGTAAAGAAGCCGATGGCGTTGGAGGTAACAATGAAGTTGCTGTGGGATCCCTTACAGGTACAGCACGGATGCCTGCGTGCAGACCTTTTCACCTGAGTGTGACCTTATGCGTGCACCTCAGAAGGAAAGAAAGGGACAAAAAAGAAAGAAAAACAGGCTGCCGACTAAAGAATATGAAATATTGCAGCAAAAGCGCTGCTCTGATGGAAGGACAGGAATGGTGGATTGGAGCCTGTAGACCCGCGAAACGACCAATTATACATCTGTTCTAGCGTCCTAGGTGTATGCGTCATCCCGGCATAGTGCAAGACTAGATCCACTACTAGGTTGTGTGCCATCCTTTATCCGCACAAGCTCCCTAGCACCTTCAAAGTTGATGAAGAGCTTGCTGCATATGTGGAGAAGGCCAACAGAACTGAGTGTTTGAATCCTGTCACGAAGATTCAGTAGAGCACATCACTTGCTTTCTTCTCACGATGACCTGCAACCCAGGTGAAATGGCAGCATACTGGAATTGCCCAAAACTTGCGCCTTCTTCCTCCTTCGATTGGGCAATGGAGTAGAAAAGTTTTTGTAATGAAGCTTTCATTTTTGTAGGGTACATCCATACGTGTGTGTGTGTGAGAGAGAGAGGAGGAGGAGGAGGAGGAGGAGAAGAACTGGAGAAAAACTAAAACGAGAGTACATATCATTTCAAGCTGACATTTTTGTCTTTTCGATTAACCCTTTTGCTTCTTATGCCATATAAATAATAATAATAATAAAATGTTCAAGCTCGCGTAGTTAAGTGGTTTGACGCCTTGAGTCTTTGTCGGAGAGCAAGTAGTAAATTAAGGTCTTAGCTGGACATGTATCTATGAGTTTTTCATAGATGGGTGTCTCTACCTTAAGAGGTTGGGCGTGTGAGCGTGTTTTCAATTCATGGTACTCCCAAAAAATAAATAAATAAAGTAGATGAATATTCCTTGTCACTTGTATGTATATAGTGCATGAATCCTCCTCACAAAGTCTCATGTTCTAGGCAACTTGTAGAAGAATATTCCTTGTCACTTGTATGTATATAGTGCATGAACCCTCCTCACAAAGTCTCATGTTCTAGGCAACTTCCTTCCTATGACATTATTGACTTGTATATACTGTAAATGTAAGAAAAACGTTTTTCATATTGTTATTTTTCTAATTACGCATCTATATTTCCGGTCCATGAGGTGAAAATTCACGAGATTACCTATAAAGCTGATCACCAGAGAAGATCGAAAAGGAAGGAAGTAACAAAGAAACAGAAAAGGTATAGAAATATATGGACAACAGGTCCTAAAAGAAAAGATATAACACCTCGAATCAATGGTGATCTGAGAGATTGAAATTCTAGCAAATTATGTTGGAAAAGTTTGTTCATATTGGAAGATTTGGCGGGAAAGATGTGCTTATAACTTTGGCAACTCCCCCAAAGAGTCATCCATTGAGAAGTCGTTATTTCTCTTCGGCAAAAGAATCGCTAACTCTAAGAAATCCCCCCCCCCCCCCCCCCCCCCCTTGAGGCATCATCAAGTGCTCCTTCTGATCAACAACAAGCTCAAACCCAAGTGGGCCCCGCATGAGTATTTAATCATGAGTGTTGCAAATAAATAGGAAATATTTACAATGCAAGGAAGACCAATTCTAGATCATCATGTTAATATGCTAATATTTAATGATGTTTCCATTGTTATCTCTTCAAAGAGCTCATGATCTCACTCACGTGAACCGTTCATTATCTGTTCATCAAACTTGCTACATCAATTTTTCGCTTGCATCAAGAATGCGTAGACAAAGAGTGAGCACTCCCAAGTATACACATGGAAACATAAACATAAATCCTTAGAGAAAAAGTGAGCACTCTGAAGTATAAACATCAAGAATGCGTATAGAAAGAGCGCACAAAAAATAAAGATTGTAAATAAGCTTCTTCTTTCCTTCTCTTTAAAATAGGTGGAATGTCAAAAGGATTTTCTAGGGGAACATATATTGCTAGTACCTAATGAAACATGACCATGTATAAAACAAAGGACATGCCAACCCAATAACTGTGGATGACCTCCCTCTCTAGGTAAGAATGTCAATTGATGTCACCACACAATCTAAAGGTAAACAAGTGAAGAACATGCTTTTAACCAATATACATTGAGCTTGATGTACCAAAACGTAATCTTAGCATCATTTTATAGACTTTCTAACATTGTACAGTACATCATGACCTTCCTTTCTCTAATAGATTTAGTGAAGCTATTTGAAACTTATTTATCTATCCTCACATGAATCATATGAATCTCACTCCTAAAAATTTGCTTCATGAAGAAATGATGATGTATCTCTATGGATATCATAATAGCATGAAATTTAGAATCGCATGCACACCTGATTCTATTAAGATTTTCATAGTAAATGAGAAATGGGCTTTAATTTTAAGATTTTCATAGTAAATGAAAAATGTGCTTTGAATTTCTTGTTGGACTATCAAACCAAGATCGGCATTAACACTAGTATGATACCAAAACAGGGCACTTATGTGTCCAGTTTTGACAAGTTTCCAAATAATTCCAAATCTTCTACAAAGAGAATTTGAGAAAATCTTTTAGCATGTATATGAACTATAATACAAAGGTCAATGAGAAATTAGAATGTACATTAAATCATCTTTTTGTTTTTTTTAATAGCCTTGTAAGATACATAGGCAATGAAGAAGATGAAAATTCTTGATCAAATGTAATTTTTACTTAAAGAAAAAATCTATTGTATGAAAGCAAAAACTATACACATTCCTTGGAACATCCAGAACAAAGTTTCAAACTCAAATTCACTTAAAAAATAATTTTCAATTCAAATAAAATCAATTGTTTCAACTATGTACACCAAAGGAGCAATTAAGTTCTACACATATGATTCCAACCAACTTATGGACCTCCACAAGGGTGTAAAAATATGCTATCAATCAAAGGAAGTATGATGACACCAACCAATGTGTACAAATTGAAAATCAATTAGTATGACTTTATTTACAAATTAAAGAACAAATAAGGTCTACATATATGATTCAAACAGATTTATGGACCTCGTCCAAGGTTTACATGTTCAAGTTACCAACTACAAAATGTATGATGAAACAAACCAAGGTTTAGACATATAAGGCCAAAGCATTTATGGACATCTGCCAAAATTTTCACATCTTTGAACACCACCAAAAGTCTTCATTTGTGTGGGAATAAACCAAATTCTACTATAAAATGATGGTTGGTTCATGGAAAAGACAAGACATGCACATTTATGGTAGAGATCCAATTTATTCACAAGATCCAATAAACATACGGGAAGTACCAAATTGTTAAAATCACCCAAGTTTTTCACATCTACACATCTATGTACACCAATAAAATTCTACATATGTGTGCACACCAACCAATGTATCCACATATAAATATCAACATTAAATCAAAATAATGCCAAATTCAAAACGCTTAGCCTAATGTCCAATATCTATCTACTACTAAGAAGCAAGAATCACACATAAAATCAAATCGAAACATAGTTTTTATAGTATTTTTAGGTTTTTTTGGGTAATTGTTATATGCATAAGCACACAAAGTCCCATGCACACATCCACACATACTCAAAATAGTACTCAATATCTTTGACAATATCCTCCAAATGTTAAAAAGGATAACAATCACTTGGATAAATTTTACCATTTCCATCATGGATGCCATTTCTTTCTGAAATAAAATATGCATGCCAATTGTTTCATTCTCCTCACAATAAGCATTGCCTACCAAATCTTCTTTGATGAGGTAAGGAATGACCACATTGTGTGGAAACATGTTTTTTCAAGTTCAATCCTTCGAAGAGAAATTAAATATTTATTATTTTGCATCCTAACATTGTCTTCTACCTCTAGATCTATGTCCTTTACTCGAACATGGAAATATATGTTTTGTCAATTCAACACAAAAGTCAACACCAAACAAAATGGCTATTAGTTCAAAATGGAGACCTTCAAACTTTGAATAAAAATGCACATTCAACTAGTATGAGGAGTTTCCATTAATAGCTTGCTAAGTCTCTTCAATCTCACTTACACACAAATGGGAATGATTCGTTCATGAAAAGTTGTGATAAATGGTGAATATCTAGAGAAGATAAATGTTGAGTCTATGTTTTTTAATTTTTCAAGGTTTCGATCTTCTCATGAGCTCCCAAAAATTTGCAGTACAACCCTCAATTCAATGAATAGTTCTCCATTTGCTAAAATATAGGTTATTTGTTAAAATATTTGGATCATATTACTTTTTTGAGCTATTCGAAAAGTTGATTTTTAGAAATTACCATTTTTTTCTTCATACAAAGACCCATATGAAATTACAAAACATCAAAGCTTATGTCTCACTCGAAAATTACATTATGTGTGCTATCAAATCCAAGTGAGTATGAAAAAAAAGCGTCAATTATGTATCAAGAAGAATCAATCACCTTGGTTCAAAAGCAGGACACTTAAATATCCCAAGACACTCAAGTGTTCTAATACAGAACCAATGTTCATGGATCCTTATATATGGCCATTATAAAAAGCCATACGTATCGTGAATAAGTAAACAAGAATAATGGAAATTTTTGCTACTAAAAGTGATACAAACTCTCAAGTTAAAACATGCAACAAATACTACTAATCCTTTGTTTCAAGAGCAAGCATTTCGAATTGCATTGTCGTTCCATGTACATTAATCCTCAGAAAGGAAAGACATAATAATGTATGATATGAAATAGGGCTCATATTTCATAAAATATGCCTTAAGGCATTCATGTACAATTTTAATAAACAATGCCTCATGAAAAAAAAATGCATGATTCAATGTAGAAATTGCATTGTAAAATATGTGTATCAAGGCATCCAAGTATGGTGTAGCCTGAATATCTTGTCATTTGATTGTCAGATATATTAAGACTTTCATTGTCTATTCCGTGGTTTGAAATAAATATCAATCTATTACTTCAATTGATACTTTATTCTCATTTTTTATTATACCACATTGAGATATGCTCTTTAAGTCTTAAAAAACTAGAGCATTATTTTATCTCTCTAGCATATCCCTATATTACATGATCTATAAAAAATATCTTGAGGATACGAACATTTTTGTGTAGTTTCTTATTATTTCCCCTTCATGATAAGTTTGCACGAATATTATTTAAGGATTAGTCACAATCTATTAATTAATCTATGTAAAAGTTATGATTTAGATCATTTGTGAATGAGTATCATGGCCTTATTACAAAGCTATCTATGTATGGACATCATTGTTGGAGTTAGACGTTTGCAGAAGCATGCGAATAACACAAGGAAGAAGAAGAAGCTTGGAGCACAACACACAATGCTGAATGAAGTACCACTAGAATGTACAAAGATGAGTAACTCGTTAGGGCAATAGCCCTATATACAAGCCGAGGGAAAAAAACCTCCTAAAGAGGGAAAAAAGTGCCACAGCGGTCCTAGAATGTTCACACATATCACTACCTCAATATATCAACAAATCACCATTGGGAGTGTTGCAATGAGCAAGGAGCTGGCACTCATGTATAAGGAAGTGCTAAGCTATGTGGAATCAATCCACAAAAGGAAGTAAGTCGAAAGCTTTGCAGAAAGCTTCAAAGTTCTCCCTAGGCACAGCCTTCGTAAAAATGTCTACAATGTTCTCCTGTGTGGGCACATATGCCAAGTTGATCTCCCGAGCAGAGAACCTCTCCGTGACATAATGATAATGCACCTCAACGTGCTTAGTGTGAGCATGGAATATAGGGTTCCTCGCAACTCCCAATGCAGTATGGCTGTTAGTGAAGACGGTGGTGGCAGAAGACTCACCAACACCCAAATCATCCATAAGGCATCTGAGCCACACACACTCAACAATCGTTGTGAAAGCTGCCCTATACTCAGCCTCACAACTGGAAGTGGCCACAGTAGGTTTCTTCTTGCTCAACCAAGATATACATGAGCTACCAAGCATGAAGTAAAAGCCATTGGTGGACACACAAGTGTCATAAAAACCAACCCAATCACTATCAGAAAAAGCATCCAAATCTGGCAGTAGTGATCCCTCCTTGGGATAAAACAATCCAAGTAGCTTGGTACCACTCAAGTAGCGAAGGATGCGCTTAGCCGCTTGCGAATGCTTGACACCTGGGCAATGCATAAACCTGCTCATCTGTGAAACAACAAACTCAATATCAAGCAGAGTAATGCATAAGTAAATCAAGCATCCAACAACCTATTGATAGAGAACAACATCAAATGCATCTCTAGCATCATGAAGACTCAATCGTAAACCTGTCCCCATAGGAGTGGCAATAGGCTTATAGTCTTCAAGGCCAAAATGCTCCAACAATGTGTCAATATATTTCGTTTGACACAAAGACATTCCACCATCAACTTGCATAAACTGAATGCCCAAATAGTGATGCAAATGCCCCAAATCAGACATCTCAAAGAGGCATGCAAATCAGCCTTAAAATCAGCAATATGCTTGTCATGAGGACCAATGAGCAGCATGTCATCAACGTACACCACAATGATTAGAAGCACATCATTAGCATGCTTAACATATAAGGTGCTTTCAGTTGGAGTGTTCTCAAATCCATGTGCAATGAGATAGACATGTATCTTTTCATACCAAGCACGTGGTGCTTGCTTTAAACCATATAGTGCCTTCTTTAACCGGCACACCTAGTTTTCATGCCCTTTCTGCAGAAAGCCACGGGGCTAAAAAACATACACTTCTTTACGCAAGTCACCATTCAAAAATGTTGTTTTAATGCCCAACTGATGTACATTCCTACCATGATGAGCTGTAAATGCATAGATGCTACAAACAATAGTCATTCCGCAAGTAGGAGCAAATGTTTCATCAAAATCAATGCCTCTTTACTACATGTAACCCTTTGCAACAAGCCTAGCTTTATACCTACCAACTATTCCTTCAGGTTTATGCTTTAGCTTGTATACCCACTTAGTGCCGATGGCCTTCTTGCCAGGCTCCAAGTCACATAAAGACTAGGTACCATTTTTTATGATAGCATCATATTCAAATTGCATTGCAGCCATCCAATGTTCAAAATTATGTGCTTCATCAAAAGAAACAGGTTCAGTCTCATCACAGAGACTAGAGGCAGGCATAGCATAGCAATCTAATGAAAAAGAGGATCTATGAGAGCCTGACAGATTACGATATGACAGAGGTGTGCATCTAATTTGCTATCATGCAAGGTCTGCACTAGCCATTTTGGCATAGTTTTTGCTTGCTCAATATCAGCTCTCTCATCAATAAGTGCATCATATAAATCTTCATAAAAAATGGAATGATCTACATCATCACATGAAACCTGCAAAGGCTGAGAAGTTGCCTCATTAGGACTAGTGTTAGACTATCCAACTGTAAAAAGAGGCAGCAAAGCATCATACATGTCTTTGGAGCTAACACGTGCCTCCTTAGTACATGAAAGCAATGGCTCAATAGCATCTTCCACAAAAAAAACACCACGGCTAACCAAAATGCGTTTAGTCTGTGGATGATAGAGACGATAGCCTTTACTTTCAGAACTCTACCCAACAAAAATACATTTTACTACTTTATCATCCAATTTTCTGTGATATTGTTCAGTCACTAATGCATATGCTAGACAACCAAAAACATGTAGATGAGCAACAGATGTGTTGTGACCGTGCCAAACCTCATATGGAGTGATAGGCTGCAGTGCTTTAGTGAGACACCTGTTTAGTACATATGCTACACACATAACAACCTCAAGCCAGAAACTCTGGGGTAAAGCCTGACTCTTGACCATACACCTCGCCATCTCCATGAGTGACTTAATGCGAAGAATGCATCATTTACGGTAGAACTTCTACGCATGAGATGATACAATAGAAAAATCATCTCAATAGAAGTGACTCAGGTTTGGCGAGAGATTACACATGATTACACATATCTGCAAGGATTACACATGATGTTTAAGGAGTGCATTTGGCCATATCTGCAAGGATTACACATGATGTTTAATGAGTGCATCATGTTGTTTTTCGCATAGAAATTCTTGAGGTCGAGGATCCTGGAGCTTGTTTGTATTTTAATATATCCAGGTTTATGCCGATGCTTTGAAAACTCTTAACAAAATCCTTTTTTATTAGATGTGAAGCTATCAAGAAAGAAGGAAATACAGTTAAGCATTGCAAGACTTAAGGCTACTGCAGTTCATTAGTGGTCTACTTCAAGGTTCTGTTATATGAAGAATCGTGACGAAAATAACATTTGGCTGTCTACCGCCATTGAATAATATATGTTTGTTTCCGTTTAAGTGGAGTATGTAGTCTTTTCACTTTGCCTGTCATCACTTTGAGGAATCATGGATTGATAGGTGTGATGTTTGATTGCCCCCATTTTATTTTTTAGTTTTCTGTAATATTCTACTATCTTGCAGAAGAGCAAGGGACTATACATCCATCTGTTAAGAAGTGTCATTTTTCCAAGAATCTGTGTGCTAGCTATGGAGAAGCTTGAAATTCTTCCTCACCAGGCCTACCAATCTTAGCTCAAAAAGGTCTTACCTTGTAACTTCCATCTTGGATGTTTCATGATCAGGAGAGTTCTGAAGCTCCACTTGTAAGTATATGAATGTTTCATACACTTGCATTTTGAGGCGATGCCCCACATGTGGATTATTTCCAAGAGGGAGTTTGAGGGATGTTCGTAACAGTTAGTACGCAAGTCCTTGAGCTTCACTAATGTACGCATGTTTTATATGAATTAACAGCATGTGCAGCCGTCGGATTGCAATGTAAGGCATAGAAAAAACAAACTACTTTGTTATACTGTTTTGTTTTACCTCCTTGAATGAAAAAGCTGCAGCAACTCAAGTAGGGTTCGGCTATCCTAGGAAACTCTACTATCAGTTATGGTGTAAAGATATGGATGCTCATTATGTCCCTATCACCACTTCGATCATGATCATTTTTTACGTACAATAGTATAAGGGCATATCAATAGACTCTAGTAATTAATAACACAAAATGTTCCTTTATCTTTTACACAAAATGTGTGTCTGTGTGTGTGTGTGTGTGTATTTGAGAAACATGGGAACGGCATAAGCAAGAAGCTTGCGTACCATGTCTTTTACATACAATCTCCTATATACATGTCCTATAAGCTTGTATGTTCTAATATCTGGGCATGTGCTTGTGTAGATTATCATCTGGTGTAAATTTCATACTTTAAGCATACCGACAGCTTTTTTCTAAGCTTATATCAGCTTGATTGAATGTTTGGAACACTTCAGATTAATGAATAGGAGTCTCCTACACAAAGAACAAGTAGGGGACTGAGAAACAAGAAGTAGCACCAACCAAGCATCATTGTGCCACTATGCTGACAGCTTTACATCCCCTCATAGCACCCAGCAGTTGGATAACATTCAGCTGAAACATGACTTTTACATAGATACATTGACACTAGGTGTCTATGTCTCACAAAAAAAGTGGTGAGATGGTCACCATTATTGAAAAAGAAAGTATGCAAGCAAAAGTAAGGTTGTGGTCAGATGGTCAAAAAGACGAAAAGGAAAAGGAAAAAGTGAAAGAAAACTGTATATAATCATATTTAAGGACACATGATGCAGCATCCTATGATCTTAGGTATGCAAGTACTGAAAGTAGTGCATACATATGAGTGCAAACATGTGAGAGAAGGAGAGACCTTCTCAAACGCATGGTTTACAAAATGTGACATGCTCTTGTAGACTCCTTGGCTCTAGCTATATATATTTATTTATATATATATACACATACATGCAAGTATACATACATGCATGGATGCATACATACATGCATGGATGCATACATACATGGAAGTTGGCTTGGAATTGATAGAAATGGTTGTATGAAATAAATATTAAAACACACTTGAAAATATATTGTAACCCTCTTGAGGGATGAACTGATCGTAGATATAAAAGGGGTTTGAAACTCATTTGGGGGACTTTCGCATTGAGGAAACTGAATGTCACATGAAAAGCTAAAAGCAAGTGGAAACTTATGCTAAATCATGAAGGAGATACTTGGTTACAATGGAAGAGGTGTAATATGTCACTCTGTTTGAAAAGAACGCATTGAAAATTTGAAATGTTTGTTCGTTTTCACTTGTGCTGCCTAGACCATAACCAGCTTTTAGTGAAGCTTTCTTCAAATATGTGCTTTTGAGGTTCTTTAGCTTCTCAAGTGAAAGTTGGGATTCTCTCTATTAATTAACTGCATGCATCTCTCTCTCTCTCTCTCTCTCTCTCTCTCTCTCTCTCTCTCTCTCTCCCCAAAAATGTGATCCTCTCATTAACTAAGTTTTCGCCTATCTCATTTTGTTGTTCTTTTTCTTCTTTTTTCTTAGTTAAGCATTATTAATCTTACTTCGAGTTGTATGATGCAAGATCTCATGCTTGTACTATACTCTCTTCTCTCCAGCATTTCCTTTTCCATCACCCCATGTAATGAATCCACTCTTATCTCTCCATCCTATGCGTCCATGCTCACGAATCACCACGATAATCTTTCATAGCCTTTGCTCTCTTTTGGGCTCCATAGTTCTCCATTATTTCTATAATGCCTATACTTAGAGCATATTGTGAGGTCCGTTTATTCCATAAGCCTTGAGTGTCAACTCAACCACAATCATTATTCCTTAAAAGCATAAACTGTAGGGGGAGGTATTCGAGGTATTTCATAATAGTTCTATATGCATATTCTCTACATATGTTTGTGTATAAGGTTTGAAGTATAAACAGAGAACCTCCTATTCTTATTCTAGATCATACATATCCATAAAATTGTTCGACTTAGCATGGTGGATGATCTTCATAAGTCTTGGCTTGGAGTAGGATTGAGAGTATGAATACAATCGCAAATACACAAAGACTTAATACTCTTTGTTTCTACTTCTGGTACGAATAACATATGTTTCTATACCCTCAGCTAATCTGAATTCTATGATCAAATGTATGAAGATAAGCATAGGTATTCGTGACCACATAGATATAAAATTCTCTACATAACAAGATATGTATTTACTAAGTACTTCAGATCTCTCTCTCTCTCTCTCTCTCTAATGCTGTGTGCGTTAGTCTCTACCAAGAATGAGTTAAATTGAATGCACTGTGCATTCCTAATTGAATCATGATTTAAGTTGCACCTGAATGTTTTTCTCTCCTGCTTATGCTGTATGTGAAACAAAATGAAAAAAATACAGACTCGCTTTTATGCCTTTTCATAAAAGGTGGCATAATAGTTGTGTAATGTGTAATGTTTTTCTGTCCCTATCCTTCTCTCTATCTTTATCTTCTCATGCTTTTTTTCCATCTTTGTATTTTTTTGAATTCTCCCTCAATCCTGTGCTAACTCAAAGATATATTATAAAATATATATGGTTCTCCATATTCTTCAAGTGCGAAAAAACACAAATTGATCCTTTTATTTAACTTCTGGTACATGTTATATTCATATGTAAGGTTATGCAAATTATTTGTTGAATCCATATCAAATGAAAACCTCTACAAAATTTTAGATCACGCCTAAATTTACAAGTCCCCCATATAAAGATGAATCATGATGAAGACCATTACAGAATATGATGTATATTATAGAAACTAGAAGCAATATAGCGATTGTAGATCATGATGGTTACAAGGTGACATTGAGGGATATATACCAATCTTGTTTCAGAACTTTAGTGAGATTAAACTTTTTCCTAGATTATACAAATAATATTCTCTAGAATTATCTTTACACAAATATGAGTACTCGTACTTGTGTAAACAAAAAAATGGACTCCCATGGATTTACTCTTTGCATTGACTACGGGAAAAGAGTAGGATTTTTCAGTTGATTAGCTGTTCACAAACAAAAAGAAATTTGGAGCTAAATTGTATTTAGAATGTATAAGGTAATGTGAATGAGCGCAAAGTGGAATAACAAGGATTACATAAATAGAGCGAATTGATATCATGGTATAGGGCCACTTTTCTCATGGTCTAGGATAACTTCCCTATAACTTAGGAGTTTACTTCCATGTGTAAATAGCTTAATTTTTTATTCTTGTTTTTGTAACCTTGTAAACGTTTCTTCTTTCATTGGTGGCTCTCTCCATGAATTCTTCATCGGTGGACTTGGTTCAACATCCAGCATGTGAACAATCATGCGAATAGGCCCTAATTCTAGTCACATGAATTCATCATCTCTCATCTATTTGCTGGAATCCAAATGGTCTAAAAAAATCCAATCCATGTGAAGAGATATGTGATATGAAAAGGCAAAGGTCCAGAAGGAAGTTCTACAGATATTCAGCATGCTTTTTCATCTATTCAAGTACGATAAAGTATGCACATTTGATGGAGAGTGTGAGAGCATATAATCACCTATTAGGGTTACACAACCAAAGCAATCGTAGATTCAGGTGTTGGTGTTGCTATTGCAACCACCTCCTTGCGGAAGCGATGGGGCAAACCCACATTAAGACCAACTAGAATGAAGCTTCCAATGGCAAACGGTCATTTTGAAAGACCTCTAGGATTGCTCGATGGGATAAGTCTAACCACTTGTGTTGTAGAGTTTGAACAAACATTTGCTATATGTGACTTTGAGAAAAATAATGTCTATGAGATGATCCTGGGAAGGCCCTTCCTACGACAATTGCAAATAGTACAGGATTGGGGAACCAACTCCTTGTACTTACAACACCTAGGGGTCACCACCAAGGTCAATCTAAAAGACTATACATTTAAAGACGTACCACCCCTATAGTGGAATCCTATCCATAAAGCAAAAGAAGATTCAATCTTTGTGCATTCTGGAAGTTCTCCTGACCCATCCTGGTTGCATAAAGATACTCATTTGTGGATGTGCAAGGTCGTAGAGGAAGAGGAAAAACACCTTAAGGCAAGAGAAGAAGGAATTTCTCGAGGAGATAGACCAATTAAAGACCTAGCCTATACACCGATGATATTTCCTGATGAGGAATTCGAGCCTCATGGTTGGGCAAAAATCTTAGCTACCATGGACATTGCAGTCAATGAAGAACAATGGACACCTCATTGTGATGAGGAGGGTTATGATATTTCAGTGTTCATGTGTCAGCCCTTGCTAGAAGAATGTGACCCTATGGACCTCATAGAAGAAGAAGAGAATGATGATGATTTAGAGTCCATTGTGATGGATAGTTGCTTTAATTCTAAGAAGCACTATCTAGAAGATATAGGAGTATTTACCCAAAAAGAAGAAGAACCTCTCACAAGCATTAAAATGGTAAAATCAAAGGAAGGAAGTGATATCAATCAAAAGAAAAAGAAACGAAAACCAGTGAAACAAGAAGAGGAGGAGTCACTCTTTGAAGTACCAGAAAATCTCAAGAAATATGAAGTTCAAGATCTGAAAATTTTGGTACCAATGCCTAAGAGAGAGGGCATCATAGGAGAATCATATGATAATAAAGAAAAGACCAAAAAGATTGTTGTGACCATTGAGGAGAACGAAGAGAGATGTACCTACATAGGACATGACCTAAGTGCAAAAGAAGAAATGGAGCTTGTAGCTCTATTAAGGGCATATAGGGACGTGTTTGCATGGAATTATAGAGACTTGAAGGGGGTAGATCCAAGAATATGCTCTCATACGATTCCCATGACTGCTGATGCCAAGCCCACCAAACAGAAGCCCTACACGTATAATGACACTTATGTAGCCAAAATCAAAGAAGAAATTGATAGGTTGATTGAAGCTGGATTTATCTATGAGATTGAGCATACTGAATGGGTGTCCCCCATTGTAGTGGTGCCCAAAAAGAATGGAAAGTTGCAAGTGTGTGTTAACCTTAAAAAAGTTAATGCCGCTACTATTAGAGATAGCTATCCGCTTCCAATCACTCAACATTTATTGGAATGTGTTGCAGGCAAGGAAGTTTATAACTTCCTTGATGGATTTTCAGGTTACAACCAAGTAGCCATTGCCCAAGAAGATCAACACAAGACGGGTTTTGCCACAGAATGGGGAATTTTTACATTTCGTGTGATGCCATTTGGGCTCACAAATGCACCTGCAACATTCCAACGGCTCATGTATCATGTCTTCAAAGAGTTCTTGCGAAAGAGCTTAGAGGTATATGTGGACGATTTATATGCTCATTCCCAAGAAAGAAGATACCACATCCTTGAGCTCAGACAGACCTTCAACAAGTGTAGAGAATATCGAGTGTGTCTGAACCCAGAGAAGTGTGTGTTCATGGTACGAGAAGGCAAAATCTTAGGTCATATTGTTTTGAAGAACAAAATATCAACAGATGAGGACAAAGTAAGAGCCATAGCGGAGTTGCTGAGGCCAAGGAACGTTAAAGAGGTACAAGCCTTTATGGGCCATTGTGGATAGCTTTGTTATATTTGGTCAATAAACCTTGCAATATAGGGTGCTTAGTAAGATGGTTCCTCTTACTAATGGAATATGACTTTGAAGTTGTTGTTAGGAAAAGTAGAACCCACCTCAGGGCAGATCACCTTTCTCACATCACTTTAGGAGAGCCACTGCAAGGAGTGTCTGATGAGTTGCCTAATGCTTATCTGTTCAATTTAGAAGTTGTTCCTAAATGGGCAAATAAGTTGGTACTAGTCCTAACCTTCGGACCCGCAAATAAGAATGTGAAAACATCACAAGAAGAAATTGTAAATTCACAAAAATATCACATATTGGCAGGAAGCATGTACAAACAAGATACGGAAGGTGTACTAGCTTGTTGTGTCGAGGATGATGAACATAGCAGTTGGTTGCAACAAGCCCATGAAGGATTTCTAGGAAATCACTATTCTAAAAAACGAACTTCGCAGAATCTAAAATGTTTAGGAGTGTATTGGCATCATGTATCATTAATTCCATATTGGAGTGCTCCATTGGTATAATTTATGAGATCGGGGACATTACCCAAAGCGGCTAGTTTAGCTATAAGAAGAAGCATGGAGCAAGAGGCTCAAGACTATGCCTTAGTTGGAGACAACCTATACCGGAGAGGAAAAGATGGCTACCTAAGATTGTGCGTTCATGAATCAGACTATTTGAAAGTCTTAGAAACTGCACACGGTGGTGTTGTAGGTGGACACTTTGGTCTTGACCGAGTAATTAAGACCATTCTATTTTCAGGACTTTGGTGGCCAACTCTTCATATGGATGCACACACCTATGTGAAGAAATGTGACAATTGCCAACATGCACAATATCCGATTAGCAAAGATGAGATGCCTTTGAGGCCAATGATGGGAGGACGTGCATTCTCAAAATGGGGTATAGACTTTGTAGGTCCTATTAACCCCCCAGCTAGAAACTCCCATGCAGAGTATATTATTGTAGCCACAGATTACCTTACAAAGTGGGTAGAAGTAAAAGCATCAAAATTAGCCATTGTTTGATGCTCAAACAATGGCTAAGTTTTTTTTTGAGAATGTGTTCATGAGATATGGACTACCAATAGAATTTGTGAGCGATAGAGGCACACCCTTCTTGAATGAAGTCATTGAAAATCTTCTCTAAGAATTCTTGGTGATACATAAGAAGTTTGCCCCCTATCACCCACAAGCTAACGGACAAGCCAAGAGCACCAATAAGATTCTTTGTAACGTATTGACAAAACTGATAAATAATAAACGCTCTGATTGGGACAAACAACTTCATCATGCTGTTTGGGCTTATCTTGTTGCCTACAAAACGGTACTCAATGCCACCCCATTTTAGATGGTCCTTGGACAGAATGTTGTGCTACCATTAGATTTCCTAATCCCAGCTTTAAAAGTAGCACAAGAGCATGAGTGGAATGGACATGAATTGTCCTCCAGGATCTTTGATCTAGAATGATTAGGTGAGACGAGGCTACGAGAGGCTACAAGCATCTATGCTGCAAAGAAAAGACAGAAGGCTTATTTTGATGCACACATCAAGGATAAAGGATTGAAAGAGGGAGACCTAGTGTTGGTTTATACACTAAAGCAACATGCTTGTAAATTGGAAAAAAGAGGATATGGACCCATGATCATTAATAGAATTTCCACTAGCGGCGCAGTTCAATTGGCCATGCTAGAAGGTGATATCTTGCCAAACTATATTAGTGGCTGTCGAGTCAAGCTATATCAAGAACCTCTTACAGAGGATATGCTAATGAGACTCAACACTGCTAAGAAGCGAAAAGAAGAAGAGTTAAGGGTGATAGAAGAGGCACAGGCAAAGGCCAGAGAGCGTATTATGAAGGGCTTTGGTGTGCAGAACAAGAGGAGGAAGAAGGAGATGGAGGGAGAGAGAAGAGAGGAGAGATGCGCGAACATGCGTGGGAGCCTCGAAACCCACATAATGATCTCTCTTGAGGCAATGCTCTATATATCATGTATATATGTGAATATGGGGGTAAGGTCACATGACCCTTACATCCCCAACAATCTCCCACTTAAGGGTCATTGTGACCATAAGTGGAAAAATATACAAAGAATGATGTAGGACTATATTATAATGTACAAGAAGAGTCCGGATCTCTACCCATACCAATCAGTCTACACCAACTGCCTTGAACAAGGTGTATCCATGCACCTCAAACTGCTCTAGACTCATATCGATAAGAGTTGAGCTCACATCTGACTTATGTAAGAACTGATGAAGTTCCTGCAAAGCTCCCACTCGCTCTATGCCTATGTCAATCATCAAACGACTGACAACTCCAAGTGCAAATGCTCCAATAGCAACTTCAATGTCTGGTCTCGAGCATAACAACTCATACATCAGACTCCCAAATGATGATGAAATATGTGCTATCCTGGCTAACCTAAGTATGTCAGCCATGCCTGTATCCAAGGCATCGAAAGCACGATCATCAAGACCAACATGTCCTGATATATCTGTGTCAACATCTGGCATGAGCGAATCCAAGAATGACTGCATGATCGCTAACTCATCAACATCCAAATCAGTCATCCCTCTCAACCAAGGATGTGTCTAGTTGTGCACCCTCAGAGCTAGTATGCTCTGGCATACACTCTGTATCATAAGAGCTATCATGCTCTACCACACCAAGTGTATCATCATGCTCCACATGAGCTAAGTGCACAACATCAATACCAAGATCCATATGATGATCTAACTCTAAGTGAGTATCGTCACAATGCTCTACATGAGCATCCACATCATGTTCTAAAGCATCCAACTGATCATCCAAAGTGTGCTCCAAAAGATCATCCATATGATCAAAACAATCATGCTCTACATAAGCATCATGAGCATCCAAAGTATGCTCTACATATGCATCCATCTGAGCATCTGAATTCTGCCATACATGTGCATCATGAATGTCAATAGACCTATTTGTAGATAGACAAAATGAGACATGAAGAGTCTCACATCGCACATAAGGCTGAACTCCCACTGAGATGAGATTGTCTCTCACATGAAGTACCTGTAGTGGATACCTATGTCCAACTCTAGCACCTCTCGCAAGCATAAGCTGTCCCAACTGCAACTGAAAATGATGCTGACCAAGGAATGCATAACATCTGCTCTCCTGTAACTGGCTAATTGAAATCAAGCTCATAGGGAAGGAAGGCACATAGCGTACATGTCTGAGCATAAGTGATTCTCCACTAGGTAGCATAAGGCATACATCTCTTGCACCCTCAATGTCATATACCATCAGGCAACTGCACACGTCCACGACTCTCATGTGAGAATCGACAAAACCACTCATGATGTGGAGTAATATGAAAATTGGCTAATGCATCAAGCAACCAAGCCATATGCGTGCTATCCAATGAACAAGAGGAATCTTGAGATGAACCATAGGAGAAAGTGATATCACCATCACTAGCATAATCAATTGCCATCGAATCTCCTGAAACCACTACCTGACCTGCATCACATGCATGTCTCTGATGTCGTCGTCATATCCGTCTGAAGCAATATCGTCGGATATGGCCCTCATGACCACAGTGCCAACATCAAAGTCGTCGATGTGATCTATGTCTCACATGAGTCAATGGACTCGCATACATATCATGTAGTCTCTACCATAGTGCACTACTCGTCTCCTCATACATAACAGACTCATATATAGAATCCACAAGCTGTAATCGGATAGTGGAGCTGGCCAATGCATCCATATTCATCCATACATGGTCGGGCATGTCACGAGGCCTCTGTGCATCTCTATGCACATACATATGTAACCCTGTGCGAACCAATGTATGCCACATCTGAGCTTTCCATCTCTGAAAGTCAGTGCCATCAAATCGAGAAGACACCATGCTGGCAATCCAAGAGACTAGAAATGTAACAAGAGACTAGAAATAGTACTCTATCCTCAATAGGATCACACCTGCATATCCATATGCATAACTCATATCATAAATGTCTCGCTGGAGAAGGAACCATGTGAACAACCTGTCACATAACCATGCAACTACCATGCATATAAAACTAGAGCATATGTCTGCTCACCAAGTATCCAAAGTGATCAAGTAGATATGAAAGAATCCTGGGAAAATTTTGGCAAAGTATCCCCTGTAAACTAAGCAATCAAATAAGATAACCAATAACAAAAGAACAATGAGTAATCTATCACCACCTATCACTGATCCAACCAAAGATAATGGCAACTACATATGCTAAAATCTAATAGCAATACATGCCAATACAATGGTGATGCAGCTCCAACTCAAGAATGAATCCTGCAAGATGGTCCAACCTATCACAAATAACCTGTGACCAAGTCCAAATGAATGGAGATAAACAATGATCCAAAGCTATCTCACAAGCTTCAAGATCCACTAGAGCTATCTCCTAGCATAAAAGTCGATAAAATTTCGGTAGCATCTCCTCTGTAAAACGGACTCTAAACCAAATAAACCATGTGGGAATCACCATCCACGTATGCTAAGAATCACACTGGCAAATAGATATCAATCAATGACCAAATGCTAATAACGGTGACAAACAAACGTGTAACTGAGGCTTCAATCTGGATCCTATACCTGCAAAGAAAACAAAGATACAAGTGCCAACTAAGATCCAATGTCAACTCTCACAAAAGTATGTGCAATCAGAAAGTAAATCCGTAATCAAGTGGTATAAGCAAGATATAGACCACAATGCCACTATACATCCATGATCGAACTCATGATGACATAAACCTCAAAAAAGAGTATACCACAATGTCATCTTACATGTCAAACACGTGACAAGATCATGCTCTACTCTCATATGGAGGAGCTACCACAGTGATCATACATGTACAATGCCTTCAAGCTCTAAGAATAAGAGCTTGCACACCAAAAATTCTCTCGAAGAAGAAGTTCCAAAGCAAATTCAACCTCCAAGTGCAATTAGGGTTCGTATAACATAAATGTGCTGCTCTATGTTTTGATGTTTCAAAGGTGATAGCCTCTGAATCTGAGCTTTTAGCCTTCAGCAAACTTCAATATCTAACTCTTGGCTACGTAACGAGATAAAGAACACCTCAATCGGAGGTGTGTAGCTCAAGATATGCACAAAACAAGCACCTATTGTCAATTTCACTTTCACTTGCAACACTGTTGCTCTGTGTTTTGCAGTTTCGGTGACCTTGCACTGAGAATCTGAATCTATGATCCAAAAACTGACCTGCTCTCTTACTAAATGTAGATTCGCCTTCTACAGCAGTCTGTGTTTTTCGAATTTTCGGCACTTTAGAAGTCCAAACCAGGTTCTATACTCCTCTCTAAAATTGTAGCTCTCTGTGTTAGCTACGCACTGAATGTTACAACGCATCAATCCGAGCTTTGTAGCTCACGTTATGAACAAAATACTGAACTGCTGTCAAAAGATGTTGACCTGCACTTCTACCCCTTCTGACCTAAGCTTCCATTGAAGCTTCTTGCACACAAGCCTTCAGCATGCTCTGATACCAATGAAGGGCTTTGGTGTGCAGAACAAGAGGAGGAAGGAGGAGATGGAGGGAGAGAGAAGAGAGGAGAGAAAACCCACATAATGATCTCTCTTGAGGCAATGCTCTATATATCATGTATATATATGAATATGGGGGTAAGGTCACATGACCCTTACATCCCCAACATATTAGACGAAATAAGTTAAGGAGACTAGGCCTAGATGTCAATCAGAAAGCCCCAAAATATCACATGGACATGTGCCAAAAATTGGGCATAACTACATTCTCGAATAATTGGCTGACGTCCCTTTGTGACCTTAGAGGTAGGACACAGAGAGAATGTAAGGATTGTGAGAGAATTGATTGAATCAGGTGCAGCAACTAGTGCAGTTAGACTTTCATACTACGAAGACTTGCAGTTGAACATCAATCCCATAGAAGTCTATCTCATAGGATTGGGAGGTGTGAAAACCCCTTGTTTGGGTGAGGTAGAGCTTCCCATCTATCTTCAAGATGTTTCAATGCGAGTCAAAATGCTAGTGTTTCAAGATGAGGACATTACTAAACCACTTGTCTTGGGTCAAGATTGGATATATGACCATGCAGTTAACTTAAACCTTAGAATTCAACTTCTGCAAGTTTGGGTTCATGAACAATGCATTACATTAGAGTTAGAAAACTGCATGCTCACAAATCCAGGCGTCACACATTCTCTTAGTTCTTCTCGGACTAATCTTTGCAAAAAAGATGTATGTGGCCACAGATCTATGTTTCAGAAGATCTCAATCATGTAAGAATAGGCTCAAAGGCAAGTAGCATCCTCCTCTTGTGCCAAGGCTAAGGTGGTCACAAGAACTCATCCAAAAAGGCAAGAGAAACAGTACATGACAACTGTTGTATCAAATAGACAATGGGATTTCAAGAATGCAGTAGTGACGGGCATGAAGCAGATCTGGGTACAAAAAGGAGAGCAACCACCAACCTTGCCCCCACAATTCCCATCCAAGCAAGCCAACCAGGCCAGAAGACGAACGAAGAAGCTAGGACAAGCTCAACCACAAGGTGTCCGACAAGTTTGGGTGCCTAAGAAATTTGTTGTAACTCAACAAGGACAATTACAGATGTCGGTACCTAAGAAGCTCTTACATACACAACAACCTATGCTCTCCCACATGCGAAAGGTCTCAAAAAAGAAGCCAAGGAGAGAAAAGGGTAAGAACCGCATACAAAGACCAAAAGAAGATCAAATCACCTCTTCAACAATAGTAGGACGATGTGCAAAAAGGATAAGGGTTTGGAAGCCAAAAGTATCAGTAGCCTCCACAGAACCAAAGAGCCAACCCCAAGGGATGCAAAAATCAAGAAACCTTCCAAACATGAAGCGGTCAAAGGTGATCACTTCATAGTCAAACACTCTTCTCAAATGGATCCCCATACGGAAGAATGATCAGTTTTCAGTCAACAATCCATCGCTTACATCATTTCAAGGTCCAATGAATACCTCCAACAAAGACGACATCAACATATGCAAGTAGCATTGAAAGCCTCGACGAGTGACAACCATGTGCTCCTTGCACAACCCTATCTTTTGCACCATTCAGGTCATGCATTTCCAAAGTATGCATTAATATAGGGCCATATTACACGGCCGTGCATAGACACATTTGAGAGTCCCATGCACAAGAGCACATTGACATATGTCAACTATTTTTTTCTGATACTAACATTTGTCTTCTTGTTTTGTGACATTGTTCCCAAACACAAAAAAAAGGGAGAAAGAGATCGAGAGAGAGAGAGAGTGAGAATTTGTTCCCACATTTGGCTCATGGGACATGAAGGAGTCATGCTTAGTTGAAGGTGGAACTGTTGATTACTCGGCATTTATCAATTTGGATAGAAGTGTGTCTCGGCTAGCAGATGATATTATTGCTACCTTATCTCGGAGATGTCCAGAACTTGGCATGAACATGGCATCCACAACTATTGTTCCCTCTTACCATGGTAGGAGGGAAGCGCTTGAAGGTCCGCAACTTGAGTGATGCTTAACTACTGTATGTATGAGAGCATCCAAGGAGATATCTGCAAGGGTTAGTTTGGTACCCTTAAAATCCTTGTTTGTATACTGGGTGGGAAGACTCCTACTTATGGTGAGCTAAAGAGAATATGTGAAACTAAGTTTGGAGTAGTTACCCAATGTTGTTTGTCAAGGAATATAAAGCAATTCAATTCTCAGTATTTGGAAAATGTTGCTTTGAAGCAAGGAAACATGACCAGGCACTCAAAGAATTTCATTAGTGGACCGTCAACACGGACATTCATCGACAATGAAAGACTAGTTGATAGTCCATCACAAATGCCGGATGTACAACACAAAGAGATAAACATCGATCGACCCTTCACCATGGTAAGTATCCTTACTTTGGCAACACCATAACCATGATAAACTAGGAAACCTCTTCTTTGCATACCCTTGAGCACTTAGCTCAAGACCCCTAATTTTTGCACCATACTTCTTCTAATGCATTTTCCAAGTAAGCATGCATAGGGCTACATTACAAGGCCGTGCACAAGGCACATATTTTCCTCAACCCATGCACGAACACACTTACCCATCATTCATTATGGGTTATGCGTACTTGGCATGACTACTATGAACATCATCTTCGGAAGATCTAGAGGTCATCAATGGAGACTCACAACGACACAGTGATGCTGGAATCCAAGGGAGAAGTATATACCAAGGGACTACAACTTGCAAAGGCTCACAATGACAAATGAAGAACCGGACAACCAACCCTGCCACATTTGGAAGATAGATGGCTCTGGTTCCTATCGGATGGACACTACCTCTCAAAGCACTACCTGGAACAACCATTACAACAAGGGTCTGTCAGGGATGACAAAATCGAGAGGAGGGGGAGTGTTGAAGCTCAAGGTCAAGGACAAGCATAATAAGGGCATCAGAGAAGTGGAAACACAAGAAGAAGGAGCACATAGGGAGCTCCAAGAAGTGTATGTCAAATTTTGAGAAGAAATCCCTCTAAAAATAGTGATTTTCATCCCTAAAATCCATTGTAAATACCATTTTATATTTTTATAACTCCATTTTGTTCAAGGGGAGGAGTCCTTGAGCTTGAGGAGTATTAGAAGTATCATCCTACCAATTTTCATAATTTTTAGACTTCGTTTGAGCCCCTCAAATAAGCCCTGGAACCTAATTTTTAACTAGGCCGGACACTAGGTCTTGACAGGGCCAAAACTAGTCAAAAAACTATAAAAAGAGCTAGAGAGCTCATTTTTGGGGTCAGCTTGCTAGAGAATGTAAGAGAACTCTCTGGTAATAGAAGCTTCCCATTGTTCCTCTCTTTGATCTTGCCTTGTGCACGTGTGTGTGTATGTGTGTGCATGTTTGTGTGCTTTCACTCATGCACTTGTGCCTTCACTTGCTCATGGTCTTCATACTAGTCCTCACGTCTCCGCGGATTGACAAGTAAAGGAGGTGGTGCTTACACTTTAGCTACAACATGTATCAAGTATCATCGATACCTCTTACTGACACATAGATATCGTGTATCGGAAGGCTTTGTGTATCGTGTATCGTAAATACTTTGGTATCGTGTGTCACCGATCACGAGGTATCATGTATCGCAAGACTTCACGTATCATATATGGCCGATCCTTGTGTATCGTGTACTGTGACTGACTCGTATCACGATACTAAGGTATCATGTATCGTGTTGGTCATGGATCACGATATATATGTATCGTGTATTGTGACCTCGTGTATCATGTATCGGCATTATACTAGTATCGTGTATCCTGATCATCATGTATCGTGATACTTGAGTATCCCCTATATCCCTAGTATCGTGTATCATGAATTCCTTGTATCATGATACTGAAGTATCGTGTATCGTCTGTCAGCCTGTGTATCGTGTATCGTGTATCGTATGCACTTCAAGTATCGTGTATCGTCCCAATCCTGAATCATGACCCGAGAGATATCGTGTATCGCTTGAGGTCAAATATCATGTATTGTGGACATTTTAGGAAAGTAGAACTCAAGCTAGCCTAAGACAATTCCTAGGATAAACATAAGCGTGAGAGACATGCAAAATTGGTTGAGGTATTTAGTGAATGAACCTTTGCTCACGATGTGTACTAGGAAGCCGACATAGTGTCATATCTTCAACCGGAAGTGTAAACTTAGTGCCAATTCACAGTATTCTTACACTTCTAGTGAATCAGACGAAGAAGCTAGGATGGCTTCCGAAGACATGCATAGTTGAGTCCCTTGGCTGGATTTATATCTGTCATTGAAGGAGAATATAGAACCTCGCTAGAGTATGTGAACACTAATCTTCATAACATACCAATTTATATTGATGTACTAAATCAAACCATAGCACGAATGAAGAAAGCAAATGAATCAGACTCCCTCGACCTGTAGTGAAATATGAGGGAGGGTTCTGTATGGATAAAAGGAGAATGATTTATGCACTGACCGATTGTCTGGAGACCATAAGTGAACTACAAGAAAGCGAGAATGTGAACCATATTAGTGGGGAAGGAACTGAGGGACAGGTTTCTACACGGCGAGGCAAGTCTAAAGTAACTAGAGCTTGGAGAGGTGACAAAATCCCTCAAGATGATGTGTTGATTGATGTGTACATGGTATCAATGATGGTGCAATTGCTACAATCCCCTACATCTTTGTGGGGAGAAAGTAGTAACCCAATCACCATCTATGAGCTACAAGACTTAGAGGATCTTTCTAGAATGACTTATTTGGATACAAATATGAGGACTTACTTGCCCATCTCAGATCTAGAAAGAGCCCAATTAAAGTATCAAGGTATTCCCATGTTCCCCCCCAGAGACCAAGAAACTGCCTCCCAGAACCCTCATGGACCATACCAAAGTAATGCTCATCAGAACTCGAGGCAGGACCGACAACAAAATATCCTACAAGGACCAATGTTCAGTTCTCCACACCTAGAAAAAACCCTAATTATCAACCCCCAACCAATGGAGAGCCTAGGAATAGAAATCCAGTGTTTGTAAGACCACCCTTAGGTAGGGGAGTTGGAGTTCAAGTAAGACATCCAATAGTTCTTGTTATGCCTAGACCACCCAAACCAGGAAGAAGATTATGACCAATTCAAGTGGCCAAGTGTATGAGAAGCCATTAGGATGGGTTTGGTGAACCTTATAATCACATAATTGAATTCAGGCAAGTGATTCGTGCAGAATAAGTGGAAGATTTTATGATACAATATGAGTCTATTGGGTTGACACTTATGGACATTGCCTTTGGCTTGGTTCCAACCTCTTGATCCCAATCAATTCCTGAATCTCAAACATGTATTTCAAGAAATGATTGAAGAATTCACCAAGACGGGCATTAAGAATAATTCTTCATCACTGATCCATAGTTTCAAATAGTCTCCTATGGAGTGAGTAGGATTGGCAGCTCAGAGATTTAAGCAATATGTAGATAGATGCCCCACGGAGTAAAGGCCTACCCAACAGAAAATGATTTCATTATTCTTAGAAGGCCTAGTCGATGGATCCTTGAGAGGATTAGTCTATGTAAAGAGATTCCAAACCTTGAGTGAATGCTTGAAGGAATGCATAGATTTGGAAGATAATTTGTCGGAAGACTTGAAGATTCCCCAAACAAAGAGTAAGAAGGAGGATAGTTCAAGCAGCATCACTAGTCCTAGCAATAACGTGGAAGAAATTGCCAACTTAGTGGCTAAAAAGTTAGGAGTGCAAGGACAAAGGAGCTAGCCTAACCCCCCACTACGAATGCCGATGTTAAGAAGGTGTGTACACTATGGAGGAGATCATCTCTCTCACGTATGCAATAGGGGAATTGTTCCATTGAATACCTACATGCATAACCATCCACCAATACAGAATCAAGCCCATTATTGCAGTATTGAACAGAAATATACCAACCACAATGCTGATAATAGTCCTTACAATAGACAGCCTAGATTAGTTCAACCACCACCCTTTAGGCCATATGGATACCCAGCTAGAGACCTAGGCAGCATTTTCCCAAGCACCCTCAGTACCAAAATACATCTCCAAATCAACATCCTTATGAATACTCGGGATACAACCCACAACAGCCGGTCTTGGGACAACAACCACCCCACCCTTAGAATGTAGTCCCGGTGAAGTTGGTCCAAGCTAAAGAAAACACTCAGAGAGCACTAGTACCAACCACCACTTTGACTGGCATGGATAGTTACAATCAATCCTATGACTAGACTTGGGAAGATTACTATGCATACGAAATGGACCCTATGAATTACGAGCAGACCTACGAACAATATCCATATGGGCAAAATAATTATGATCAATCATACGGATATGGAGCTGAATATGTGACCCTAATGTACACCAACTGGAGAGCCCAAACAACTTCCCGACCAGTGATTAGGCCTCCACTCCCTCAAGGACAGTGTTACCAATGTGGAGGAGACCATTTCATTAGGGAATGCACTTTGCCCTATCAACCACCTCACAAGGCTTGGGAAGGATATTTTAGCGATTACAGAAAAGAACATTTGTTTTAGGGACTATCCAAAAAACCCTAACAAAATGAACCACATCACCCAAGTAAATGTAGTAGAGGTAGCAGAGCCTTGAGGAAGTGACAAAGAGTATACAGTGCCCTTGAAGGCAATTACAAGAGCAAGAGCCAAAGAAGGACTAGAAGAGTTAAACTCTACTAGACATGAAACGAACAAACTAGAAACTCGCATACCTCAAGTAGTGCTAGATTCAGAAGAATCCGAAGAAAACTCAAAGAAAAAACTGATTCAAAGATGGAAAGCTCGACGAGAGAAGCTAAGAAATAAGCAAACTTAACAAAGAGAGGAATAGAAGAGCAAAGAGGAGTCAAAGCACATTACAACTCCCACACTTGAAAAGGATTTTAGCATTGGGGAAAAGGAGCAAGTTAAACAACAAGCAGGATCAGTGCTAGCTGATCCCATGCTGGAAGACCTAGCCATGTGGATAAATGCCTATCAATCTAGGAGTAAAACTGGACCAAGTGTGGAACAACATGAAATGAGTTACCCAAGAGGGGATTTGGAAAGAGACAGGCTAGGAATCTGTAAAAAATTGATATAATTATCCCAAAACACCCTGGAAAAACCTATACAAGACCTTTGAGAGACGAGGATACCTGAGAGAGAATTTCAAGAAGGATGAAGAGCTCATGACTCTCTAGAAGAAAGAAGGAATGTAGAGGAAGAAGAGAGCATAGCCACAGAAAACCCTCAAAGAAGTTCGATAATTCCCGAAGTAGAAACCAACTGGCCCGAGGATTTATGGGCTAAAGTACAAGAAGAGAGATGGAGGAAACCCGAGGATATTAACCCGCCCTTCGAAGAGTTGGATGCAGACAAAAACCCAGGAATGATACATCATGAAAGGAATTACGAGGAAGGTGAGGAAGGAATGGAAAGCATGGACACACTACCAAACTATATGGGAGAATATGAACATAATTTGGAACTTTATCATGCCCCAACAGTAAGAACAAAAGAGAAAGGATTTTCTAGCAAGACATCACACATAGCAAGAAAATTGAAGGAGACTAAGGTGCAGTGTTCAATAAACTTAGAGGAATTACTAAAAATCAAAGCACAAGTATGGGGCAAATTAGCTAAGCCATTCCTACAGAGAGAAGTAAAAGCAAGTAACAAGGAGGCCAATGAAGATATGCATACTATTCAAATTCCTATAGATAAAGTGGGAGACTTCAGGGAAGGGGATGAAGGTAATACATGTCTACCCATCATTTTTTGAGGTTACACCACAAAGGCAATTCTAGACACGGGAGCAGGAGTAGGAATAGCTACGAAAGAAATATTGGGAGAAGTGGGGAAAACCAGCATTACGACCCATAAGAATGAAATTACAGTTAGCCGATGGCCACACCAAAACACCCCCTAGGATTACTAGAGAATGTGGTGCTTACAACATGTGGAGTAGATTTTGAACACACATTAGCCATCTGTCAATTTGAGAGAGCTAGTAATTATGAAATGATCTTGGGAAGACCCTTTATTAGAAAACTAAGGGTGGTGCAAGACTGGGGTAGAGATGTAGTATATTTGCAACATAGGGGCACAACTACAAGAATAAACCTCCATACATACATGTATCACGATGTCCCGCCTTTACAATGGAACTCAATACATAGAGAAGAGGATGACCTATTAGTCCATAGTGCGGGATCTAAAGACCAATCTTGGATGCATGAGGATACCCAACTATGGATGTGTAAGGCAACTAAGAGGGAGGACAAGAGAAGACTAACATGGCAACAAGGCTGTGGAGTCCCTAGGCTGGTAGAAGATCCAACTTATACACCTCAAGTATTCTCGGATGAAGAGTTCGAACCCCACGGATGGATGGAAATATTGGCACATAGATGTGTGTGTTAATGAGGAAGTCCTGACCCTAAACGAGTGCATAGATTAGGAGGGGTATGGCGTAAGTCTATACATGGTTGTGCTACAAGAGACAGAGGAAGGAGAGTGGATAGAAAAGAATTGGATAGAAGATTATGAAAGCATAGAGATGGAACCTGGAACTCCAAAAGAAGGACTTCAATTAGAAAAAGAACACAAAGAATCGGAGATGGGAAAGAATTCTTTCCAAGAACAAAAACAAAGTCTAGAAGATATCCATTTAGAAGGGACGAGTAGAGAAGAGAATATACCACAAGAGCAGTTTGAGATCCCTGAACATTTTAAAAAATACGAGGTGGAGGAAGGAAGATTGTTATTCAAATGGCTAAATGACAAGCACAAGAAGAATTAGCATACGATAAAAAAATTACGGTGATCATAGAAGGAGAAGAGGAAAGATGTACTTACATAGGGAAAGATGTGTCTGAAAGCGACAAAGAACTCATAAAGTTAATTCGAGACTATAGGGATGTATTTGCTTGGGCATACAAGGACTTAAAGGGAGAGGATCCCTCCATTTTTTCCCATTGCATTCCCATGACTCCTGACGCTAAACCATCCAAACAATGACCATACACATACAATGACATGTACTTAGCCAAAATCAAGGAAGAAATAGACAAATTATTGGCAATAGGATTCATTTATGAAATCGAACACAGTGAATGGGTATCACCTTTGGTAGTAGTGCCAAGAAAAATGGGAAGCTTAGGGTCTGCATCAACCTCAAAAAGGTTAATGCAGCAACCATTTGAGACAGCTACCCCTTACCCATTACAGATCACCCCTTGGAGAGCATGGTAGGCAAGGAAGTTTATAGCTTCCTTGATGGATTCTCGGGCTATAACCAAGTCGGAATTGCCCTAGAGGATCAACACAAAACTGCATTTGCCACCGAATGGGGAGTGTATGGTTTTAGGGTTATGCCGTTTGGATTGACCAATGCACCAACTACCTTCCAGAGATTGATGTGTCATGTATTCAAAGAATTTCTCAAGAAGAGTATGGAAGTGTATGTGGATGATTTGTGCACATATTCGGAACAACAAGCAAACCACATACCATAGTTGAGGAGGATTTTTGAGAAGTGTAGACAGTATAGAGTCTGATTAAACCCAGAAAAGTGTGTCTTCATGGTAAGACAAGGAAAACTTTTGGGTCATATAGTGTCTAAGAATGGAATATCCACCGATAAAGACATGATCAAAGTTATTCTAGAACTACCTCGACCAAAAAATGCAAAGAAAGTACAAGCATTTATGGGAAACTCTGGATATTGTCGAAGATTTATCCACACGTATGCGATAATCGCTAGACCTCTATATGGCTTACTAACTCATTTCAATTGGACCAAAGATTCTGAGAAAGCATTCAATGAGCTGAAAAGAAGACTGAGTTCAGCACGTATTCTAAAAATACCAAATTGGAAGAAACCATTTCATAACCATGTGGATGCCTCCAAATTTGCCATAGAATGCATCTTAGCACAGCCGACAGATGAAGGAAAACTTGATCACCCTATAGCTTACGCTAGTAGGCAACTCAATCAAGCTGAAGGTAACTATACTACCACTGAACGAGAAGGGATAGGAATGGTATATGCGGTAAAGAAATTTTGGCATTAACTATTAGCAAACAAATTCAAATCTTTGTTGATCATCAAGCCCTACTATACCTAGTCAATAAACCCTATAACATGAGAAGACTAGTGAGATGGTTGCTTTTATTAATGGAATTTGATTTTGACGTTGCGGTGAAAAAAGGAAACATGCATGTCAGATCTGATCATCTCTCTCAAATGACACACGGACAACCCCCAACTGGAGTGGTGGATGACTTGCCTGACACTTATCTTTTCAACCTAAAAGTTTGTCCACAGTGGGCTCGAAAATCGATGCCTATACTCACCCATGGACCTAGTCATTGGATTATATTTGGTAAATCCCAAGAATTATGGAAAACCAAGAATCTTCATATTGTAGTGGGAAGCCTATTTCATCAAGATTCTAACCGACTTCAAATGAGGTGTGTAGACGAGGAAGAACAAGAAAATTGGCTGAAACATGCACATATAAACCCATGGAAGAAGCATAGAAGTATCAGTAGTACACTGCAAGAACTAAAAAGAGTAGGAGTATATTGGCCAGGGATGCCGAAGGATGTTCACAGGCATGTAGCGAGTTGTCTCAAGTATCAAGAAGAAAGGCCTAAGGAAAACTCGACACTATGCTATTCTACAAGAGCACCTAGATGGAGTTTGCCTTTGGTGAAATCCTTAAGGACACAGGAATACCCCGAAGGAGCAAGCCTCGCAAGCATATGAGCCCTTGAGGAGTAGAGTAAAGATTATACCCTCATAGGAAGACAACTATTTAGATGCAATCAAGAAAACCAATTATGACTGTGTATACATGAAGATGAGTATATCCATGTGTTGGAGATGGCCCATATTGGGGCAGTAGGAGATCATTTTTCAGCAGATAAAACTGAAAAAATGATTCTCTTTGCTGGATTATGGTGGCCAAATTTATACCAGGATGCTACTACTTATGTTCAAAGATGCGATGTATGTCAAAGAAAAAAATATCTGATACGACGAGATGAGATGCCATTACACCCTATGATCAGTGCTAGATCTTTCACTAAATGGCGTATAGATTTCATTGGACCAATTAGCCCTCTAGCTAAAGGGTCTCATGCTGAATACATAATCATGGCCACAAATTATTTAACCAAATGGGTGGAAGCAAGGGCCACTAGGAAGAATGATGCAAGAACCACCGCTAAGTTCCTCTTTGAGAATATCTTCACAAGGTTTGGAATACCCATTGAAATTGTGAGTGATCGGGGCACACACTTCATTAACGACCTGATAGAGACTTTGATGAATGAATTCCTAGTAATTCAAAAGAAATTAGCCCCTTATCATCCGCAAGCCAATGGATAGGCCGAAAGTTCCTATAAAGTGCTTTGTACCATTTTGACCAAGATAGTAAATAATAAACGATCAGATTGGGATAAGCAATTACATCATGCCATTTGGGCCTTCCGAGTTGCCTATAAGACTGCTATAGGCACAACACCTTTCAATCTTGTGTATGGAAAAAATGCGATCTTACCAATTGATTTCAATAATTCCTACCCTTCAAGTAGCCAAAAGATATGAGTGGACTGGACGTGAATTGTCCCAACAATTGAATCATATTGAAAGATTGTATGAAACTAGACTACAAGCAGTAGCAAGTATTTATGCAGCCAAGAGGCGACAAAAGGCCTACTATGATGCCCACGTCAAAGATAAGGGACTAAAAGAGGGATTCTTAGTCTTGGTGTACACCTTGAAACAACACGCTACAAAATTGCAAAAGAGAGGACATGGACTGCTAATAATTAACCGTATCTCTACAAGTGGAGCTGTGAACCTAGCCACTTTGGATGGAGAAGTCTTGCCAAACTACATAAGTGGTTGTTGTGTGAAGAAATACTTAGAACCCTTAACGCACAAGATGATGAGTAGATTACTTAAAGCGAGACATTGAAAGGAAGAAGAAGAGAGAATAAGAGAAGAAGCAAGGCTCGAAGCATTGGAACACATAAGAGAGCGAAAAGAATGGATGAGAGAAAGGGATGATAGATACCGACAAAATTTTGGGAATTACAAAGTCAGGGTAAACTAAATAAGCAGTGGCTCAATTTTCCATTACTCTCAAGCCCACCCCACAATTATTTGCTTATGGAAGAGTACATGATCAGAATTTTGGTTATCTTGGTATGCAAAAGTTCCTGACCTCACTATCAAAGTGAGTAACAAAATACTCAGCATGATTTTAACTACACTCAAAGTATTCAAGCATGCAGAGTACACATTTTTGAATTTTATTGGCATCAATCAAGGCACGAACATTTTAGTATTCAATCTTTCTGTTATGACAAATAGAATAACCATAATGGCCTATTACTCACGACTAATGTTTTTGCCTAGTACATACATGCAAATGTCTGAAGAAGCCTTCTTCACTAGATTTTTTGAGATTGATTCAGAAATCTTCCTAAAGATGTCCACAAATTTGAATGCAAGATTAGTGGCTGATGAACTCAGTTTTTTTGTTGACCATCGACAATCACCACATGATAGTGTCAAGTCCGAACAGTGGAAACAACTCATGATATGTGAAGCCAATCTGCTAAATGAAACATAGCAAAAACTATATAAGACATACTCTCGTTGACATCCAAAGCCTATCGAGGAAAACAAAGTTCACAAGGGGGGACATGTGGAAGGGTAGACAGGAGAATAAAGCAAAAGACAACGAAGAATAAAATCAAAAAGAAAAACTTCTCAATAAAAAGAACCACCCTTTGCCCAAAGCCTCGTAGGGGCACATATTAGGCTTCAACAAGAAACATGGAGGACCTGAGCACAGCAAAAGGAATTAAAAGCTCTACCCATTTGGATGCTCAAGGACTCTAATGATGCCGAGTAACTCTAATGAATGGTGACTAATATCAAAGTCACCTTAGCCGCTGGGTGCATGCGGTGAGAAGAAATAAATAGGCCTCCGTAATGCAACAGGGTTGGAGGAATGCAAACAAAGAAGTAAACAAGGTCCTTCCAACATCTGGAGGCTGAACCATAATGAAAGGTGACCAATATCAAAGTCACCTTAGCCACTCGATGTGCATAGTGGAAAGAAAAGAATAGGCCAAAACCAATGCAAGAGGTCCCAAGTTATGATCAGTTCCTTGACCATTGGTAAAATTATATCATTACGACTTCCATAGGAGTTGGTAGTGGTCAACTATAAAGAGGCTATCAGTTAATAAGGAACCAGATCAACTATAGGCATAGAACTAGAGACAAGAAGCAAAGACTATCAAGGGACAATAGAGACAAAGAGGGGGAGAGTGTTACAAAGTAAAGAAGCATAAAAGAGGAGCCCCAAAAACTTTCAAATTTTGGGCATAATTTTTCTTCTTCAAATTTCATTGGAAATTCCTTGAAGCCTTGTAAATGCACTAGAGGATCCTCTAAATACATAAATCCCAAACATTGTATCATAATCATTGTAAAATACTAGGAATTTAGACTTTCTTTAATAAAGTGCCTATCGCTTTTGTGAAAGGACCATTTTTAGGGCACATGTATATAAGTCATTTGAGGACACTTTGTAAAGACTTTTTGCCATTGTGAGTAAGAGAGCTCTGATTTTTTAATTTTCTTCTTCTTCTTCTTGCATCTCCTTGCTTGTGAAATTGCATGTGTGTTTGTAGCTTGGAGTGAGTGCATGGAAGTGCTTTCTACTGAATTCGTTGCTTTTTTGAAGTGTGTAATGTGTGTGTGCGGTGTGAAGAGGTGTGTGGTGAAACTAGGTGGGTTACATAGCTCTATTTTTGAGCATATCTTGAAGTGGAGTTGTCAGAATCTGGCAAGCTACTACCATTGGATGCGTGTTGGCATACAAAGCAACAAAGGAGTCATGCACAATACGGCAACAAGGCCAGATCATTTTTTCCCATAGATTATGTACAACCCAAGTGATTTTAATCACTACACAAACATTGTAAATCCCGTTTTTGGTAGATTAGACTCCATTTTGTGCAAGCCGAGGAGTCCTCGAGCTTGAGGAGTATTAGAAGTACCATCGTACCAAATTTCATAATTTTTAGACTTCGTTTGAGCCCTCAAATAAGCCCTGGAACCTAATTTTTAACTAGGCCGGACACTAGGTCTGGACAGGGCCAAAAGCTAGTCAAAAACTATAAAAAGAGCTAGAGAGCTCATTTTTGAGGTTAGATTGTAATTGAAACGAACTTGTAAGAGCTTGTGAAAGTAATCTAAAGCACTCCATTGATTCTCTCTCTTTGTCTTGCCGTGTGTGCGCGTGTGTGTGTATGTGTGTGCATGCTTGTGTGCTTCTCACTCACGCACTTGTGCCGCCACTTGCTCGAGGTCTTCATACCAGCCTCACGTCTTCCCGGATTGACATTAAAGGAGGTGCTACTCATCACTGAGCTACACCAAATTTTGGCGCCGTTGCCGGGGATCGAGCTTTGAGGACGAGCGTGTGATGGTAAGACGTAGAGTTGACGCGTTGGAGTTGTAGGTATTTTCTTCACTCTCATCGAATTTCTTTTACTTTCTTCACCATCATCATCATCACCATCTCCCACATCCATCTCCATCATCGCGAAAATTTCAGTTTTTGACTATATCCCCACCTCCACCTCATTTCCCTCATTTCACTTGTGAGAGAGAGCGAGAGAGCGAACTTGCATGTGCTGTTTTTGCATGTTTTCTGAGCTATTTTGCAGGTTTTTTGCTGTACCATCATCCCCAGCAGTGTGCGCAGGTACGACAGGCTCTGCACAGGTCCCGGGACGACAGCCTGTGTCTATCGCGACAGACAGAAAATCTTAACATTTTGTGAATGCATGTTTATCACTGTAACCTACACCTTGAGGGCACTCTAGATCACTAGAAGTTTTTCAAAAATTTGCATTTTTTCAGTCTATCGCGACAGACAGCGTCTATCGCGACAGACAGCGTCTATCGCGACAGACACCGTCTATCGCGACAGACAGAGACCCACGACAGACACCGTCTATCGCGACAGACAGAATTTCACGACAGATAGCGTCTATCGCGACAGACACCGTCTATCGCGACAGACAGAAATCCGCGACAGATACCGTCTATCGCGACAGACACCGTCTATCGCGACAGACAGAAATCCACGATAGACCCGTCTATCGCGACAGACACCGTCTATCGCGACAGACAGAATTTCACGACAGATAGCGTCTATCGCGACAGACACCGTCTATCGCGACAGACAGAAATCCACGATAGACACTGTCTATCGCGACAGACACCGTCTATCGCGACAGACACCATCTATCGCGATAGACAGGCATTTTCAACAAAAAATTAAGGAGTGAATTTTTGGAAATTTAGGCTAAATTTTGGGCATATTTGCACTTTCATGTACTCATCTACTTACGAAGGCCTTAGAAAATGCATTAAAACCCCCGAAAGGTTCTGTTTGTCTAGTTAACCCCTTAAACCCTGAACGGTCATAACTTTTTCATACGAAATCCATTTTCTGAGCTCTAGGGCTTGTCGGAAAGCTCGTGACATATACTACACGCCCTCAACTGTTTTTTATAAGAATAACGCGTTGATTTTCAGATAGGATATTTGGAAGTTGACACACTGAGGGGTAGGAACACCAAGGGAGCTCTAGAGGAAATTTCTAGCTATACAAAAGGGGGAACAAGGGTCATTAAAAAAGTGTCTGAAATAAATTGTCTGTCAATTGAAAGGTCTACTTGGAGCTAATTTTGGGACTTATGCAGGTCTATTGAGAAGCAATTGAGGGTATCCAAGCAAGGGTGTTGCGCACGCTTGAGAATCAACTTCTCGAGCACTAAAGAGCAAGGTTCGGCAAGAAAGGTCGGAATATTCTCAACTCCTCTTCGTCAATTCCTAGCCTAGGCTAAGAGTGATTAGAAGTAGGAGTAAGTCAGGGCGACGATAGGCCACTATCAAGTTGAAGACTACCTAAAAACTCAAGTTCAAGATAAAAACTTAATCTCAGTACTGTCGACAACATAAAGGAAAGAACCTAACGTGGAACGATCAACCTGAAAGTATGAAGAACATTCAAGTATTCCTGACGACGTAATAGCAGACAAGACTATAAACACGAGGAATAACTAAAAAGAATCAAGTGACTGGTACCAATTGATCGGCAACGAGGTTGTACTCTGGGCAAAGAATTGGGTTACTTAGATAGACATATGAACCTTAGATCAGGACGACACCTAGTAAGAGAGAGACAAAGCCTTAGATCTTCAGAGGCTAGTGTCAATCACACTGCAAGGTCTTGGGCTCAACAGTTGAGTCATCACTCTCATTACCCTAGCTCTGATACCAGTGAATCAGGGATGTCTCAAGGTATGGACAGACCTACGGGAAGTTCAGGTGTGCCTTACTTGTACAGGGTAGAAGGCCCTTACAAAACACAGTTGGAATACCTTAGGACCAACCGATTAGGTGCGAGCATCTATGAGGACGGCCTAGGAAGATCAGTGGTCCAGATCAAAAACCCTGACCAATCCATAGGGATAGAGCACCCAGCTGTCAAGTTTGAAAACGGTGCATACCTGGACAAGGAAGGAACCATATACGTAGTCACCAGTCATCCAGATAGGACAGATGAATTTGGAAATGTAATTTCAGAAGCGGACTTAGGTGACTTGGAACAAGGAAACATGGGAGTGGAACCTAAAACCCCTCGAGGTAAATCAGTTCTCACTAGGATTATCACGCCTGAGTGGGTCCCCCAAGATAATAAGTGCATAGATTTGCTTCTCAATCGAGAAACGGACGAAGCCTTTTGGAGGTATAAACCGGATCACCCAACTGATATAGAAACAATCATGATCTATGAGTTTAAGGATCCAGATAGCCCAGGCAGAGTGACCTACTTAGACCACACTTCGGAGAGGATCTTTGTGGTGACAGAAAATGATAGGCATGCTTACACTTGGAAGGGTGAATTTATTTTCCCTCAACCAAGATCAAATGTATCCTATGGTTACCCTGGGGCTGGAACTTCCCAAGCTCATGGTACGCAAAGAGACAGAAGTAGAGATAGACCAGAAGTAAGTTTTGCCAACCCAGTGGGCAGAGAAAGAACGAGAACAGAGACGAATAGGGCAGAACCTGAGGTGCATAGAGCCCACAGGAACCAAAGAAACGTAGATGGATTCCCTCTACCGAGACCTAGAGAGCACACAAGAACTTTGAGACCCACCCAGCTAGTTAAGTCCATGAAGAATTACTTTGACGGCACAGGAGATCCCTATGATCATGTGGCGGAGTTCAAGCAAGTCTTGAGAGCTGAACAAGTGGAAGATCTGTTCACGCAGTACAATGCCTTCGGTCTAACCCTTAGGAACACAGCACTTACGTGGTTTCAGCCATTAGATGAACGCCAGTTCAGGAGCATAGACCAACTCCTAGAGGCTTTCATCGTAGAGTTCTCTAAGAGTGGCATAAGACACAATACCTCCTCATTGATTCACAGCTTCAAACAGACCCCCCAAGAGACTGTCAGATTGGCCGGAAGAAGATTTAGACAATATCTTGAGAGGTGCCCTATTTCGGAACTACCCACATCTGCTAAACAAGTAGCCTTATTCCTTGATGGATTGCTGAGTACGAAATTGAGATCCTATGTGTATCTAAAGGACCCTAGGACTATAGAAGAATGTGTACGCATGTGCATTGACATTGAAGATAACCTAGGGGAAGAGCTAGAGCTTTCCAAAATCTACAAAGATTCAGATAGTGCATCTAGCCACTCTTCCACGCAATCTACATCAATTGAGGAACTCGCTGAGAAGGTAGCTCAAAAATTAGGTGTAACTAGCAAACAAATCCCAAGGTTTGCCCCTGTGAAAAGATGCTATACATGCGGTGGTGACCATATGGCGAACGTCTGTCCCATTATGGCTCAACCCCAAGTAAACCCTAGTAGCCAGTACTGCACCATAGAACGGAGATACACCAACCACACCGCACAAGATTGCCCATACAACAAGCAGGCGGTTAGGCAACCCTACCCTCAGCCCTACCAACAAGGCAGATACCAGAACCAGTACCCTCCACAACCATATGGCAGGCCACAACAAAATTTCCAACCTCAATATCAAAGGCCTCAGCCTGTGCTAGCACAACAACCCCCAGCCCCAGCCAATGTGATTCCGGTAAAGTACACTGCGGCAGAAGAGAACCTGAATAGAGCCTTAGTCCCAGTAACACCCTTGATTTCTGAAAGTGACCCGAGTGACCATAGCTTCGATTCTACACATGTTGATAGCCCCCAGGCCTACTACATGCAGTCTCCTGAGCATGGTGAGTCCTATTATAGCGAAGAGACAAACGAACCGAGTTGGGAATCAGATTACACGAACGTCATGTATGCAAACCCCAATCCTAGGCCTCAATCTAGGCAAGTAAGACCTCCATTCCCAAGAGGACCGTGCTACAGATGCCAAGGAGATCACCTCATTCGTGATTGTCCCTTGCCTCCGCCCACACAACCTCAGTCCTTGACTATCCAAGGCTTTTGCCAAGACTGCGGGAAAGAGCATCTCTTACGAGATTGCCCAAAGAACCCCAATAGCATGCCAAAAATCACCCCTATCAACGTTGTTGGGTTAGTGGTAGACTCCTCAGGAAGTGTCACTTCCACTGCACCAGTACAGGTAGTCACTAGAGCTCAAGCAGTGAAGCAAGACCAAGGGGTAGGCAAGGAAAAGAGCCCAGATGCTAGCGATACTGAGAGCCAAAATAAAAAGAGAACAAGAGCTTGGAAAGATAGCCGCGAACGCATGAAAAGGCAATGGGCAAAGAAGATGAGTGAACTTGAGGAAAGTCTACGAGAAACCAAGGCTAAAATCATAGAGATCACATCTCAACCGCACTCTCACACATTCCCACCGCTACCATCCCCATCACCCTCCATCCCTTCACCCTCTAAGACAGCCCACGTAACCCACCCACCACCCCAAATAGGATCTGTATTAGCTGATCCCACCCCCGAAGACATAGACATGATGCTTAAGGCATATCAGGCCAGAATCCAAGAAGGGCCAAATGTCACGGATCATGACAAGTGCTATCCTAGAGCTGACCTAGAGATAGAAAGAACCAAACTGTGCGCGAAAATGGTCGCACTGGCTCAGACTATGTTTGAAGCCAGTCGCCTTTTCAATTACTCGGGTTCAGCCAAAACGCAATTACACTTGGATGGATTCCTAGAAAAGTTAGAGAGGATAATTGCAAGATCTGCCAAGGAAGAAAAAAATCAGGAAAAAGATAAAGCAAGCAAAAACATGAATCATTCCCCATCGGAAGTGTATGTGACCAATTCCACTAAACCAGACAACTTCCCCTCCTTAGAAAGAATGGAGAGGCTAATTGCACAGTCAGAAAAGGAACCTACCCCTCAAAGAAAGGAAAGGGCAAGGGAACGGATAAGCCAACACCTTCAGGAAGCCCATGTGCCTCCTCAAGAAGCTTATCTTTCCCCCCAAAAGTCACAGGAGCCTCCCTCGAAAGCTTACGTACCTCCACAGGTGGCCCACATTCCTTCCCAGAGAGCGTATGAGCCTGTTCGGAAAAGTAATAGCATAAGTAATCCTCCCCAAGAAGCTTGTGCTCCAGCCATCTATGGGAACGAGGAGAGAGCCAACGATAGAATAAGCCCTCCTTCCCAGGTTGCTTACGTGCCCAATTCTACGGAGCAGGACACTTCTTCTTCCATGAATCGGTTTGCACCAGACTTCCTACGAGAGATTCAAGAAGACAAATGGGATAACGAAAGCGAGGTCGCCCCTCCTTTTGAACTTGTGGATGATGCACACGATCAGTTCCCACAAGACATCCCATCTATTTACGGGGAACATGAGAGTACTCAGTCTCATGAGAGATTGGATTTTGAGTCTAATTCCATACAGGAGCTACCCCACTTCACAGGTCCATGGGAAGCAAAGTCCACATGTATGAGAGCACCCACAGTCATGGTAAGGAACGACGACTCAGTCATACCTAGGAATACAGAGGTAGTGAAGAACACTAACGTGCAGTGTAATCTCAAGTTAGAAGAGCTACTCAAGGTTAGACCTGAATTATGGAAACATGTAGCCAAACAAGTACCAGAGATAGCAAAATCTCGTTCCCAGGTAGGATCCCATAGGACAGTGCCAGAAATTCCCTTGGATAAGATAGGAGATATGTGTGAAGGTGAAGAAGGGAACACCTATCTTCCCATCACCTACCAGGAATACACCACCAAGGCGATTTTGGACTCAGGTGCAGGAGTTGCAATTGCCACCACCTCCTTATGGAAGCGTTGGGGCAAGCCAGCACTCAGGCCAACAAGAATGAAATTGCAGATGGCCGATGGTCATATTGAGAGACCCTTAGGATTGCTGGAAGGGATAAGTCTCACCACTTGTGGTGTTGAGTTTGAGCATAGCTTTGCTATATGTGACTTCAGCAAAAATCATGCTTATGAGATGATTTTAGGAAGACCATTTATGCGACAGTTGCAAGTGGTACAGGATTGGGGAACCAACTCCTTGTATTTGCAACACTTGGGCGTTACAACCAAAGTCAATCTCAAGGACTATTCTCATAGAGATGTCCCTCCTATCCAGTGGAATCCCATCCATAGAGCCAAAGATGACACAGAATCGGTGCATTCCATAGGGTCTGGATCCTCATGGATGCATGAAGACACCCACTTATGGATGTGCAAGGTAGCAGTAGAGGAAGAGAAGAGAGAAAAGGCCAGAGAAATAGGTGCGAACGAAACCCATAGACCCATTCAAGACCCAGCCTATGCACCTGTAGTTTTTCCAGACGAGGAATTCGAACCCCATGGCTGGGCAGAAATTTTAGCAACCATGGACGTAGCCATCAACGAAGAACAATGGACACCTCACTGTGATGAGGATGGCTATGACATTTCAGTCTTCTCCATAGAGCCAATCATGGGAGAGGCAGTTTTAGAAGAATGCGAACCTAGCCCTGATGCATTTGAAGATGCAAGTGACTCCGATTTAGAGTCAATCATTATGGACCCACCATTTGCATCAGATGAAGAATACTTCCATGAAGTAGAATTTCAACCCCAGAGGCATGGAGAGGTTACAAATGATGTAAGATTAACAACGCATATGACCCCTAAGGAAGAAGGAAAGAAACGAAAGAAGAGAGAAGCCTTACCAGAAGAGGAAGAATCTTTGTTTGAGGTCCCAGAAAATTTTAAGAAGTATGAGATAGATGACAGGAGAGTCATGATAAGAATGCCTAAACGAGAGGCACAATCAGGAGAGGCCTATGATAACAAAGAAACCACCAAGAAAATAGTAGTGGCCATAGAAGAAGGAGAGGAGAGATGCACGTATATAGGTCATGACCTAACAGCGGAAGAAGAGCACGAATTGATTGCCTTGCTAAGAGAATACAGGGATGTATTCGCTTGGAGTTACAAGGATTTGAAAGGCGTAGACCCTGAGATATGCTCGCACACCATCCCCATGACTTCAGAAGCTAAACCCTCTAAGCAAAAGCCTTATACATATAATGATAATTACGCTGCTAAGATCAAGGAGGAGATAGATAGACTGGTCGAAGCTGGATTTATCTATGAAATTGAGCACACTGAATGGGTATCCCCCATCGTAGTGGTGCCCAAGAAGAATGGCAAACTGCGTGTGTGCATTAACTTGAAAAAGGTTAATGCCGCCACGATTCGAGATAACTATCCGCTTCCCATCACAGAACATCTCTTAGAAAGAGTGGCAGGCAAGGAAGTGTACAGCTTCCTTGATGGATTTTCTGGCTACAATCAAGTAGCCATAGCTCCAGAGGATCAGCATAAGACAGCCTTTGCCACAGAATGGGGCATTTTTGCTTTTAGAGTAATGCCATTTGGGCTTACCAATGCACCAGCCACCTTCCAGAGGCTGATGTGCCATGTGTTTAAGGAGTTCCTGAGGAAGAGTTTAGAAGTCTATGTTGATGATCTTTGTGCTCATTCCAATGTTAGACAAACTCATATTCCTGAACTCAGACAAATCTTTGACAAATGTAGAGAATATCAAGTCTGCCTGAACCCAGAAAAGTGCGTTTTTATGGTCAGGCAAGGTAAGATTCTAGGACACATAGTGTCAAAGAATGGCATATCTACTGACGAAGAGAAAGTGAGAGCCATAGCAGAGCTACCTAGGCCAAAGAATGTCAAGGAAGTACAAGCTTTCATGGGGCATTGTGGTTATTATCGACGATTTATACACATGTATGCTGTCATTGCAAAGCCCATGTACGGACTTCTGACAAACTTTGAGTGGACGGATGAATGTGAGAATTCCTTCCAAGAGCTTAAACGAAGATTATGTTCAGCACCAATCTTGACCACACCAGATTGGAATAAGCCATTCCATGTTCATGTGGATGCATCCAATTATGCTATTGGATGTGTGCTTGCACAACCTACTGGTGAAGGTAATATGGATCTTCCAATTGCCTATGCCAGTAGACAATTGAATGCGGCTGAACGGAATTACACCACTACAGAGCGCGAAGGATTAGGCATGGTATATGCAGTCAAGAAATTTAGACACTATTTGCTTGCAAATAAGTTTAAATTTTTTACTGATCATCAGGCATTGTTGTACCTAGTAAACAAGCCATGCAATACAGGAAGATTAGTAAGATGGTTTCTCTTACTAATGGAATACGACTTCGAGGTTGTGGTAAGGAAAGGTAGGACTCACTTACGAGCAGACCATCTCTCTAGACTCACATCTGGAGAAGCCCCACAAGGAGTGTCAGATGACCTTCCTGATGCTTACTTATTTAATTTGGAAGTTATACCGCAGTGGGCTAAGCCATTGGTACCAGTATTGACCTACGGGCCTAATCATCCAGTCGTAAACACACGGAATAGAGAGGTTGTAAAAGCCCAGAAGTACCACATCATGGCCGGAAGCATGTACAAGCACACAGATCAAGGGATCTTGGCTTGTTGCGTAGAAGAGGATGAGTACGCTAAGTGGTTGCAACTAGCACATGTAGGTGCACTAGAGCAACACCATTCAAAGCAACGAACGTTGCAGACTCTAAAGAGATTCGGAGTGCATTGGCCAACTATGGAAGCTGATGTCCAAAAGTTGTGCAAGGAATGCCCAATCTGTTGCACTAAACCACCTGTGGAACATGCCACTCTCTATCAAGTATCCATTGCGCCAGATTGGAGTGAACCTCTAGTATCATTCTTGAGGACAAACACATTCCCTCCAGACATGACTCTAGCTAGGAAAAGGAGTTTAGAACAAGAAGCCTTGGATTACTCACTCATTGGTGATAATCTATACAAACGCGGTAAGGATGGTTACCTGAGACTGTGTGTCCATGAGAGTGAATATCTTAAGATCTTGGAAACTGCTCACCAAGGTGTAGCAGGAGGACACTTTGGACCAGATCGGGTAATCAAGGCAATACTATTTGCGGGCTTCTGGTGGCCTACACTTCACATGGATGCACATACCTATGTGAAACGGTGTGATGTCTGTCAGAGGACTCAGTATCCTATACGCAAAGATGAGATGCCACTGAAACCTATGATGGGTGGACGTGCATTCTCTAAGTGGGGAATAGACTTCGTAGGTCCTATTAATCCCCCAGCTAAGGGTTCTCATGCGGAATACATCATTGTGGCAACAGATTATCTCACCAAGTGGGTAGAGGTAAAAGCTACAACCAAGAACGATGCTCAAACAACTGCCAAATTCTTGTTTGAGAATGTATTCACAAGATACGGGCTACCTATAGAGCTTGTGAGCGATAGAGGCACTCATTTCTTGAACGAAGTGATTGAAAATCTACTCCAAGAATTCTTGGTAATACACAAGAAGTCTGCCCCCTATCACCCTCAAGCTAATGGACAAGCTGAGAGCACTAATAAGATTTTGTGCAATGTACTGACGAAATTAGTGAACACTAAACGCTCTGATTGGGACAAACAGCTACACCATGCTGTTTGGGCATACCGAGTTGCCTACAAAACGGTACTCCAAGCCACCCCCTTTCAGATGGTATTCGGCCAAAACGCTGTGCTACCCTTGGACTTCCTAATCCCTACATTGAGAGTAGCACAAGAGCACGAATGGACGGGTCATGAGCTCTCCTCTAGGATCTTTGACCTTGAACGATTAGGAGAAACAAGACTGAGAGCCGCTGCTGGAATATATGCAGCCAAGAAGAGACAGAAGGCATATTTCGATGCCCACGTGAAGGATAAAGGCTTGAAAGCAGGAGATCTAGTTTTAGTTTATACACTAAAACAACACGCGAGGAAGCTAGAAAAGAGAGGATACGGACCTATGATCATCAATAGGATCTCCACGAGCGGAGCAGTACAATTGGCCACATTAGAAGGTGATGTTCTCCCAAATTATATTAGCGGTTGCAGAGTCAAGTTATATCAAGAACCCCTCACGGAGGAAATGCTCAGTCGACTCAACACTGCTAAGAAACGCAAAGAGGAAGAAAAGCGAGTTCGAGAAGAAGCTCAAGCAGAGGCTTTAGAACGCATCAGAAGGATGAAGTTACGAAGACAAGGCCGAGATCAGACCAGAATAGTTGACCATGCAGATCAAGGATATCCCATGGCCATGTGTGAAGTTGCAGGAACAAGCTCGCATAGAATAATTGATAGACGTCCTTTCATAACCATAGATATAGGACAAGGACAGAGTGCAAGGACCGTAAGAGCCTTGATTGACTCAGGTGCCGCCACTAGCGCTGTTAAGTTGTCTTACTGTCAAGAGTTGCAGTTAACTGTCAATCCTGTGGAAGCATATCTCATAGGATTGGGAGGCGTGGAAACCCCTTGCATGGGCGAGGTGGAACTTCCCCTCTACATTCACGATGAGGCAATGACCGTTAAAGTACTAGTGTGTCAAGATGAGGATCTCACTGAACCTCTCGTCTTGGGTCAGGATTGGATCTATGACCAAGCAGTCAATCTAAACTTAAGAAGTGGACTTCTCCAGGTTTGGGTCAATCATAGTCGAGTTACAGTAGAATTAGGCAATGGAGCACTCAAGGAACTAGGAAAGGCACAGACTCCTGGTCCTTCCAGGGATACACATGAAGATGACCATACTGTTCTTGTTCAAAACCCTGTGTTGCAGAGGAATGACATTTGCAAAAAAGGAGTCAGGGATGCAACGGATCTCCCTTCTTTTCCAAAGGCCAGAAGGAGGCAGCAACCAAAGGCGGATCACAAGCAGAAGAAGCAGAGTACTACTTATGTCCGAGATCAAAAATATCTGCGCAGCGGAATGTCCCAGCAAATAAACTAGGCATGGGTGCGGAAAGGCGAACGACCGGGTGCACCACCGTCAACTACGCGGGCAAAGCCTCTTATTAGTAACCAACAACACGACACTAATAAGGAGTCTTTCAGAAATTCTTCTGCTAAAGTAAAATCTATTTGGGTGCCCAAGAAGTCGATGAAGGCAAGCCCACAATCTAGACAAATTTGGGTGCCTAAGGCTTGCTTGAGGGCACAAGTAGTTAAGCCAAGGCCGCAACCTATGCAGCATAACCCATCTACGAGTACCACCAGAATTCCCTCGTGCTCAACACTTAGGAACACACAAAGACCCATGAGTATGCATGTAATCACTTATAAGTGGGTCCCTAAAAGGCCCCATTCCCAAACAGCGACACCGACACAGCTCTCTGGAGTCTCTACGAAACCGAAAGCAAAGCCCATCCACTGCATTTGGCAGTCTAAGATCTGTCATAAACCCCCCGACCCCAAATTGTAATTTCACCCCACTTACTCACGGCATTAGTCTCCTAGGAATACACAAACATTAACTACACTCACTGTCTTCGTGCACTTACTAACCACTAACTCACCATCTACCTCATGTTAATGTTGTAACGGGGACAACAACGGATTTATTCTGTCCATTACGATGTTAACACATGATTCTATATTCTCACAGAATCAGAAGGCAAGAAGAAAAATGGCAGAAGCGACAGGTTCGGGCTCACAAGTAGGGATACTTACTGCAGGAATTGATGTGGATAGCCTACCTGTGGACGTGCCTCCGACTGAACGACCAGTGGAGATGCAACACCTTCAGCAACTCCCGGTGCCAGATCCACCTACAGGAATCACGGAAAGAGTTCATGCCAATTCTCATTGGTTCAATGGCATGCCCGGTCCATTAGGTGAGGCCAAGTATATCTGGGAGTCTAAATGCGAGTATGACAGATCATGGGTGCGCTTCCAATTTTTCTCCAAGGAGTTCGAGACTTTACAGAACACCGAAGATCTCCAGACCATATGGCAACGAGCAGGATTGGCGGAATATTTTGAAGCCCCACTACCTAAACCCGATCTCCTCCGATGTTATTATTTGGTCTCCACATTACAAGCTCATGAAGATAAGGACCAACCCGGATCATTTGTTCTCCCCTCATTGCTGGGCAACAACGAGTTGAAGAGGTTTGAACTTACTGTGGAGCTGGTGAGTGATGCTTTAAATATGCATGGCACGCATGTACCCTCAGAAAAGGATGCTCTCGTTCCCACCAACATGAAGGACAGGAAACTAGTGAAGCTGAAAGACATGGCAGCACTCACCCCAAATGTGTCCATCCCTCTCCGAATGTGCATGCAACACTTCGCCTTCCCCGGTCAAGACCGATTCACGCAACCACACAAGAAGATCTGGTTTGCTCTCTACTTGGCGGAAGCAGGTGCGTTACCTATTAAGCTACCAGTGTGGATTATAGATCAGTTGTATGAAGCAAACAAACGGGCATCTAGGAAATTAGTGGTGAACGGATGCTGTGCACTCACACGCATCATTTATCGATGCTTGGCATATGATGTCCCCATTGAGCGTGCCTTAACTTGGGCACAATTACAAATGTTTAAAAGGCTCAAGACATCCACACATCAGTCCAAGCGCATGAGGGGCGCGATCCCTTGCGTCCAGACACGGGAAGTCCTGACTACTCCTGAGGCATCACCATTAAGAGAGGGCACTGTACCTCCCTTTACCATTAGGATACCCAGGTCGGAATCTGACACTACGACACAACCTACCCCATCGGCTCCTCCGGTTACACCTGAATTCGAATTTGCTGCCACTGGAGACGCTGAAGGACTGGACCCCCAGGATTTCGAAGCATTCCTACAAAGCACACAATTCTCTGATGTGGAGTTTTATTCAGAGGCAGAGGAGCAGGGCACATCCTCACGAAGAAGAAGAAAGTCTACAGACGGTAGACATGTCCATTGGAGTGACGCTCAGCAAAGTCAACAACACGGACACCCGGAAGAAGAAGAAACATATGAAGAAGAGACCACTGAAGCTCCAGCATATACAGCAGAACTCCGAAGGCTGTATCAGATTATGGAACGAGTGCGATCGCAGCAGTTACTCACTGAACAGAGCAGCAAAGTACTTATGACTCAGTTGTTGGAAGAAGCGGGAGTTGACTCAGAGTACAGGGAAGGTCTCTTATTGATGGCAGAAACATATGGAGTTGTAGAAGCTGTGCGTACTGCCATTCAGAGGCCTTCAGTTCAATATGACCCACGAAGGTTCCAGACACGACCTCGCCCAGGTAAAAATATACAAATTCCCGTTACAGTTGCAGAAGAGCCGACTACTACACCTGAAACTATCAGAACAACCTCCCAGACAGCTAGCCAACAGCACCCAGCCACCCATGAGGAGTCCACCGAACCACTACCACCTACTCCCCCACCATCACCTCCTAGAAGAGAAACAGTAGAAACCACATCGACTACTCAACCCACCGACCCCACCTTCATCTTCCGTACTCCGATCTCCAGTGCCACCCTATTCTCTACCACTGATAATCCTATCTTCGAAGACAACCCCAACACTACACAATCCGCCGAACCCCTCCTAGACCCTGCCCTAGGGCAACCATCCCCAACGCCCTCAGCCACGGGTCATCCTGACCCTAGATCCACATTCATGGGCTTCCCTGCTACCACGCAACCCTTTCAGCCCTCCTCAAACTTACGACCTCAACCCCCGATATCCCTCTCTCCATTTCTACAATCCCTCCAGGACATCTTTGCTAGGGCTTTTCAACCAGGCCCTCAACCATTCCCTGTCTTTTCAGCTCCCCACCCCACTTCACATCTATTCACCACTTCCACACACACACCACCTACCATACCAGTGTATATGGCAGGCCCCACACTAACACCCACTCCTGAAGGGATGGACATTTCACCACCCACGGCACCTCCACCCACGGTTTCACCTCCTCCCATTCCCCCTCCACCAATTTCACCCACACACACAACTTTCGTAGACACATCATTCACTGTCTCCCTTCCCCAATTCCCTTCCCATGCATCTTCCACGGTAAACACCCCCCACTCATCTATAGGTAATGCATTGGACACCATGTTGGCTTGTATATCAAATTTAAGAACAGATTACATTCAGCTCCAGCAACAAAACGCACGCCTGCAAGAGCACTCAGCGACACTACAGCTCCGCCTTGCGGTACTAGAAGAGGAGAACGCTCGTCTCCACACACAGTTCCAAACCCTCCAAGACGCCCATAATATATTGGAGGTACAGCTACAGAACGTAGATCAGGAAGCGGTGCAGATGGTAGAAGGTCACCTACGGACACAGCTGGAACGCAACTCAAAACTTCAGCGAAATATGGCGCTACTTAAACGCCATCTTGCGGCTGCTCAGGAAGAGAACAGACGTCTGCAAATACAAAATCAAGAGAACCTGGAGGCAGCTATTGAGAGCACACCGGGGGCACCCATCAGCCCATCCAAGTTTCAAGCAGTGACCCCCGATAATATCAAGATTATATTGGAAGATTATGCCATGCTGCTCGAAGCACATGATAAGCTATCGGAAGAGCTAGGACAACTGAAGCAGGAACACCACCAAGGACCAACAGCTGCCCCTCCAACCACCCCCTCTGCGGCTTCACTTCTCAACGCAGAGGCCATAAAAGATCTCCAGGAACAGGTAACTGAATTGCAAACACGCCTACTACAATATGAGAGGCCATCTTCCCCTCCGGAGGCTCCCACGGACGAAGAAGTTGTGCAAATTCCTGTGGAACAAACATTTGATGAAGAATATGATCCGCAACCATTCCCAGGAGGCCAACAAACAGAAGAAGCGCAGGACACGTTCGAGGCACCACGGCCGCCATGGTTACGACAAGTGGAGGAAATAGGGACCTCGCATGAAGAGCGCACCGGAGTGCAAAATCAGGCTATGAGGGTCATAGAGGAGACTGTTTTACAATCAGATTATTTCAAGAACTTGTCATCGAGACGCCTGATTCTCTCATCGGAACTCCAGTACAGGCCATATTATATTATCTTGGCTGATTATAATGCAGAAATACAAAGAGTCACGGGTCAGATTCCTACTTTTGCGACCCAATTTCAACCCGAAGACCTTCCTCCAGAGGTGCGAAAAGGCAAGATTCGTCAACCAACATGGCGTCAGAAACTTTTAGAGACCTATCCAGAAATGCTACGCACATGGAACAACGCGCCGTTGCACCTCCTGTACAACCCATGCTACGGTCCAGTCCCCCGCCGCAGGTCGTGGAAGGCATTTAATATCAAGGTACAGAACAATGCGCAATGCAAGGAATGGCTGAACTACCCGTACATCGCGCCACCACAAGGACCACCATCGGTAGCATATATGATGGGGACCATTCGCCACTGGATGCCACGCTTGAAGCCCATGCAAGATGTAGCAGCGCAAATGATGCTTAAAATCTTAGATATGATGCAAGTAGTGCTGAAGACCTTTAGAAATGCAGCCGCACCACAGGTACGTCTTCCGGGGTTTAGCAATGGAAATTACGACTTGGTGTATGACATGAGCACCACCCCCAGTATCCGTGTGGCTTACGCCTGGCATGCACGCATCAAATACCTCCCCGCCTGCTACAAACAGACCTTCGAAGAAATGTTCAGATCAGGTTTCTGGGAGTATCACTCGGAGATTTTCGCACCAAAACCGACACATCTACTTCAACTGTTTGCTTGTGAACAAGCAATGTATTCAGAGTACTACACCACCCCGCAACCAGAGACCCCCGGTGCAATAAATTGGGAGGCATTGGAAGCCGATCTAGCAAGAGGCTTAAGGATAGGAGAACATGAACTGGCCACCAATGTCATCCAATATTACATCGACCACCCGCGAGAACAAAGGTCTGTCAGGGGCGACAGACGCTAGGAAGGGGGGAGTGTTGGCATACAAAGCAACAAAGGAGTCATGCACAATACGGCAACAAGGCCAGATCATTTTTTCCCATAGATTATGTACAACCCAAGTGATTTTAATCACTACACAAACATTGTAAATCCCGTTTTTGGTAGATTAGACTCCATTTTGTGCAAGCCGAGGAGTCCTCGAGCTTGAGGAGTATTAGAAGTACCATCGTACCAAATTTCATAATTTTTAGACTTCGTTTGAGCCCTCAAATAAGCCCTGGAACCTAATTTTTAACTAGGCCGGACACTAGGTCTGGACAGGGCCAAAAGCTAGCCAAAAACTATAAAAAGAGCTAGAGAGCTCATTTTTGAGGTTAGATTGTAATTGAAACGAACTTGTAAGAGCTTGTGAAAGTAATCTAAAGCACTCCATTGATTCTCTCTCTTTGTCTTGCCGTGTGTGCGCGTGTGTGTGTATGTGTGTGCATGCTTGTGTGCTTCTCACTCACGCACTTGTGCCGCCACTTGCTCGAGGTCTTCATACCAGCCTCACGTCTTCCCGGATTGACATTAAAGGAGGTGCTACTCATCACTGAGCTACAATGCGTCTCATCAAGAGCTTCAAAAAGAACCCAGTATTGACCATATTTGAAGTTTGGAGCTGAGAGAAAAGTCCGTTTTTGTGCTTATTGATGTTTCATGTATCGCGACACCATTTCCACCTGTGAGAGTGATGAATGTGCATGAAAATACTCATTTGCATTCCATGAAAGCTATTACACTTCATTGACCATTGTGGAAGTGCTTGTCTTCATACACTCAGTTAGGTCCAAGATACTTCTCAGATTGATAATTAAAATGTGTGATCCCCACTATATGTACTTGTTGGTGATAGAGGAATAGTCTCTTTCATCACAAGTCCCTAGTTTTGTGCTTAGGTAGACAACCACATTCCGCAAAAAATCCTTGAATGTTATAATATTGTGGTTGTCTTGTTATTAGAGGATGTGGGAAATCCTTTATGAAATGATCCCCTTGGCACCTAAAACATGGTCCTTTAGGTCCGTGTGGTCTTGATTGTCTTAAGTGGGGCCGCGGGTTAGGGTTCCTTTGTATGACATTGGCATATTCGGGCTCCCAACTGGGTTCGAGGGGTGGACTATCGTATTGATATGTTTCCATATGTTTCGGAGACTTCATGTAGTATTTGGGTGGACTATCTACATGGGTGGAGTCGAAATTGGTAGAATTAGGATCACCTTCTATGATCAGGGGTGAGGAAGGCACTAAAGCCCTATTGAGGTTCTCTTCTGCAATAGCGTACTTGAATGAGATTACATTCACTGGGGGTGGCTTCTGAGCTAAAACGGGTTGAGGTCTTTGTTGAGCCTAGTAAGGATAGTTCCGTGAGGTTGAGTATTGTATTGACCTTGATACCTACCTGGTTGGGGGTATGGTTGTGGGTAGTTGTGTCACACTACTTGTTTGTTGTATGTGCAATATTGTGTTGTGTGATTCGTGTATCATCTCTCTATTGACACACATTTGCCATATGATCAACACCACAGGTGGAACAACGTTTGTTTGTTGTTAACCTAGGCATCTGTTTGCTAGAGACTCCTAGTTTTTGGGCCACTTTTTTTGCTAGGTCTTCAATCGAGCTTGAAAGTTTTGAGGATGATTGAGATGAGCTTTCTAATTCTTTATAGACCTTTGAAAGTTCCAATTCATATCCTAAATTATCCTCAATGTCTATATAAATCCTTACACATTGCTCTAGTGTTATGGGTTCCGTCGGATAGACATAGGAGCATAGTTTAGAGCTAAACAAGCCATCTAAAAACAAAAGACACTTGCTTGGGCTATGAGGGTAGTTCTTGCATTGGGCATCTCTCGACATATTGTCTAAACTTATGTCCTACAATTCTAACTGTTTCTTGAGGGGTCAGTTTGATGTTGTGAATCAATGAAGAAGTATCATGTTTGATTCCACTTTTAGAGAATTCTATGATGAATGACTCTAACAAGTGATGAATTCTAAACCTATATCCTACAATTCTAACTATTTCTTGAGGGGTCAGTTTGATGCTGTGATTCAATGAAGAAGTATCATGTTTGATTCAACTTTTAGAGAATTCTATGATGAATGACTCTAACAAGTCATGAATATCCCTAAATTGCCTTTGTTGCAATTGTTGGAACGAAGTTAAATCCGTGTTCTTTAGCGTGAATCCAAATGCATTGTATTGTGTAAACATTTCTTTTACTTGCTCTACTTGCTTAAATTCGGCAACATGGTCATAGGGATCTCCTATCCCATCCAAGCAATTTTTCATCGAGTTTACTAATTGAGTGGATCTTAGTATCCTTGGATGTTCACGTGGTCTAGGTAGAGAAAAATCATCTCTACCATCTGGCATTCTCGGTTCCGTTTGTCGTTCCAATCTATCAGCATCCATGGTTGGTCTATCCCTCCCTATAGGGTAAGTGAAAATAACTTCTAGCCTTTCTTTGTTCTTCTCTCTTTGAGTACCATGGGCTAAGGATGTTCCAACACCATGATGACTAGCATTTGCATTTGCTCATGATGGGGGAAATACTAACTTGCTCTCCATGTATAGGCATGCCTCACATGATCAGGCACCACAAATTCTCATTCTGAGGTATTGTCAAAGTATACAACCTTTCCAGACGTGTCTGGGTCCTTGAATTCGTAAACCATAATGGAGCCTATCTTAGTAGGTTTTTCCATTCTGTATCTCCAAAATGCTTCATCAGTGTCCTTGTTTAGGAACAATTCAATGCTTCTATTATCCTGAGGGATCCATTATGGGTTTAGTACTCTTGTCAATATAGATTTCCCTCAAGATGTCTTGGGTTCGTCTCCTAATGGTTCTTTTCCTTGGGTTCTTGCTTTTGCCTTGAGACTAACTACACCAAACTCATTGAGTACACTAGCTATTCTTCCAAATGTGAGTTAAAGGGGTCTTAAATATGCCTAATCACTCACAAATTCACTCAAAATAGGCCTTATATTTGCAAAAATCAAAACCCTAATTTGGTATTTCAGGCGGACAATCGTGATGGTATGAGGTAATCACGATGTTCTGGGACCGTCGTGATGGTTCAGTTGCACCGTCACGATGGTCTCAAACCATCACGATGGTCTGAGAATGCGAGGTATCGCAATGGCCCAAAAATGAGTCATGGTGATGATCAACTAACGAGCATTCACGATGGCACGAGCCCGTCGTGATGGTCAATGGTCAACAAAACTATCGTGATGGCCATGAGGCGTCACGATGGCTTGAGCCAATCATGATGGTTTGAAATTTGAAGTGTCACGATGGCATACCTGTATCGTTGCGATGTTCTAAAGGACACATGGAAAGTTTTTCATTGCGATGGCGTGCGCCAATCGCGACGGCATGGGGTCGACGGGATCGTCGCGATGATCAATGACCGTCGTGATGGTCCTACTGAACTGTCATGATGGTGTGAGACCGTCGGGATGGTCCGGCGAAGCCATCGTGATGGTGTGAGCCAATCGGGATGGTGCGACACAATCATGATGATGTTAGCCCATTGTGATGGTCCACCAAAATGCAAATTTTTTTTCTACATCTATGGATTCCTATGTGTGCAAGTGTGCTCTATGCCGTGGTGTAGATGCTTACCAAAAAAGATGACTTTGTGAGACCATTGCGATTGTCCAACACCAACAGCAGATATGGCAGAAAGTCTTAGTTTTCACCTTTTTGGAGCTCTCCTACTATTTTGGAGCACTGTACCGGTAAGAAAACTGAAAAACATGCACACCAATGCAAACTCAAAAGCTCTCTCCCTCTCTCTCGCATGCACAAATGAGGGAAATGAGGAGGATCGGTGGATATGGTGAAATTTTTGATTTTTTTTGGAGTGGAAGAAGATGATGCAATGCTGAAGGAGGATTGTGGAAGAGATGAAAAACACAAAAAACTACTGAAAAACAACAAAAAAACTGAAATTTTACCTTCCAACACCAGTTCTTGCTATACTCTCACCATTACACATTCGTCCTAGAACTCGATCCATGACAACGGCACCAAATTTAGTGTTGCTCTAGCACAATGGTAAGCACCACATTAAGAAGCTCCACCTCCTTAATGTCAATTCGCGAAAGAGATAGGAGTGATATGAAGATCATGAGCACGAGAAGTAGTGAGAGTGAAGGTGAGAAGCATGAAGATGCGCACACACATACACACACACACAAGAAAAAAAACAAGCAAGACACAATGGAAGGTAGAAAGTAGACTCTTGCTCAATAACACTCTTACAAGCTCAAGTTCACACTAACTCATACAATCCAACACTAGCTACCTTCGAAAATGGGATATCTAGCTCTTTTTATAGTTTTTTTAGTAGTTTTGATCAGTTTCACATCTAGTGTCCCGCATAGTTAAAAAAAGGTTCTAGGCACTATTTGGAGGTCTAAACGAGATCTAAAAATAGCCAAAATTGGTATGCTTGTTCTACCTAAGATCGTGAGGCTTGAGGACTCCTCAGCTTGCACAAAATGGAGCTAATAATTACAAAATTGGTTCTTTCTATGATACATATGTTACAACAGTGATAAAAATCATTGTTTGGGGTTTTGAACAAGTAATGTAAAACATATTTCTTTGGAAAAAATAGAGTGCATGGCTCCCCACAACTATTTGTAGTATGCCTTCACATGCTTCCTCTGCATATGTGCCATTGGCTACTTCCAACACTAGGCCACGTGCTTCGAGCAATTGACCAATCCAATGTCAGTTCTATTTGCAATATGGCCACAACCAATGGGAATGCGAGGAGGCCAAAGAGTATGATCAACGAAAACAAGAAGCTAATTTTAAGGCACCCATGGCTAATGTGGTGACCTTAGAGTATTTAGAGCCTTCAACATTAGTGGTTACGAGGTCCCAAAAAGAGTATCTGAGTGGACAAAAACTAGGTTGCATTTATTCGATCGAATAATTAAAAAATACTGAATATGTTTGTTTTATTCGGGGTTGTCTGAATAAACATTGAAAGATAGGGATACTCTTTTGATCGAAAAGCTTTCGATCAAAAATTCTTTCGACGAAAAAAAGCTCAATTGAAACATTTTCAATCGAAACTTTATTATCAGAAACTCATTTCGCATATGTTTGAGAGTCTAGAGAGCTCTAAACTTTTCTTCAAAGTTAAAATTAGTGTCTTTGTTTTACAGATTTGAAATTACATATATGCATATGTGTGTATGTATGTGCATGTCATACACACATATGCATACACACAAAAACATGCACACATATAGACACACATAAACATGTACATAGGTACACAAAAAATCATCCACACACACATATAGATACTTGTACATATGCACACACATATAGATACTTGCACATTTACACACACACACATAGATACTTGCGCATATACACACACACATATAGACACACACATACACATACATTAACATGCATACATACATGCATATGCATACATACATGCATATGCATACATACATAGACACATGTATACACACACATACACATACATACATACATATGCATATACACACATGCACATACCTACATATGCATATACACACATGCACATGCATACATATGCATACACACATGTGCATACACACTTACATGCATTCATACACACACATGCATACATATGCATACACACACACATGCATATGTATATATATACATAAATACAAGCATATACACACAATAAATTGACTTGAGCCTTAAAAAAAATGAAGTTAATGATTCAAATGATTCAAGTGAACAATTGATAATGATCCCTTTTTAATGGGAAATTTTTACTTTTATACTCAGCTCAAAATCAATCAACCTTCAAAATAACCTATAAAAATATAAAAAAAGTAAAAATTCATTATTATGTGCTTGAAAAAATATTAAACTATATCATAAAAAGTAAAAAAAATTTATGACTTGTTTACATCTCTTTTGTCGTAAGTATCTAAAGTTTGAGTGCATAAGTCGATTTCTATCAAAACTTGGCCATAACAAGTCCCTCATTATGCTATTATCTCAATAAGCATATTCATTTCCTCCCAAAAAGTCCCTCTTGATGTGATTGTCTTGATGCCAATATCTCAGCTACCAGAAGGTTTGTGTTGTATCAATACAATACAACTTCCTAAAGAAGATCTATGGATATGTGAATCTATATTGTATTAATACAACACAAACCTTCTGTTAGATGATATACATTGTCCAAGATGCCATTGATCTTCACTTATTGTTACCTTCTCAACCCTTGAATTATAAAAAAGAACATAAAACCTTTTTCAACGATTAAAATAGTTTTTAATTCACAATCATACACACACATGCACATACACAATCATATTTGATTTTCACTTGCAATCATATAACATACACACACATACACATACACACTTGCATACACATACTTTCATGCGCACATACATACACAAATGCATACACATACTTTCATGCACACATACACATATACATATACATATAGATACTTGCACATATACATACACACACGGCCACAAATACACATATACTCACATGCATACATACGCACACATATGCATACATACTCACATGCATATGTACATGCATACATACACAGATGCATATGCACATTCATTATTATATGCTAGAAAAAATAATGAACTATATCATAAAAAGTAAAATCTTTTTTTACTTGTTTGCATCTTTTTTATCGTAAGTATCCAAGGATCAAGTGCATAAGTTGACTTCTATCAAAACTTTGTCATCCCTCTCAATGCTATTGTCTCAACAAATTGATTTCTTTCCTCCCAACAAATCCCTATTGATGGTATTGTCTTATTGCCAAGGCCCAACATCTCAGCTAAGAGAAGGTTCTTGTTGTATCAATATAATACAACTTTCTAAAGAAGATCTATAGATCTGTAAAGTTATATTGAATCGATACAACAAGAACCTTCTCTTAGCTGATATGCAACCTTGGATGCCTTTGACCTTCACTTATTAATACCTTTTGAACCCTTGAATTATTAAAAAACACACATATACACACACATATACATGCACATACACAATCATATTATATTTTCACTCATAATTACATAACATACATGCATATACACATACACATACACATACACATACACATACACATAGTATTGTGAAGTAAGAATCAATACTGATTCAAACAATCACAATACATTTTTATTCACAATCATACACACACACATATACTATTGTGAAGTAAGAATCAATGTTGAATCAAACAATCACAATAGATTTCATTCACAATTATACACTCAAATACACATACATATACTATTGTGAAGTAAGAATCAATATTGATTCAAACAATCACAATACATATTTACTCACAATCATATACATGCGTACATATACTATTGTGAAGTAAGAATCAATGTTGAGTCAAACAATCACAATAGTTTTTAATTCGCAAACAAATATATTTTTCTTTATGCTTTAAGTACAAAAGTAAATATGTATAGCAAGAGTTTATACTTTGTTCTATCTAGGACACTGTAAGTTCGTAAAAAGCAAAGTAACTCTTATGAAAAATCAGTCTACTTGTGTTCTTTTACAAAAAATATTTGACTGAATTTCTTTCGATCGAAATGTAATTCGATCAAAGACTTTTCGACCAATAAAATTTTCGATGGAAAGCACATTTGATCGAAATTTGATGAATTACTGTGCAAAAAGTATTCGATCATCTCCAAATAAGCTGATGTGGCACCAAATAATTTGGTCGAATAATGTAGGGTTGCCGTAAAATTTCGTAATTATTCACGAAGAAACGAATTCTTGAATAATGAATAATGGGGATACTCCATAGCACTTGTAGTGCAAAAGAAAACACTTAAGAAAGCAGTACAGTGGGCTATGGAGTATCCACCACATTATGTAGAGCCTCTGTTAGTTCCATAGGAACCTTCCACAACAAAGCGATATAGCAGAGTTGGTAAGAAAACTAATGAAATTATTCAAGAGACAAAGGAGAATGTTGGGCCATTAACGGATTCACCTCTATGCAAAGTATTGTAGGCAACATCTACTCATCAAGAGACTACTAGTAGATTTCGGAATGAGCAGGTCTGGATGGAACAGAAACAAGGAGGTACAAACCTCGGAACATCAGGGAATGGGGAGTATTGTGAGTTCTTACAGGATTCACATATCAAACTATCATTGGGAGCCTTACTAGATCTGGTACCAACGTTTTGAAAGCAGTTATTACGACAACTACAGGAAAAATATTCACCTTCTCTGAGTCCGAAACCCTCAGTCTCAATGGTAAGGGATATGCCTGACAGAATAGTAGACTATGCAGCTCCTAAGATCATAGTGTGGTATAAAAATAAAGCCATTCTAAAGGTTTTGATTGATGGTAGGTCTAGCATCAACATTGCATCTACCACCGCTGCATGCCGCCACACGAGGTGCAGATAGTCATTGGGGAAGCTCATGCAAGAGAGACCGGTTGGCACTTCAGCCATCTTATTACGGTCTGAAAAAATCAGCAGTCCAGACTATGGTGGCCTACTATATATTTAGATGTTCAACATGCCATGCAGAGTTGTGATACATGCCAACACACTAGTGAACTCGTGACAGTCAGCATTTTCCATTGCAACCAATTCTTCCACTGGAACGGTTCTAGAAATGGGGTTTGGACTTTATAGGTATGACCAAACCACCTGGAGCTCGCATAAGAGCCTTGTACATCTTGACCTTTACAAATTATTGTACAGGATGGTCCAAAGCATGGGCAAGCAAACAAGCTACTGCATGAACAGTCACCAAGAAATTGCAGAATGAAATTTTTCCACACTATGGATTACCTTTGGAATTAGTCTCTGATAGTGGAACTCATTGTTTTTAGTTAATTGCATAACTTACTTTTGAGTATCAAATTCAACATAAATTTAGCTCCCCCTATTATCCACAGGCGAACAACTTGGCAGAGAGTACTAACAAATTTTTACTTCATATGCTACAAAAGATGCTGCTGGATTCAATGGATTAGTGGGAAATAATGCTCTCCATTGTACTCTGGGCATTCACGACCTCATACAAAGTCTTTGTTGGTATTACACCTTTTAAATTTCTCTACGGACATGAGGCTATCCTCCCATTTCAATTTGTGGTACCCAATCCCCAGATTGCGGTGCGAAAGAGATGGTTTCGGAGGAGTCATTTGCTTGCCAAATGGATCACTTACAGCAACTGGATGAACAACGCGATCACAACTTTTTATTGTTACGAGAAGTCCAGAGTAGGGAGAAGAAGTGGCATGACCGGAATCTACGAACAAAGATTTTTTGGCCTGGAGATTTGGTGTTCTATTTTCACTCTAAAATGAAGAGAAAGATTGGAAAATTAAAATTACGATGGACTCATCCATTTTGGATTCATGAGATGTGCGGACCAGGATCTTTTTGAATGGCCACATTAACTAGCAAAGTTCTCCCAATCGTAATTAATGCATCCAAATTACGGCCCTATCAGACTTCTAGAGGTTGATGCAAGTTTATATATAAATCAACATAAATCAAATTCCATGACGAGTATGCAGTTTGAGTATGTCAAGATCATGGAATATCAGTAATAATGTGTAACTAATCCACATGCAATAGTACATGCAATCAACGAGCGACGACAACCACAACATTTCAAATCTTATAAGTGTTCTTTATTTTGTGAGCCGCAAAAAAGTGTAGATTTGAGCATTAAGATTCCATAATCAGCAATCATGGCCCAGACTCGCAACTCTCTACACAGCCAGGCTGGGCATAAAAGGCTATGCACTTTACTTAATTTGGCTTATTTGGTGAGTGTGCACACACAACGATTACAGCGATCGGCATGTCAGACTTCTATAGCAGTAAAGCAACGAAACAACAATGCAGCAATGGCCATCTCATTCTCTGATTGCCACCTATTGTACATCCCAGAGAAACTTTCTCAAGAGTAGAAGGATTGGTTTGGCTACAGAGGCTTACTATAGTGTGCTATTCTAGATTGGAGAAACATATGACCTCACGCATAGGTGAAAGATATTGCAATGGAGATTGCCCGACAGACCGATGGTAATGATACCAACTCATAAGAAATTAGTATCAGAATAGGGCGAGAGGTTTTCCAATTTATGCCTACATTAATTTCATACAGGTTTAGTGTTGGTAATGATGGGATTACAACCAACACTAAGCCAATAGAAGCAATCAAAATCTACGGATTACTCTGTAAGCCGTGTTCAAGATAATATCGATTTGCACAGATCTCTGATGACAACCCTCTGAAGTTAGGCTTACTACTGACTACAATGGTCATCATCCTGCAAGCAAAAAATTACAAAATATTCCAATAGCTCTATGTGTTGGTGAAGGAATCTGCAAAAACATAGGTGAATTGGGCGGATATCATTTTTCGAAAATTCAAAAAAGAAGTGCGAAGACGAGCAGTGAACCAATATTAGACTCCAAGGTGGGAGTAGTATTCAATTTTCTATGTATGAGTATGACATACTTACCTCGAGAATACATAGTATGCTCAGTGAAAGTCTTTCTGTTGATCCTTAAGAAGAGAGCAACAGAGCGAAAGCTAGTGGGTGACACTTCTCATGAGCAGACGGAAATAGAGAGAGATGAAGAAGAAGAGTCTCAGAGGCGACAAGTGGAGGAAAATCAACGGCACGAAGACGAGAGGAACGCCAAGAAAGAAGTTGAAAGAAAGGCCAGGGAAGAAGCTGAGAGGAAGGCAAGAGAAGAAGAGGCAGCAAGAAAGCAAGAGGAAGAAGAAAGGCAATGGTAGTAGTAAGAAGAAGAAACCCGGAGAAGAGAAGAGTAAGAAAGGGAAAAAAAGAATGCCAAAGAAGAAAGACGCAAAAAACAACAACAAGAATAAGAAGAGCATTCGGGAGGATCATCCCATAAGATTTCGGTGTTACATACATTTACTTCATGCGGACCCATAGATAAATGGAAGAATGATGAAGGAAAAGTAAAGTTGCCTACAGTCCGGTGCACTAACTTCATTTACCCATGGATGTATAATAATGAAATAGTTGTTGAGATATCAAGCTCAACATGTGATGATCCAAGATGACACGTATTAGTTTTTCGTTTCTTTGACATGTATAGTGGTCACACCGGTATATTTCATGGATACTTCATTGAGCTATACTAGATTTATCTACCAAGAGTGATGGCACATTTGTTTCTTGCCAGCTCACGCATTCATGGAAATTAGGTTTTTCCTTATGTACTGGTCTTTATGTATTGCACTTGTTGTATTCTTCTTTTTAGGTCATTCTTGTACATTCCTTTTCATGTAATAGAAGAAGAAGAAGAAGATTATTCTTCGTTGCCTCAATCTGAGTGTCTGCTTCTCTTTGATTATGAGTGTGTGTGTGTGAGCTCTAACTTCCTTATCTCCTTCCTCGTGACATGGTATCAGAGCCAATGTGGTGTAGAGAGCTCGTGGAGATGGCTGAGGATGAAGAGTACGTGAGACCGCATGGAGAAAGTGCAATTCACAAATGACCTCAGATTGCTACAAAAATTGGCGTGAAGGTAGAGCCATATCGACCTTCATTTTGAGCCCGCAAGGTGGGGCCCACAAGAAAACCAAGTCAATTTTGAAAACTATAACTTGCGCCGTGTTTGGCAACACTCATATATTCCAGATCGAGAATTTCAAGTGATTGTGTGTACTGTTGATACATGAAAACTGTGTTTTTCTGAGATCGAAGTGTCACATCATAGTGCGATAGTGTTCAAGGAGAAGTGCTGCTTGTAGTGTTTTGCAGCATTGTGAATTGTTGTAGAAATGGCAAACCCAGATGGAATGAGTCAGCTTATGAGTGATAAGCTCGACAAGGAGAACTTCCATGCTTAAGATTCAAAATGAGGAATTTCCTAACGGGAAAAGGCTATTGGAAGTACATCGAAGGAGAGAACAAAAATGCTCCGTAGTTACTAGAGAGGAATCGGACTCTAGAAGAGTTAAGAGCATATGAGGAATGGAATCAAGGAGCACGAAAGGTAATGTATTGGCTATCTGTTAGCATACAGGATAGCATGATTGGGCACATACAGGATTCCAAGACTCTGAAAGAGGCATGGAGCAATTTGGTCACATTGTACGAGACCAATACAAAGGCACGAAAATTGCAACTCAAGAACAAGTTGCATACATTGGAGAAAAAGAGCATGTCGATAAGTGGCTACACTCTAAAAATCAAAAGCATATGTGAGTCACTTACATCTATTCGCATGAATGTAGATGATGATGATAAGCTAGAAGGGTGCCTTTGTGGTTTAGGAGCTGCATATAAGTAGTTCAGAACATCTATACAGACTAGGGAAAATATTTTGAATTTTGTGGATCTAGTATCTATGCTGATTATTGAAGAAAAAAATCTTGGTGAGGATTCAACCTCCCAAGGAAAATCTAGTTCTGAGTAGGTATTCTACTCTAGTAGAGGAAGAGGTAGAGGTTTCGAAAGTGGAAGAGGAAACAATATCCAAGATCAAAGTCAACAACAGAATCATGTAGGAGGAAGAGGACAGTTTAGAGGCAGGGGGAGCCAAAGAGGCCATAGAAATTTCCAAAGAAATGATTCACGTAGTGATAGTAAAGGATGCTGGAATTGTGGTAAACCTAGACACTTTGAACATGATTCCAAGTTGAAGAATCAAAATAACAAAAGGCAGCAAAACAACTATGCATCCACAAGTGCAGATGATTCTGAGAAGTTGTTCATGGTTCAATATCAAATGATGAATGCGATGTCTGCTCGTGTTTCAAAATCGAATGATAATGTTTGGTATGTTGATTCAAGAGCTTCAAGTTGTTGGTGCAGACCAATCACCAATTGAAGATTTGAAGGACAAAGGATGGAGATGAGATCAAGTTTTGAAGCAAAGAAGATGGCTACATTCACAGGATGAATGATATGTACACATATGTACATTAGTGAAGACATAGATCACTTAGATTTTTGAATAGTCATAAGCTTGTACATATTTACCTATAAATACCTTGGAAAAATGTCGGGACAAAGTGAGAAGACAAGGAGAGACTATGTATGAGCATAGGAATAGAGAAATGAGTTGTTGTAAGTGTCATTAGACACATGAGAAGTGAGTTGAAGTCTCTCTCTCATTCAGTTGTAGTCTTCTTCAGAAATGACAGAATTTTTGCGCCCGAAGTTTCTGAGTTTTCTCCTTGTGTAGTAAATCTTTTGTGAATTCCTTTTGGAAATATCTAAGTCCATAGTTAATCAATCTATGGCTAGATTTTGAGAGTCTAATTGTGATCAGGCTAAGAGAATTGTGTGTAGGAACATTTACATGTGAGAAAGTACTCACTGGTTCCTGAAACAGGCGCAAATTTTGATCTTAATGATTTGATCATTTCTCACTCCACAGTTTAAAGTTTTGTGCAAGTAAGCACTTAATCTTTAAGTTGGAAGGTAAGCTACTCGTGGCTAAAAGCATTTGCTTAAATGGGTTCTATACTGAGAGAATTAAAGTTAAGAAGTTAGGGGTGTCCAAATCAACTTCTCAGAAGTGCAGATTTAGACATAGGTAACTTGGTAAGTAGATTTCTCAAGATCTACTGAATCTTTTGGAGTGATTTGACTTGGAGAAGGTGCACAATCTTTAGGCTACACCTTGTGCAAAGTTTCATAAAAAACTTTACACGTTTACTCAGTCAATGAGCAAGATTTATGCAGCAGACTTTCTGAGTAATTTCCTCCTTCACAGTTTAGTCAAGAAGTTGATATTTGGTCATTGATCTCTTAAATTGGTGAAGGTTTTGACTTACTCTTGATATAGAGGTGGTCTAAATTCAAGAGTAGGTTGTTCTTTTGGAGATTAACACTCTCCATCAGTGGTATCAGAGCAGGAAGCATCAGAATTGAAGAAAAGGAGGACCTCGACTGCTGCAGCTACAAAGAATTTGACATCTGAAGATTCAAAGGGTGAAAACTTGCAAGGAAAGCTTGAGAAGGAGATCATACGACATCAAGGAAGTCAAAAGGAGTATCATTCGAAGTAAAGGTAACCTTATACTTTATAAAGGTTAAAGAATTCAATATACAGGTGAAGGAAGGATGGGAGATTCTCTTCAAATAGAGAAGTTGGATAGAGAAAACTATCCTGCATGGTCAATGAGGATGGAAGCTCATCTAATGAGCAAAGATTTGATAGCCTACATTACAGGTGAAGAAGAAAAGCCACAATTCAGAGATCCTAGTGTTCCAACTAGGGAAGAATTAACAGATTTGAAGAATTGGATGAAGAGAGATGCTCAAGCTAGGAGTATCATTTATATGGCAGTCAATGATTACTTGCTACCTCACATTAGAGGTCTTGAAAGTGCAAGTGATATATGGAATGCTTTGGAGGAGCATTTTCAAAACACCACAAAGTCAAGGAAGGCATCCCTATGGGCAGAATTTACAACTTTCAAGAAGAAGGCCTCTCAATCCATTTCAGACTATGTAACAAGGATGAAAGACATTGCAGATGCATTACGAGCTGTTGATGAAGATATTGAGGAGGATAAATTGGTAAGGCAAATCCTTACAGGTTTGAGAGGTGATGACAAATGGAAGCCATTCATTTTGTCTACAGAATTATCACTTGATCATTTCACTCCTGATTTAAATTAGTTGCTAGGTCATATGCTAACATTTGAGCAGGATGTTAAAGGAGATGGTGACAAAAGTACAGGTCATGCAATGTACTCAAAAGACAAGAAGAAAGCTAACAAAGGAAAGCAACAATCAGGTGAAGATGAAGGCACAACTAGTCAAGCCAACTTCCTAAGAGGTAGAGGAGGTGGCAAAGGTAGAGGAAGAGGCAGCAACAACAAAGATGGAGCCAAAGCATGCTGGATTTGTGGTAAGACAAATCATTTAGCTAATGATTGTTGGCATAATAATCAAAGTAATGGAGGATACAATCAAAACTATAATTCAAGAGGAAGAGGAGGCAGAAATCAAAGAGGTAATTTCAGAGGCAGAGGTAGTAGGGGTTACTTTGGAAGAAATGCAGGTAGAGGTTTCCAAAGTCAACAATATAACAATACCTACTACAATTATGCTTCAGATCAAAAGGAAGATTCAACATTGATAATGAATGCAACTTGTGAAAGGCAGAATGAAGATCAAAGAGTCTTCTACATTGACTCAGGGTGTAGCAATCACATGAGTGGTAATATAGCCTTGATGACTGATTTGGAGAATAAGGTATCTAATCATGTTGTTCAAACAGGTGACAACACAAAGCACAATGTGAAGTCAATTGGATCAGTGAAGGCCAAGGATGGTAGCACCTTATTGAGTAAGGTCTTGTATGTTCCTACAATTCCTAAGAATTTGATAAGTGTAGGACAAATTGTGGAAAAAGGTTATGAAGTGAGGTTCACTAATGAAGGAGTGTTTGTGGAAGACCCTAGCAATGGGTATAAACAAATTGTTTCAGGGAAGAAAGAAGGAAGATTGTTCACATTGAAGATTCAAGGTAATGTTGGTCATGCCTTGTTCACCTATGGAGGACATAAGATCTCTGAGTTAGATCTTTGGCACAAGAGACTTGGACATTTCAATGAAAGAGGTATTAAAGACATGATTAATAATGGTTCAGTGCTTGGATTGCCTAATGTTGCAGGTCAACATATGACATACAGATGTGAGGCATGTCAATTAGGTAAGGCTCATAAGCAACCCTACTCCAAGCATGGGTTTATGTATTCAGAGAAACTTGAGTTGGTACACACAGATGTGTGGGGACCATCAAAGGACTTCAGTATCAATGGCTCAAGGTATTATGTGATTTATGTTGATGATGCTACCAGATGGATCACTATCTATGTGATCAAAGATAAGTCAGAAGTATTCAATACTTTCAAACATTATCATATGTATGCAGAGAGAATTACAGGACATAAGTTGAAGAGACTAAGGTCAGATGGAGGGGGAGAGTATTTCTCTGATGAGTTCAGTGATTACTTGTGGAATGCAGGTATAAAAAGAGAGGTTACTTGCAGGTACTCTCCTCAACAAAATGGTGTAGCAGAAAGGAGAAATAGGACTCTTGTTGAGTTTGCAAGGTCCATGATGAAGGAGAAAAATTGCCCAAATTATTTGTGGGCTGAGGCTGTAAATACAGCTACTTATTTGGTTAATAGGCTACCTTGTAAAGCTTTGCAGGGAATGACACCTTATGAGGCATGGTGGGGTAAGAGACCTACACTAGACCATTGCAAAGTATTTGGATGTTTGGCCTATGCATATGTGCCATCACAATTAAGGCACAAATTGGAACCTAAAGCTGAAAAATATGTGTTTATTGGTTATGATGATAAGCAGATGGGATACAGGTTGTGGAATCCATCCACAAAACATTTTCTTGTATCAAAAGATGTTACATTTGATGAGCAAGGTACTTGGTATGCAGGTACTAACAATATTAATACAGATGATGAAGAAATTGTGAGCCAAATATTTGATGAGCAAGAGAATAATGAAGTGCATGTTGAAGTGGAAGAGACACCAAGATTTGATCCTGAATATGAAGAACCAGAAACCTCAAGAAGTGGAGAACTTAGGAGTTCTACAAGGAACAAATGGCAACCTACAAGGTATAGCTATGATACTTCATTTTTGGCTACCAAAGATTATGCTTACATGATTAAAGCAGATGAAGACCCTTCTACATATGAAGAGGCAAAAGGTAAAGAAAATTGGGAGAAAGCTATGCAGGAAGAATATGATGCATTGATGGAGAATCAAACATGGGATTTGGTTCCAAAGCCAAATAGTCAGAAGATCATTGGATGTAAGTGGGTTTATAAGACAAAGAGATTTGCAGATGGAAGTGTGTCTAGGTACAAAGCTAGACTTGTTGTCAAAGGGTTTGCTCAGACATATGGTGTTGACTATGATGAGACTTATAGTCCTGTGGCAAAGATGACAACCATCAGGACACTTATAGCAATTGCTGCATGCAAAGGTTGGAAATTGTGTCAATTAGATGTGAAGAATGCTTTTTTGAATGGTTACATTTCAAATGAAGTTTTCATGGAGCAACCTCAAGGATTCAGAGATGGAAGATATCCAGATTATGTGTGTAAGCTCAAGAGAGCTTTATATGGCTTGAAGCAGGCCCCAAGGGCATGGAACTATAGACTTGTAAAGTTCCTAAAAGAACTTGGATTTCAAGTATCAAAAGCAGATAGTAGCTTGCTTGTCAAAGCAAGTGATGATGGGTTTATTTACATGTGCATATATGTTGATGATATCATTCTTACAGGTACAGATGAGAAAGGCATACAAAGCTTAAAGAAGCAAATGGAGAAAGAGTTCAAAATCAGTGATTTGGGAGACTTGTCATACTTCTTGGGCATGGAGATTTCATACACTCAACATGGAGTGTATGTGACTCAAGAAAGGTATTTGAGGAACTTGTTAATCAAGTTTAAAATGGATGATTGCACCTACTCCAATGGAGGTGAATCACAAATTAAGTAGATTTGGAGGTGAAGAGTTCAAGGACATGAAGCAATATCAGAGTTTGGTTGGTAGTCTTATCTATGCTACATTAACTAGACCTGATTTATCATATGCAGTTGGGGTTTTGTCTCAATTTATGCATTGTCCTAGGAAAGAGCATTGGATTGCAGGTCAAAGAGTGTTGAGGTACATTAAGGGTACACTCAAAGAAGGTTTGTATTATGGTTTTACATCAGATACAAATATCAAGATCTATAGTGATGCAGATTGGGCAGGTAATCCATATGATAGAAGGTCAACCTATGGATACATGTGTTATGTGGGAGATAAGTTAATCTCCTGGTGCTCAAAGAAGCAACATACAGTTGCTTTGTCATCTACAGAAGCAGAGTACAAAGGCATGGTTGAAGCTGCAAAAGAAGTGATTTGGCTTAAGACTCTTATGAAGAGTTTTGACACTATACAGAGCATACCTATCATTTATGGTGATAACATGAGTTCATTATATCTAGCTGCTAATCCTGTTTTTCATGCCAGGACTAAACACATTGAGATATAGTATCACTTTCTAAGAGAGAAGGTGATGGATAAGGAGATTGAAGTCATACATACTTCAACAAAAGATCAGATAGCTGATATGCTTACAAAGAGCTTGGATGGACCAAAGCTACAGAAGTTTAAAGACATGGCAGGCATAAAGAAGGTTAGAGAAACCTCAATTGATGATTGAGGGGGAGCTGTTGGTGCAGACCAATCACCAATTGAAGATTTGAAGGACAAAGGATGGAGATGAGATCAAGTTTTGAAGCAAAGAAGATGGCTACATTCACAGGATGAATGATATGTACACATATGTACATTAGTGAAGACATAGATCACTTAGATTTTTGAATAGTCATAAGCTTGTACATATTTACCTATAAATACCTTGGAAAAATGTCGGGACAAAGTGAGAAGACAAGGAGAGACTATGTATGAGCATAGGAATAGAGAAATGAGTTGTTGTAAGTGTCATTAGACACATGAGAAGTGAGTTGAAGTCTCTCTCTCATTCAGTTGTAGTCTTCTTCAGAAATGACAGAATTTTTGCACCCGAAGTTTCTGAGTTTTCTCCTTGTGTAGTAAATCTTTTGTGAATTCCTTTTGGAGATATCTAAGTCCATAGTTAATCAATCTATGGCTAGAGTTTGAGAGTCTAATTGTGATCAGGCTAAGAGAATTGTGTGTAGGAACATTTACATGTGAGAAAGTACTCACTGGTTCCTGAAACAGGCGCAAATTTCGATCTTAATGATTTGATCATTTCTCACTCCACAGTTTAAAGTTTTGTGCAAGTAAGCACTTAATCTTTAAGTTGGAAGGTAAGCTACTACTCGTGGCTAAAAGCATTTGCTTAAACGGGTTCTATACTGAGAGAATTAAAGTTACGAAGTTAGGGGTGTCCAAATCGACTTCTCAGAAGTGCAGATTTAGACATAGGTAACTTGGTAAGTAGATTTCTCAAGATCTACTGAATCTTTTGGAGTGATTTGACTTGGAGAAGGTGCGCAATCTTTAGGCTACACCTTGTGCAAAGTTTCATAAAAAACTTTACACGTTTACTCAGTCAATGAGCAAGATTTATGCAGCAAACTTTCTGAGTAATTTCCTCCTTCACAGTTTAGTCAAGAAATTGATATTTGGTCATTGATCTCTTAAATTGGTGAAGGTTTTGACTTACTCTTGATATAGAGGTGTTCTAAATTCAATAGTAGGTTGTTCTTTTGGAGATTAACACTCTCCATCACAAGTCACATGACCAGTCATGCAAGCTATGGATCTATACATGGATATGCATGTACCAGATTTCAATACACTCATAGGACAACTACTTACTCAAGAGGCCAAGCTTATCAAGAATGGAGAAGGCTCCAAAGGCAATCAATATTCTGCCTTGTATACTGATAAACGCAAGTCCTAAGAGCACAAAGGAAGAGGAAAGATAGTGGATGATGAAGGAGGTACACATCAAGCTAACTATGGAGGTAGAGGAAGACATGGTAGAGGTAGAGGCACAGGAGTAAGGCACGACAGGGGGAGATCCCAAGACTCTAATGCATGCAGTATTTGTGGATTAACTAATCATAGAGTTGAAAATTTCTTTAGGAATTCTAAGAATCAAAGAGGTAGAGGATACAATGGAGGAAGTTATGGCTACTCTAGAGGAAGGAACAACAACTTCAATGGCTACCACAATAACTACAACCATTCAAACGATCAAGGAGGCACTAGGGGAAGAAGAGACTTCAATAACTACAGAGAAGACTCAAATCAAGAGGACTCATTGATAATCATGAATATGGCCATGCCACAGGGTAAATCTAATGAGCATGTTTTCTACATAGATTTAAGTTGTTCCAATCATGTGGTAGGAAATGTGGCCCTCCTATCAGATTTAGAAGATCCAAGGAACAAGCATGAAGTGCAAACACGTGATGATACAAGGCATTTGGTGGAAAAGATACGAAATGTAGAAGCACCTGATGGAAACATCAACCTACTTAGCAAGGTACTCTATGTCCCTACCATCACAAAGAATTTGATAAGTGTAGGATAGATTGTGGAGAAAGGCCTACACGTTAGGTTCACAAAAGCAGGAGTATTTGTTGAAGATCCATGTCAAGGATTTAGGAGAATTGCAAAGGATGAAAAGATAGGTAGATTGTTCACATTTGAATTACAAGACACTAGGAACATTGCTCTCTTTGATTATGGTAGTCAGACACTCATAGAATTGGAAGTATGGCACAAAAGGTTAGCACATATTGGTGAAAGATCATTAAAGAAAATTTGCAGGGACCAAAGTGTACTTGGACTCCCTAACTTGTCAAAAAAACACATGATTTATAAGTGTAGTGCATGTCAATTTGGAAAGTCTCACAGGGTACCATCCATGAAGAAAGGATATATGCATGGAGATCTCTTGAATTTGGTTCATATAGATGTATGGGAACCTAGCAAGGATGCTTCAATACCTAGATCAAGGTATTATGTCTCCTTCATTGATGATTGCAATAGATGGACTATATTATACTTTATGAAACACAAAGATGAAGTCTTTTCATGCTTCAAAAGATATTTGGCTCTTGTGGAGAATCAAACAGATAAAACATTAAAAAGGATAAGGTCAGATATAGGGGGAGAGTACTCCCATGAATTTGACTCCTTTCTTCAAGAGAGGGGAACACCACATTGCGATTGTGTCTGACTATCACGATTGTTAGACCAAACGCCAAATTAGGGTTTTTTTGCACAGATTTTCAAATTCTTTTGGGTTAACTCTTAGACATTAATTGTGAACTCTTGTGTGTGGCATAGAGAAAATGAAGAAGCACGCAAGTACCACGAGTTCTCGGGCAAGGTCAAAACATCCGCTTTTTAAAGCCTAGGAGAACTCTGTAAGTGGAATTTTCATTTCTTAAATTGTTGATGATTTCTTTGAGTAAAGTTATTTGTGACCAACGGAGTGTCTTAGGACTCCTAGTGTAGTCACGTATCACCCTAGCTCATCGATTGGTAAGTAGCTGATGAGAGAAGACGTAAGTGGGTGAAGGGATGAAGCCTAAAGGATTTTTTGTGAATTGAATACCCAACGCGCCAATGAATTAAAATCAGAATACATCAAAACGATTCCTTGCGATAAATGTAAACAAGACAAGAAGCTCTAAAGAAAATTCAAAAAGAGCTAAGTGATTGACCAAATTAAAGGGGTGAGCGCGGTAAGGCTAGATTAGGATTAATGAACTTGAGGTCTCTAAAATACTTAGGGAAAAGTGATAAATGGAGTGTCCGATCTTTCGAGGCTCATGTAAGAACTACAACATGATCGTGTGCACAAGAGCTAGGCAATTATCCATACGAGGTTAGCTCAGATACAAGTGACTCAGATATGTCTTTCAACATGAGTAGACCAGGAGTATCGTTTAATGTAGCCCACCTAGGAAAGACAGAGGGACCCTACAAGACTCAGTTGGAGTACATTCGTATGAATAGATCGGGTGCCCAGATATATGAGGATGGCCTTCATAGGTCAGTGATTCAACTACATAATCCCGATCAACCTATGGGATTGGAACATCCAGCCATTAAGTTTGAAGACAAGGTTTACATAGACAAGGAAGGGACCATGTATATCATCAAAATTAGGGTGAACTCAAATAATGACCTAGGAGAAATGGTAGAGAATGAAGACCTAGATGCAGAAGGACATGGTAAATAGATTGACAAACCCAGAACACCGAGAGGAAAATTCTTACTGACAAGGGTGATAACTCCTAAGTGGATGCCACAAGACAATAGGAGTATAGAATTGTTGTCGAATAAGGAGATTGATGAAGCGTTTTGGAGATATAGGCCAGAACATCCTACTGCCACAAGATCAAACATGATATGAACTAAAAGACCCAGAGATTTGAGGAAAGGTAGTATACTTAGATGAGAGCTGAGAACGAATGTATAAGGTCACAAAACATGGAAGATATGCATATACATGGAGAGGAGAATTAGTTTTTCCTCTAGTGAAATCACAAGCACCTAAGGATAGTTTGGGTGATGGCACATTTTAAGGACATAGAGAAAAGAACAAGGAAGGTGCAGAGAATAGTTTTATCCATCATGCTAGAAGGGAGAGGGCCCCTACCAAAAGTAGAAGGGTTGAATGAGAACCTCTCAGGGATCATAGGGTGCATAGGGGTGGGGACAGTTTTCCCCTACCTAGACCAAGAGACCACCCTGGAACCTTGAGGCCTACTTAATTAGTGAAGGCTATGAAGAGTTGTTTTGATGGACCAGGAGATCCTTATGAGCACATAGCAGAATTCAAGCAAGTGCTACATGTTGAACAAGTTGAAGACATGTTTACACAATTTAAGGTTTTTTGACTCACTCTCAAGGGTGATGCGTTGGATTGGTTCCGACCATTGCACCAACATCAATTTAGAGACATCCAGCACATGATGGAGTCCTTCATTACGGACTTTTCCAAGAGTGGAATCAGACGCAACAGGTCTTCTTTGATACACACATTCAAACAAACCCCTCAAGAGACAATGAGGATGGCGGGTCAAAGATTGAGACAGTACATAGAAAGATGTCCCCCTTTGGAAGTGCCCACTGTAGCTAAATTGATAGCTTGTTCATAAATGGCCTACTAAGTGCTAAGCTGACATCATACGTCTTCTTGAAGGAGATAAGAACCTTGGATCAATGTTTACGGATCTGTGTGGACATAGAAGATAACTTAGGAGATGAGCTAGAACTTCCTAAGATTCGCAAAGACTCAGATAGCACCACAAAAACTTCATCTAGGCACTCCAACTCAATAGATGACTTAGCAGAACAAGTGACCAAACGATTGGGAGTTTGTAGTAAACGAGGCATCAAATTAGCCCCTTCTCGAAGGTGTTATACTTGTGGAGGCCACCATATGGTAAACATGTGTCCACATGTATTGCAACCCATAGGAAACTCTAACAGAGTGTATTGTACTATAGAGCAAAGATACACAAACCACACTGCTCAGGATTGTCCATATAACAAACAAGTGGTTAGGCAGAACTACCCTCAGCAATATCAGCCAGGTAGATACCAAGGGTAGTACCAGCCACAGCAGTATTATCAAGCCCCCCCTCAGTATCAAGTGCCATATCAAGCACAACCAAGACCGCAGCCTATCCTTGGACAACAACCTCCACCCCCTGCTAATGTAGTTTTAATAAAATCTGCTACACCACAGGAGAATTCTAACATGGCATTAGTACCCACGATGTTACGGGCCCTTGGGAAGACTGTTCAGTTCAAGTGAAAGCCCCCACTATTTGAGTAAGGGGAGAGAACTCAGTTCTTCCTAGAAACACCAAAGCTATTAGGAACACCAAAGTGGAATTCCATTTGACCTTGGATGCATTGTTGAAGATCAAACCTGAACTGTGGAAACATGTAGCAAACTAGTTCCTAAAAATAGCCACAAGCCCCTCTAGACCTAGGGCATGAGGAAGGGTGCCTGAGATACCCCTAGATAAAGTGGGCGATGCGAGTGAAGGAGAGGAAGGTAATGCTTATTTTCCCATTACGTACCAGGATCACACTATCAAAGCCATTCTAGATACAGGTGCAGGAGTTGCCATCGCGACCACTTTGTTGTGGAAACCTTGGGGAAAACCAGCCCTTAGACCTACGAGGATGAAACTACAGATGGCAGATGAACACATAGAAAGACCCTTAGGATCCTTGGAAGGAATTACCCTATCCACTTGTGGAAAAGAATTTGATCACACCTTTCCAATATGCCATTTTGGAAACAATCAAACATACGAGATGCTCTTAGGTAGACCTTTTATGTGAGGGTTGTAGCTTGTACAAGTTTGGGGAACCAACTATTTGTACCTACAACACCTAGGAGTAACCATGAAAGTGAACCTTAGAGACTATTCATATAGGGATGTACCACCTTTGCAATGGAATTCGGTACACAGAAATGAAGAAGAGAAGGAATCCGTGCATTCCTTCACATCAGATCCATATTCATGGTTGCATGAGGATACACACCTGTGGATGTGTACAATCGCAGCCAAGGAAGAAGAGCGTGCTATAGCAAGAGCGTTAGGAATAGGACACACTTCTAGACCCATTGAGGATCCAACATATGTCCTAGTAGTATTTCCATATGAGGAATTTGAACCCCATGGCTGGGCAGATATCTTAGTAGCTATGCATATTGCAATTAACGAAGAACAATGGACCCCCAATTGTGGTGAAGATGGTTATGATATATCCATCTTCACAGTAAGCCTAGTAAGAGAGACAACAGAAGAGGATAATCCTAAAGAAGAAATCTCATATTGTAGTAAGCAAGTGAACAACGTGGAATGGGAAGTAGATTCAGACATACCTAAATGTTCATCCAAAGAGGAATTCCTAGGCTGGGTAGAAGCCATGTCCCCAGAACTCACCACCTCTAGGAAGGAAAAGGAAATTCAAGATCTAGTCAACGAGATCAAAAGGTGAGAAAGAACAAGAGTGTGAAAACCGAGGAGGAAGAACCCTTATGGAAGTGCCAGAAAATTTTAGGAAATACGCGATGGAAGACCAAAAAATCATGATCCAAATGCCCAAAAGAAAGAAAAGTTTGGGAGAAGCCTATGACAATAAGGAAACCATGAAGAAAGTCATAGTGGCAATCAAGGAAGGAGAAGAATGATGCACATACATAGAACATGATTTGACTGATGAGGAAGAAGAAAATGGGATCACTCTATTGAAGAGGTCTAGGGATGTGTTTGCTTGGAGTTATAAAGATTTTTGGAAGGAGGGGTAGGGATTGGCGCGAGCAACTTCGACAACCAGAGGAGGGAGGGGGTTGAAGGTGGAGAAGCATCTTGCATATTCTCATCCAATGGGAGAATGGAAGGTGATAAAGAAGGTGGGACCACAATGGTGGCCAAATGGACTGACTTATCAATAGTGGACTCGAAGAAGAAACCTATTGCACTAGAGAAGATAGGGGGCAAACGATGACTCTACAACCATGGTGCGTCGAGGGATATCTACACCAGAGGAGGAGGAGCTGACCACCACCCTAGGTGGGCAAGAAGAGTACCCGATCAGATTCACACTCTCATCATGTTCTTTCGTAGGTGGAGCTGGTTGAGCAAACCTTTGGGGAACCAATAGTACACGCATTGAAATGGGGAATTTTCAAGGGTAGAGGATAGATAACAAGTATGGTAGGCGAGTTTTTGGGTGGTTTCCAAGATGTAAGTACTAAACAACATTTTGACATTCATTATGAATGTGGTTAAAAAGGATAATTGACCAATTGATTTGACCTTGGGTTGCATGGGCAACTACAAAATAATTTTTTTGTGATAAGCCATAAGGGTGATGCTAGAGGTTCAACACAATAACGAGGAAATGGAGAATGGACCGCTCTAGTTTAGAGCAACAACTAATGGCATATTCATTTGAGCTGTGTGGAGGAAACAATTGTTCCATTCGGGCACAGAAGTGGAGGGGGAAGATGCCAAATCGTTGGTGGGTAGGAAAAAATGTTGGCCCACTTTGGTAGGGGTCATGTGGAGCTCTTGTCTATTGATTAAGATGGTCCTAGATGCAGTGGATGCATGCTCTACATCGATGCTGCATATTATGCTCTCAGGAGTGGGTGTGTAGCGGCGACATCCCACTACAACAGGAAAAAGTGGCCAAGAAGATGAGGATTAAGGAAAGCATTCATCTCATTTGAGTACCTTAGTTTAGAGTATAAGGAGGTTTCTACACATAACCTCCTTGCTTTCTTTGTCATTTTGTTAGCTTGTACTTCTCTATAGTTAGCCATTTCCCACTGCCTCTCTTAGGAGTGAGCTAGTGTCCAACATGATTTTGTTTTTATTGTAAGTCATTTTGGTACCTATTTGAAGTGATTTCACTTGAATTTGATTTCTCACTCAGTCTTTTATATGGACAACTACAAGTAGATAGTTTCATTCTCGAAAGTTTCACTATTTTTTAACATCTAGATTTGGAGCTAGAGCTAAAACAGGACTCAAAATTACTATAGAAAACATCCTCTAAGGGCCAAAACCATCCAAAGCTACATAGGGATGGTAATTCATCCCCCAATACTTTGTTGTCTCCATTGCTTGAATATATCCAATCATAGTATTACTAACAATTTGTGAGATCATGAACATTACCTTTCTGTTTTTTATCTCCCAAGCTTTCATGATCTCTAACTTAGCTTGGGTAGGTGCCATAGGATCCAATATCCTCCCAATGCACCACAAGAAGCTTTGACCCTTCCCAAGACCTAGCTACACTCATACTATCACCCACTAAAAACTACCATATCTCTCAATTCTTAAGTCCAATGAGAGAACCATTCTTGTCACATAAACAAGACATTGAGATCTTTCAATGAGCTATGAAGCACTAGAATTCGACACTTTTAGACCAATCAACTTAGTCACACAAGACATACTGATTTTCCTCATAGGTTTTGAGGCAAAACAATAGATAAAGAAAGAGCTATAACTCATAGTACAAGAAGAATTTCCCAAAACCATTTTGAGTGTAAACTCCTGTTTTATAATCTTTGTAAGAGTTAGAAGAACTCTGAAAATGGATCTTCCTACAAAGGGAAATGAGTTCCTAACAAGATTGTATATAAAATCAGCACCCATTAAAAAGGATAGGAGAGATATACAAGAGAATATGAGCTTCTATGATAGAAAATGGTACAAAAGCACATGTATAAGCAACACGGCAACTTCCTACCATCCACACACAATTAGAATGAGCTTTAATGATGCCATGAGAGCCTTCCATGACTCTTCATATGTCCCCCATGTCTCTTCACACACCCTCTTTGTCCCTTCCGCTACCTTACAACTTTCTCTTCATTGGGGTGTGTCTTGGTGGCTCAATGCCTCCTTTTGGATAAGCTATCCCCTTCAAACATGCAATTTCACTTTCTTAAAATTCAAAAGCCTTCAAATGAAGTTATCTAGTAAAAGAATTCTGTGTGAGCTTTCCCTAGAACCACATAACTTTTAATAGGGACATCCCACTCTATTTCTAAGTATGTCATCATAGATCAATTTTATTGTGTCTACCACTGAGTCATCAAACGGAAAACACTTCTTATCGAATAATTTGGATTTGCTATCCAAAAATTACTTTGACATGGTAGAAAATAAACTTAGGCATTGATCGAGTCCTTACCTAGATGCCTTCTCAAAATCATGCAAAAATAAATGTTATTTCCCATGACAAGAACCACTAAAAAGTTTCTAATTCCACCTCTTGTATAGTCCCTCTATCTCCAGAAAGGTAGATGGTACATCTAGTTATTCCAACTTGTCATCCACACCATGAGGATAAGTTGTTTTGATTGATTCTCTCTCTAATAGGATATTGAAGGCTTCTTAGGGTGATTGCTTTTTATCCTCAACAAAACCACCCATTAGAAGATGAGGGATTTCATGATAAGATGAATCTAGTTCCACATTCAAAATGAAAATAGTGGAAGCAACGAGGTATTTTGCAACCATCTTGCATTTCCTATTTAATTTTCTTATCAGTGGAACCATCTCATTGAGGTCTTGTCATGTCTCCTCTACAATGCTTGGTTAGAAATGCAGCGATATCTTTGTGAATGCTTTCATACCATCCACACAGAATCAGAATGAGGTTTAATGATGTCATGAGAGCATTCCATGACTCGTCATATGTCCTCCATGTCTCTTCACACACCCTCTTTGTCCCTTCAGCTACATTATGACTTTCTCTCTTCACTAGACTGTCTTTTGGTGGCTCAATGCCTCTTTTTGGATAAGCTAACCCCTTCAAACATGCAATTTGACTTTCTTAAGACTCAAAAGCCTTCAAATGAAGTTATTTAGTAAAAGAATTTTCTGTGGGCTTGTCCTAGACCCACATAAATTTTAATAGGGACATCCCACTCTGCTTGTAAGTATGTCATCATAGATCAATTTTATTGTGTCTGCCATTGAGTCATCAAATGGAAAACGCTTCTTCTCTAATAATTTAGAGTTGCTATCAAAAAATCACTTTGACATGGTACAAAATAGACTTAGGCATTTACTTAGTCCTTACCTAGATGCCTTCTCCAAATCATGCAAACATAAATGTTATTTCCCATGATAAGAACCACTAAAAAAGCTCTAATTCCACCTCTTTTATAGTCCTCTAGCTCCAGAAAGGTAGATGGTACATCTAATTCTTCCAACTCGTCATCCACACCATGAGGATAAGTTGTTTTGATTGATTCTCTCTCTAATAGGATATTGAAGGCTTCTTGGGGTGGTTGCGTTTTATCATCAACAAAACCACCCATTAGAAGATGATGGATTTCATGAAAAGATGAATCTGGTTGCACACTCAAAACGAAAATAGTGGCAGCAATGAGGTATTTTGCAACCATCTTGCATTTCCTATTTAATTTTCTTATCAATGTAACCATGTCATTGAGGGGTTGTCATGCCTCCTCTACAATTGCTTGGAGCCACTTCAAATTCTTTCAAAATGCAGCATTATCTTTGTGAATGTAGATGAGGGTTGGATTTTGAGGTCTAAGGAAGCACACGAACAACACAAGGAAGAAGAAGAAGCTTGGAGCACAACACAACACTGAATGAATTGCCAAATGAATGTATGGAAGTTAATAATCCATTAGATTTATAGGCATATATTCAAGCCAAGGGGAAAAGCCTCTTGAGAGGGAAAAAAATTTCATTGATGATCCTAAGTGTGTTCACACATCATTGTCAAAAAATATATCAACAAATCCCCCTTGCAAGTGATGCGGTGGACAAGGAGCTAGCACTCATGTTTAAGGAAGTGCAAAAAGGAAGTAAGTCCAAAGCTTTGCCGAAAGCTCCAAACGTCTCCGTATGTAGAGCCTTGAAAGTCATCTAAGATTAAAAGATGTTGGCTATGACGCAAAACTTGTTCCCAATTCTAATACAATGATAAGTTGTTCTCATCATGAATCCATTTGAGTTGAACTTTTAAGTTGTCTTATAGTCTTCTACTAATCGATATCAAATTAAAGAACTATTATGAGATATTGGGAACATGGAAAAAAGATAGAATGCTAAAAATGGTTACCTTATGACTCTAGAGTCAAAAATCAACATCTCCACACTCTAAACCCATCATTGGTTGATTATCTCTAACATTTTTCAATGTCCAATGCTCATTGCCATGAATAACCTCAAAACTATCATTTGACATCTTCAATGCTATATGAAATGTATGCAAAGCACCGTTTACACTTTGTAAAGGAAGCGAATGGCTTGGTTTACACATCCAATTATCATAATATAATCGTATATAAAACATGGGACATGTTTCAATATATCGTAATGCAATGTTGCACACAAAACCTTGGGGAGATGAAAGAAATATTGTGAACGATTGTTGAATGACCGATGAAACTATGTTATAGCAAATGAGGCATGGAACATGGAACATGGAACATTGAATTTTTGGTGTCATAGGGATTCTCATATAAACCATGCAAAAAGGAACTTATATAATGGAAAACCGGTTGTATGTGATGTGAACCTATGCTTCACACTCAACATTACACTATCTCTCTCTATCTTTGCATGTGCCTAGATGCAGCTCGCTCTACGCCTATGGTTCCCTCTATGTTCTACCTCTACGTGTCAAGCTGTACCTCTCTATCTATCTCAATCTTAATCTCTAAGCAAATGTACATTGTAACATGTGTTAATCTCTCTCTCTATGTATCTCTATGTGTGTATGTCTATGTATCCAAGGGGTCTCTCTTCTTGCTTTGCTATCTTCTTATTAGGAGGAGAAGTTCCTGGTCCATCAAGCATCTTCTTAGTGTTCGATGGCTACACCCCATGTTGTACCATCATGATTCAAGGTTTTCGGTGATGATGGGGATGGGATATAGAGTAGTTGATCCTATAGGAACGAAAAATTTGATGGGTTCCTCAAGGAGAATGAGTTGTGATTAGGAAGTCGGATGGACACGAGCAGTAGCAATCTTAGGGCTCTCAATGGCACCTTCAACAATAATCTCTTTTGTCGATCCTTCTATAGCTCCACCTTCTCTTCTTCGATTGCAAGATCCTAAGCGGCTTCTCCGAGGGTCTCTACTTTCAGTGCATGTAGAACAATAGATTTAGTGATCCTCTTACTCCCCATTGGGTCTCCTTCATGATCCTCACCTTTTACGATCACACTTTGACATATTTATCAATGCTATTACATTTACTCTTATTTTTAGATTATATATATGTGTGTGTAGGGATTTGTCATGCGAATAATTTGTACTCAATGTACATGATGCATCTACACTTGAAAAAGAGGTTATTGAGATGAACGTATACAATGATATGAAGATGCCTACATGCAATGTTTCTTCTCTATATCATATTGGTCCTTCTCTCAATGATATTCTTGAAGCTACACACACAAACACACACACACATATGTATATATATATATATATATATATATATATATATATATATATATATATATATATATATATATATATATATATATATATATATATATATATATATATATATATACACACACACACACACATATATATATATAGATATATGTATACACACACATATACACACAAACAAACAAACACACACACACACACACACACACACATATATATATATATATATATATATATATATATATATATATATATATATATATATATATATATATATATATATATATGTATATATATATATACACACACACACACATATATGTATATATATGTGTGTGTGTGTGTGTGTGTGTGTTTGTGTGTATATGTGTGTGTATACATATATGTGTTTATATATATATATATATATATATATATATATATATATATATATATATATATATATATATATATATATATATATATATATATATATATATATATATATATATATATATATAAACACATATATATATATATATGTGTGTGTGTGTGTGTGTTTGTGTGTATATGTGTGTGTATACATATATGTGTTTATATATATATATATATATATATATATATATATATATATATATATATATATATATATATATATATATATATATATATATATATATATATATATATATATATATATATATATATATGTGTGTGTGTGTGTGTGTGTGTGTGTGTTTGTGTGTATATGTGTGTGTATACATATATGTGTTTATATATATATATATATATATATATATATATATATATATATATATATATATATATATATATATATATATATATATATATATATATATATATATATATATGTGTGTGTGTGTGTGTGTGTGTTTGTGTGTATATGTGTGTGTATACATATATGTGTTTATATATATATATATATATATATATATATATATATATATATATATATATATATATATATATATATATATAACAAATAAAACAATGCGTACTGTGCTTTGTTAGAATAATGTGAGATAACTATATGCATCTCTTTCAAGCACCACTTGTGAGACCAACCAATGCTGAATTCTACATCTAGTGAACTAAGTATGTACGTTTTTTCTCTCTCATTAAACTCATTGCAAAAGAAAAAGATTGTATAAGGAAAACATAAAATATATATTAAAATTTATCTGTAAAATTCGTACTTATGCCCATTTAAGTGAACAAATCTCAAGTAGGATTCAAGTAAAGCTCTCATTCTTTTTTTAAACTCCAAACCATGCCTGATGTAAACTATACTACCATCATGTGCTATCTCACACTCCAACCCTAAGATCCATATGCATGTGCTCATAGGTACCTCTGTGGTGCTTTCACAAGCTGGAGGTGTTATAGGTCTCCTAAAAATATACAAATTAAAATGATTAAAAACATTTATGTTATAATATTATGAAAAATAATAAATTATAATAAGAAAACAAAACATATCTATGTGTAGACAATTGCCCTCTTGCAAATGGAGTCGTAAAGGAACTTTCCTCCGATCATTGAGGCATGTGTATGTGTGTATGGATATGAATGGGTGTTTGCATGTAAGTGTATGTGTGTGCATGTGTATGTGTATGTGCATGTATGTGTATGCATGTATGTGTATGTGTGTATGCATGTGTGGCAACCAATGCCAAGTTGCAAGACGGACCCAACAGGGAAAGTGAGGGTGGCCGATGAACCATGGCAGACTTCAACTTCTGTAGAGCGAGGTGGAGAGTAATCAGGGGAAGTCAGTGGTGTTACTGCACTAGACTGGTCATTAGTAGAAGCAAAGTCTAGGGATAAAATGGGAGTGCATGGAACGGTTGAAGAATGGTGGAAAGGGCTACATTGGAGGAAGGTTATTGTACTATAGCAACCAGAGAAACTTCATTGACATTCACTTGAACCTGATTGTCTTCAAGGCAATTGAGAAATGCATCAATGATCGATCACATGACCTTCCGCATGGGAGAATTTGCAATATTGTTTGAGCTAACAATCTAGTCCTTCATTGGTCAGTGTAGAATCTAAGCATCGATATTAGCAACAAGAATGACACCATCCGTCAGAGGTTGTGAACAAACTTCAATGACCACCGAAATGGCTGATACTTCCTTCGTAGTGAGTACAAAAGAGAAGTATTAGAATTAGCTACATATCAATTTTCATAATTTTTAGACTCCGTTTGAGCCCTCAAATAGGCTCTAGAACCTAATCTTTAAGTAGGCCGGACACTAGGTCTAGACAAGACCAAAGCTAGTTAGAAAACTATAAAAAGAGCTAGAGAGCTCATTTTTGAGGCTAGATTGTTTGTGAATTGAGCTTATGTAAGAGACTTTTTGACTAATGCAAAGAACTCCATTGTTCCTCTCCTTGTTCTTGCCTTGTGTGCACGTGTGTGTGTATGTGTTCCCATGGTTGCATGAGTGGGTGAAGAACTCAAAGCAGGGGTGGAGATCTTAGCAACACGATGTTGCTTTTGAGGGAAACACTGAATCACTAAATCTTTGTCATCCTCATCATCGTGATCCATATGGGACAAACCAATGAAAACAAGGAGAAGGGGAGGAACAAAAGATGCAGGGATGGCCAATGGTGCATCAAGAAGGAGGAGAGAAAAGACATGTGGTAGATGAGTTTGTAGGAAATCACCTTTGGCTAACTATTTAACAATCGCCTGGCATCCTTTGTGAATGCAATGAAAGTAAAACATTGACCAATTCACTTGTTCATGGGCAGCCATGTCAATAATGGAATACATCGGGTGCAAAATGCCATAATTTTGCTTTTGGAGGTTAATGGTGACAACAAGAAGTTGGAGGGCATGACACTTCGGAGATGGACTACACATTATGATATATTTGTTGGAGGATTTGTGGGGAAATAGCTGATTCATGGTCTCCAGGGGTAATTGACTGATGTTGGTTTGACCTTCGTTAAGTAGATGAAGACGGGATACAATAGTGTGGACCGTGATGCAAGTCATAAAGAATGACTTGACAATAGGCCATGACACGATGGATGCAAAGTAGTTGGCTATGGTTCAGGCAAGGGTCATGGAGAGGGTTTGTGCTGACACTGTGTGTGATGGTAGCTTACCAAAAGGAAGCAATCCTCATACACAATAGTACTCGGCTAGCTCGAGGGACATGCCACTGCCGAATCTAGTGAGATGTGAGAAGGGCTCCATGGATACAAGGGGCACACGACATGGGAAAATGCAACACACAAATACACACAAAACACAAAGTATGCATACAGTACACACCGTAAAGGAAAGAAAGAAAACTCCAAGGAATAAATAGAGTTGGAAAGACTGACGATGATGAATGACATGCAGTAAATCATGGTGGTAATAAACACAAAGAATATACAGTTGCCAACCAACCAGAATATGCATGGAGGGGAGAATGAACATGTTACATGGAGGGTGGGCATCGTTAAAGAGCCACCAACATCATGATGCCTTGAAGAGAGTGCAAAAAGGTCTCAAATCAAATCCATGAAAAGAATGGTGAAAAGGCTATACGGTCAACTATCGAAACAAAATGTGGCCAGAGCAATTGGCATCCCAATACGGAAATGGCCAAACTAGTGGGCTTTTCAGACCACATTCGACAGTCCCAATGAAAATAATCGATAAAAAAACGGAACTTACGAAGAATATTAACTTCAGAACAATATTACATGGTAGCTAGACAGCTTGGATCCATTCACCGGATTGATAATCAGCTCTCTAGTGAGGGCCTCTAACCGAAACGTTCCCAGACCCAGCTTTGTCGAAGTGTGGTACAATCTGAACCATCAAAGATTAAACTTTCTTACTACTCTATTAGACTTGGAATTGTAAAACAAAACTAATTGGCCTTCTTCAAATACAGGGGTCTGCAAGAAGTGATCATGCATCCGGGCTTGATAGAGTTGAACTTCTTGTAGCAACAGGAAGCTTTCAAGTGTTGTTCATTGAGTGAATGCAAATCATCAAGTCGAGCATAAAAAGATTCAGTAGGCAACAATTTCTTATCAATGGCTATGCACATATTTGGCACTACCAACTCCATAGGGGTGATTGTATCTAGTCCATAAGCTAAATTAAAAGGTGTATACCCAGTAGATACTTTATATGTTGTAGGATAGCCCAAAGAACAGGTGGGAGCAAGTGATCCCATCGTTTAGGAAAAATTATGATCAATTTATTAAGCATAGTAAGTAGAGTTGTGTTCGTACTCTCGGCCAAACTATTGGCACAAGGATAGTATGGACTAGTGCATTTATGAATAATATGGAAAGAATGTGTGAAAGCCTAAATTAAGGTATTGGAAAAAATGTGTGCCATGGCAAAAACAATTGCCAACAATAAACTGAATCGAGGATGTCATGAGTAAGGCATTTGGTGACGACCTCAGTCCTAGCAGAACAAATAGCCCAGGCCACACCACATCTAGTGGCATAGTTGGTACATGTTGATATATAATGATTAGTAGTTGAAATAGCCGGTGGAGTGACAGGCCCCACGAAGTCTAACCCCCACTTCTAGAAGGGTTCCAGTGGTAATACAGGCTTTAGAGGAAAGTAGTGCCCATACAATGGTTGTCCGACACATTGGCAAGCATCACACTATTTGACATAAGCCTGAATATCTCTTTGCGTACTGGGCCACCATAATCCACTTTTTAGACTCTTTCTATAGGTTAAATCTACCGCAAAATGACCACCAAACGGTATAGAGTGAGCCATTACAATCATAGATGGAACTTCATCTATAGGGATACACCAAAGCCAGACACCCAAAGTGTCCGCATAATAGAGCTGACCAAGAATAATGCAAAAACATCTACTATAGAGGGCTAACTTTTGTCAGGCCATAGTCGAGATAAAATTGGGTGGACAGCTAGTAGTGAGGAAGATCATTATCGTATCATAGTATGAATTAGCAATGGGCAAGGGGACTGACGATGAATTGGGAGCTTTGATCATATAGAGGGAAGGTGAAGAATCATCAATGCCTATTGGAGCTTCACTAGAGTCCAAATGGGATAGGAAATATGCAATAGCATATGAGGAGCTAGACTGGTGGACAACATCATAATAAAACTCTTGTAAAATTAAAACTCAATGAGCCAAATGGCCTCCCAAATTTTGTTGTAGGACTAAATATACTAAAGCATAATGGTCCCCATAAAAATTAAACTTACCACCCAATAGGTAGTGCCTGAACTTTTTAATGGAATAAATCAACCCTAAACATTCCTACTTGGTGATTGAGTAAATCCATTCAGTCGGAGCTAGACCTCACTTAGCATAAAATATTGGAGGATACCACTTTTCATTTTGTTGCATTAAGACACTGCCAATGGCGAGATCAGAACCATCAATGAAAACATGAAAGGGGAAGCCCTAATTAGGTGCCTGCAGGATCAAAGCCTACATGAGAAGTGTTTTTAAGTGCTCAAAACTAGTCTGACACTCTTTAGTCCATTGGAACTGGCAAGGAGCCACGGTTGTAAGTGAAGTGAGGGGAATAGTCAGATGGGCCACCCACCAAGGATGATGGGCATGCTAACACATTTGGCCCAAAAAACACATAACTTCTTTGGGGGTTTTTGGTGGTGGAGCATTCAAGATGACTTGTACTTTGTCAAGGTCAACCTATATACCTTGTTTTGAAATGATATGCCCTAGAAGTCTGTCACAAGTGATGGCAAAGATAGATTTATGAGGATTCAGACATAGACGGTACTCTCTACACTTGAGAAAGCAACAATCAAGGTGTTGTAAGTGAGCATTAATGTCACCAGACAAGGAAAAATTATCAAGGTATACTCTCATAAAATGCATTAGGTAAAGGGAAAACATTTCTTGGATGCACCGTTGAAAGGTACTTGGTGCATAACGCAGACCGAACCACATAATCATGCATGCTTTAACCCCACAACTGATGATAAATGTAGTCTTGGGTATGTGAGCCTCGGCCATCCAAACTTGATTATAGCTACTATAACCATCTAGGAATGAATACATTTCTTGTCCAGCAACATCATCTAACATATTATCTAGGAATGGTAATGAGAATGGATCACAAATAGTTTTTGCATTCAGCTTCCTATAGTCTAAACAGATATGTAGTTGTTTATTCTTTTTGGGTACATAACTTTTTACATAGGATGTAGTAGCAATGTTTACATCAGAACACCATCAATGAGGACTTGCATTATTTTATGATTGTTAAACCATAATGTTATTAATGGGAATGCATGGTCCACTACAGAATCAGATTATAGATGGATGGTGGCAGTAGTTGGTGCTGGAATTAAACTTGGTTCGACTTGCTGCTATGTTGCCTTATACTAGGGACCAATGTCAATAGCTATCCTAATGAAAGAGTGATCGGTGCCTTTTCCAAAATGTCCCATGCCATGCTAGAGTTGGTCGATTATGATGTAGTGTCCGGTGAGGCCATTAGCTCTGATACTAGTGGTTCTGGCATAGGCTTCTCTTGCTGCTCAACCTTTTGATGGGTAACTAGTATAGGGTCGGGAAAGATTAATCATTCCACATGAGCCCACTTTGATGTTTTAGGAAATGTATGTTGCTGCTCCTTAAAGCCTAGTTTGAATACTTCAGTAGCTGGATGGAGTATTTTGTTAGATCGTGTCTAGATGGTTGTTGCCTAGGTGTCTGCTGCTGTAATGTAAACCATATTAGCCATGGGGTTTTGCCTGTCCTTTTTAGGTTTCTCATACTCCCGAGCATCCTTGCAATGTCAATGAATGTGTCCCACTTCACCACAAAAATGACAGCATGGTTGAGCTACTATGGTACTACCACTAGCTTTGCCTTGGTTCCATTAAGATTGATTGTAGCTCCTTGTTCGTGGTGCTCGGTAATTGACATAGTTGGGATATGATGTGTTTCGCAAGTAAGGAGGTACATAGGTTATGACCGGTTCACCTTGTTCTTGAATTACTACATTGATGGCGAATGGATTTTGTGTTTTGGCATTATATGGGCAAGATGTTGGGGAATGACTTATTGTGTCGCAAATGGCACACTGAATCTTAATTGAGTGCACAATTGATTGCCACATAACCTAGATTTTTGCATGTAGTGCAGTATATCTGCTTCCATGGGTCGTCCTTTTTGTTTTTGCTGGATTTCAACCATTCAGGGTCTTCTCTAAAACCACCTAATTTATGTTCTAATTGTAGTGCCATCATAATAACAATATCTAGGGTCATGCCATCGATGTAACAGATAATCATGACCTATCACAATTGTGGATTAAGGCTGTTGAGGAACCACTATGTGATGACATCGTTGGGTAAATTTGCATTTGCTTGGGGTAACTATTGTAGATGCATGCGAAAGAGGGTCGCATAGTCCTGCAAAGTGTGGTTCACCTTTTCCCTATTAGTTTGTAGAAAGTAAAATATTTTAGCAGCGTTCTTCTTTAAAAGGAAGCACTCCGAAAATGCATTCTTCACATCCTCATATCGCCCAAAAAGATTTTGATTAAATTTAGTGAGCCATCTTGTTGCTTCATTAACTAATGTAGACTGGAACACAATGGCCTTGTATTCTGGATCTTTTGGGTTATTTAATAAAATGTAGTTGACTTCAAAAGTGCAAACATGCGCATCTAGGTTGTCAATTGGGAATCCCCCAAATTTTTCATAAGTCACTCCCATAGTCCATTGTCTTGGGCAACCTCCCTGTTGCCATCCCTGCTAATCACTTTGTGTGTCTACCATTGTTTCTGCACGTGTGTCTACTAGTTTCTTAGAATCAAAAGTACTTGCTAGCTCTGGTTTATGGGCAAGAAATAAATTTTCTAGAAGTTGGATGTTTAATTTATGGGTTGGCTCCACTCTTCGGATAGGAAAATCTTTCTATCACTCTAAAACTTAGGAAATCTACTTCACTATAGTGTTCAATAGAGGTATTCGATCCTGAATTGCAACCTATTGCCTTTAGAATAGGTTAAGTAAGCTTGTTAATATCCACAATAAGTTCTTCTATTGCTTTGGCTAGTACTAGACTGCCACCGAGTTCGGTATTCACACCAGACAACAGACTAGTCTTGGAGGATACCGGATTGGATTCCGATATGTATGCAAACTGGAAACAAGAAAAATTTGCAAAGTCAAACTGCTATGCTTGTTACACCCTTTCCTTCAGTCATAACACCATCAGCAGTGCTCCACATTGGCATTCCCAGTGCGCTATTCCCTCGCACAGGCTACTTAATGCTTTGGTACTTTGGGTAAGTCTCTTTGGAATGCATTACCGGCATGTAGAAAATAATGTCCACTCAGAAAATGTAGTCTACGCTTGTCTTAGGAACTGTACTCCACTTCCCACAGAAGACGCTAGTGTTAACCTTTGCTCCTTATCTGGCCCCTTTAGCTTGCCAATGGATGTATTGGACACCCTTTGTACCTTGGAAGATCACTCACAAAAAGATAGATCAAAATAGATAAGTTGGAGTTAGTTGAGAGGTGAAGAACTTGCTATTTTTGGTTCATACACCTGTCCAGTGTTTTGCATAATTCTCTGAGCATAACAGCAATTAGCTTAATTCCTCTTGGGGAAGTCTAGTTAACTTAAAGAGCTAACTTTCAAGAGTAATCTCATAGAAAATAATGAACCACACACTGAGAATGATGTTTAGCAACTGATGACATCATCCCGATTTTCACGGGCTGCTATAGTTTGAGACCAGTGAGCCGAAAAATGAACATAACTCCAGATTTAAGAATCCAATCACTATGAAAATTTGTACGATTATACTAGACAGTAAGCTGAATCCAAGAAGATTTAAATCATTGAATTTGGCTAAGTACACACTAAGAAACATCTCTGACAAGATGAGTAAAAAAGTCGAGTACCTGACAGAGAAGTGAAAATGACAGACAAGGTTGACTTCAACTGAACATAACTGAAGATTGCAATAACAAATGAAATGAAATTTGATGAGCATATATTAGAATTATAGAGCTAAATTTACCAAGTTAAATCACTGAAAATGATGCACCAAGCTCAGAGAAACCATCTCTGCAATCTGACTGAGAAAACTGAGAGATATGGCAGTGAGTAGTACACTTCACAAGAACATGGAAATATGAACTCAAATGATCATGAAAATGAAAGTATATTGCTTGTACAATACAATGGACTTACTGATACATATGTGTGCCTTGTAATCACACCTTGATATGGCATAAAGCTCAGCTCTTGGAGGTCTTCACATAGGTCTCTCTAACCGCGACTAAAACTACCATCTATTTATAGTTGAGCTTGGGAGGCTAACTTCCCTCAATCACTCTCCAATCAATTAGTGATTGACTTGATTCTCTACCTACCACAAATCACGAATTTGTGGCTCCTCTTTCCCTTTTTTGAACAAGTGGACTCAACCACTTAAGATTCTTTCACTTTTACATTAAGTAAAGTCTTCAAAAGTTACAAGAGGTAGTTCACAAGTGAGCTTTTCATTGTCTTCATTTTAAGGCTTCTTCTATGACTTTGTGGGACTCAAGCCAATACTTAGTCTTGTCATAGACTTGCTCCAACAGCTCCCCCTCAAGCCAAGTATGCTTGAGGTCTTCAATCTTTCGAGATTACCTGTAAACCAATCATAGCCTTGAATTTGCAGAGCTTTGTACCATCCAATGCTTTGGTTAAAATATCTGCACATTGTTGATGAGTGGACACATATGATATTTGAATCTCTTTGCTTAGAACCTTCTCTCGTACATAGTGATAATGAACTTCAATATGTTTGTCCTTGCATGAAAAATAGGATTAGCAGCCAAATGAATAGAACTCATATTGTCACAAAAAATAGTTGGAGTTCCAAACTCCAATCCAAGATCTTTGTATAATGTCTTCATCCACATAGCTTCTTGTGTAGCTATGGCAAGACCTCTATATTCAGCTTCAGTAGAAGAGAGAGCAACTGTGGGTTGCTTCCTGGATGACCATGAAATAAGCTTTGAACCTGCAAAGGTAAGATAACCTGAAGTGCTCCTTCTATCTTCTTTGGAGCCAGCCCAATCTGCATCAGAAAATAGCTTCAAACCTAAATCAGATACATAAGGATAATAAAGTCCTTCATTTATGGTTCCTTTGAGATACTTGAGAATCCTTTTGGCAGCATCCATATGTGGTTTCCTTGGTGTCTGCATAATTTGACTTAGCACACTCACACTGTAACATATATCTACTCTTGTCAATGTGGCATAGTTGAGACTACCCACTAGACTTTGATATGATGTGATGTCCTCTATGAGTTCACCTTCATGTGAGCTCAATTTGTGATTGACCTTCATTGGAGTACCTACAATCTTACAATCTTGCATCTTGAATTTTGCCAACATGTCCTTAATGTACTTTCTTTGAGTGAGAAACAAACCATGATCTTTGTAGACAACTTCCAAACCTAGGAAGTAGGTAAGTGAACCCAAATCACTTATCTTGAACTCTTCTCTCATCTAATCTTTGATCTTCTTCATACCATCTGCATCATTTCCTGTCAATATAATATCATCTACATATACACATAAGTAGATGACCTCAGAATTACTCTTTTTCATAAAGAGTGAAGGATCTGCCTTGCTTGGTTGAAAGCCTTTGTCCTGCAAGAATGAAACAAGCCTAAAATTCCAAGCTCTTGGAGCTTGCTTGAGACCATACAATTCTTTGTTAAGTTTACACACATAATCAGGATAAACTTGATTCTCAAAACCAAGTGGTTGTGCCATATATACCTCTTCTGTTATCCAACCATTCAAGAATGCATTCTTTACATCTAGTTGAAGTATCTTCCAGTTCTTGGAAGAGGCAATACTAAGCAAAAACCTAATAGTAGGCATCTTTGCCACAGGAGAGAAGGTCTCCTCATAATCAATTCCCTGAGTTTGCGCAAAGCCTTTTGCTACAAGCCTTGACTTATACTTGTTAATGGAACCATCAGCGTTCTTCTTGAGTTTATAGACCCATCTTGAGCCTATTACCTTCATGGATGAAGTCTTGGGCACCAAATCCCAAGTGTTGTTTTCCTCAAGTGCTTCAATCTCTTCCTTCATTGCATGCTTCCATTCTGTTTTTGCTTTGGCCTCTTCAAATGATGATGGCTCCTCTTGGTTTATGTCCTGTGCTATGTAGATAGAATGTTTAGTTACTAATGAGGTGTCAAACCCATACTTTTCTGGTTTTTTCTTTTTCCTCATAGATCTTCTTAGGCCATGATGTGATGATTCTGCCTCATGTCCAAGTTCCTGCAATTTTGCTTTACCTTTAGACTTCCATGCTTTGATCTTTTCCATCTGAGATTCTTCATCATCCTCTAAGGTGTCTTGTTCTTCAATCTTCGGTTGTTCTCTACCACGATTTGGAAAATCTTCTTCAAGATCATATGGTAAATTGACCTTCCTGCATGAATCTTCATACCATGAATTGTTTTCATCAAAAACTACATCTCTACTTACCAAGAATCCTTTGTTGGTAGGGTTGTATAACCTGTAACCCTTTTGATTGTTGTGATATCCAATAAATACACACCTTTCTGCCTTTGGATCCATCTTGCCTCTAACCTGTGAAGGAACATGAGCAAAAGCAATACATCCAAAAATTTTACAATGATCTAAGCTTGGTCTTCTTCCATTCCAAGCCTCATATGGAGTCATCCCATCAAGGGATTTTGAAGGCAACCTGTTAATCAAGTAAGTGGCTGTAGATACAGCCTCAGCCCATAGATAATTAGGTAAATGCTTTTCATTTAACATGGACCTTGCAGCTTCAACAATTGTCGTATTCCTCTTTTCTGCCACTCCATTTTGCTCAGGAGTGTACCTTGTAGTTATCTCTCTTTTGATTCCTCTTTCTTGAAGAAAAGAATCAAACTCATGGAAGAAGTATTCTCCCCCTCCATCTGACCTTAGCCTTTTTAGTGATTTACCTGTTTGATTCTCCACAAGAGCCAAATATCTTTTGAAACATGAAAAAACTTCATCTTTGTGTTTCATAAAGAATAGGATAGTCCATCTGCTGCAATCATCAATAAAGGAGCCATAATACCTTGATCCGAATATTGAAGCTTCCTTGCTAGGTCCCCATACATCTGTATGAACCAACTCCAAGAGATCTCCATGCATATAACCTTTCTTCATGAATGGTAACCTGTGAGACTTTCCAAATTGACATACACTACACTTATAAATCATATGTTGTTTTGACAAATTAGGGAGTCCAAGTACACTTTGGTCCCTGCAAATTTGCTTTAGTGACCTTTCACCAATATGTGCTAACCTTTTGTGCCATACTTCCAAATCTGTGAGTGTCTGACTACCATAATTAAAGAGAGCAATGTTTCTAGTGTCTTGTAATTCAAATGTGAACAATCTACCTGCCTTTTCACCTTTTGCAATCCTTCTAAATCCTTGACTTGGATCTTCAACAAATGCTCCTGCTTTTGTGAACGTGACTTGCAACCCTTTCTCTACTATCTGCCCAACACTTATCAAATTTATTGTAATGGTAGGGACATAGAGTACCTTACTGAGTAGGTTGATGTTTCCATCAGGTGCTTTGACATTGCCTATTTTCTCCACAAGATGTCTTGTATCATCTCCTGTTTGTACCTCATGCTTATTCCTTGGATCTTCTAAATCTGATAGGAGTGCCACATTTCTTGCCACATGTTTTGAAAAACGTGAATCTATGTAGAAAACATGCTCATCAGATTTACCTTGTGGCATAGCCATGTTCATGATCAATAATGAATCCTCTTTGTTTGAGTCTTCTGTGTAGTTATTGAAGTCTCGCCTTCCTTTGTAGCCTCCTTAATAGTTTGAATGATTGTAGTTGTTGTAGCTGCTAATTGTTGAACCTTCCTCTTGAGTAGCCATAACTTCCTCTATTGTATCCTCTACCTCTTTGATTCCTGGAATTCCTAAATCAATTTTCAGTTGTATGATTAGTTACTCCACAAATAGAACATGAGTTGGAGTCTTGGGATCTCACCCTGCCTTGTCTACCTCCTCTTCCTCTACCTCTGCCATGTCTTCCTCTACCTGCATAGTTAACTTGATATGTACCTGCTTCATCATCCACTTTCTTTGCCTTTCCTTTGTTATCTTTGGAATTGCTTTTATCAATGTATAAAGCTGAAGATTGATTACCTTTAGAGCTTTCTCCATTTTTGATAAGCTTTGGCTCTTGAGTAAGTAGTTGTCCAATGAGTGTATTGAAATCAGGTACGCGCATGTCCATGTGCAAATCCATAGCTGTGGTGAATGCTTCCCACTTGTCATCTGCCTTCAAGCCATTGATGACCTGCCTTACAATTTGCTCTTCATCTATTACCTCTCCAATGCTTCCCAACTGATCTGCTATGTCCTTGAGCTTTGTGACAAAATCAGTCACATTTTGTTTGGGAGCCTTCTTGAGAGTTGTGAAATCCAACCATAGTTGATGCTTCCTAGCTTTAGTACTTGAAGAAAAGAAAGCTTCAAGTGATCCCACACTTCCTGAGATGTCTTACAACTTCTATTGTGAGGCAACAAAAAATATGAGATAGAGTTGAGGAGATAAGACCTTGCAAGTGCATCCTTGGAGCACCATGTGCTCAATCTTTCTTGCTCTTCTTGTGTTGGTTGACTTTTGTTCCTGAAACTTGGCATAACTTCATCTCCAGCCACATAACCATATAAAATTCTACCTTGGAGATAAGCTTCCATTCTTAATGACCAAGCTGAGTAGTTACCTCTCTCCAATTTGTCAATTGATGAAGGAAATCCATCTGCCATGTTGTCCAACCTTGCTATGATACCACTGTGAAGAGATGGATAGGTATGTGCTTGAAGATGAAGAGGTGTTGCAAAATCCTTGATCTACACCATCCAAATGAACTCCAAGAGTATGTGGTGGGCCCTTTTATCTTGCCAATGGATGTATTAGACACCCTATGTACCTTGGAAGATCACTCACAAAAAGATAGATCAAAACAGATAAGTTGGAGTTAGCTCAGAGGTGAAGAACTTGCTATTTTTGGTTCATACACCTGTCCAGTGTTTTGCATAATTCTCTGAGAACAACAACAATTAGCTTAATTCCTCTTGGGGAAGTCTAGTTAACTTAAAGAGCTAACTTTCAAGAGTAATCTCATAAATAATAATGAACCACACACTGAGAATGATGTTTAGCACCAATGACATCATCCCGATTTTCACGAGCTGCTACAGTTTGAGACCAGTGAGCTGGAAAATGAACATAACTCCAGATTTAAGAATCCAATGATTATGAAAATTTGTATCTTATACTAGACAGTAAGCGGAATCCAAAAAGCTTTAAATCATTGAATTTGGGTAAGTACACACTGAGAAACACCTCTGACAAGATGAGTAAAAAAGTCAGGTACCTGATAGAGAAGTGAAAATGACAGACACGGTTGACTTCAATTGAACATAACTGAAGATTGCAATACCCAAATGAAATGAAATTTGATGAGCATATATTAGACTTATAGAGCTAACTTTACTTAGTTAAATCACTGAAAATGATGCACTGAGCTCAGAGAAACCATCTCTGCAATCTGACTGAGAAAACTGAGAGATATGGTAGTGAGTAGTACACTTCACAAGAACATGGAAATATGAACTCAAATGATCATGAAAATGAAAGTATATTGCTTGTACAATACAATGGACTTACTGATACATATGTGTGCCTTGTAATCACACCTTGATATGGCATAAAGCTCAGCTCTTGGAGGTCTTCACATAGGTCTCTCTAACCACGACTAAAATTGCCATCTATTTATAGTTGAGCTTAGGAGGCTAACTTCCCTCAATCACTCTCCAATCAATTAGTGATTGATTTGATTCTCTACCTACCACAAATGAAGAATTCGTGGCTCCTCTTTCCCTTTTTTGAACAAGTGGACTCAACCACTTAAGATTCTTTCACTTTTACATTAAGTAAAGTCTTCAAAAGTTACAAGAGGTAGTTCACAAGTGAACTTTACATTGTCTTCATTTTAAGGCTTCTTCTATGACTTTGTGGGACTCAAGCCAATACTTAGGCTTGTCATAAACTTGCTCCAAGAGCTACTACCAAGGCAATATATTAAACCAATTGACTAAAATATAGTATTGCTACCAATATCATATTATGTAGTAATTTTCCCCCGAATGTTATTCAATCTCAATTCTATACTTCACAGCACATCACTACTTCACAACTACTTACATATTATCACATAACTTTATTAATGCTTCACTTTACACTCAGTTGTTATCCCTTCATCACTATATTCACTTACACACGACGACACACATAACTTAGTAGTCAGTTTAACTTTCACAAATAACCTACAGTAGTTCACCAATCAACTTTTGTAATTAATCTTTACCACCACTTAACTTAATCATCATGCTTAATCCTTAATGATTAACTAACAGAGAATCAACACAATGATACCGAATAGAGTGATTAAGGGAAACTCACCAACACCATGATCCTTATGCCATGAACTGGTCCTCCGGACTTGTTGTTCCAGGCTCACATAGTTGGGACTCTTCTTTGTATTAGTTTGTGAACAAATTACAATGGGTTGGCCAATACATCGCTTTACCAAATGTACCGGATAATTACAAATTACAATATCAACCACCTAACAATTTATATGTGTGTATGCATGTATTCTTATGTGTGTATGCATGTATTTTTATGTGTATATGCATGTATGTGTTTGTGTGCATATGTGTATGCATGTGCATGTTTGTGTATGTGCATGTATGTATATTTTTGTGTATGTGCCTATGTGTATGTGAGTGTATGTATGTGTGTCTATTGGTGTATATGTGCATGGCATGTATGTGTATATGCGTATGTGTGTGTATATGTATGTGTGTATGTGCATGTTTGTGTTTGTTATGTATATTTTTGTGTATGTACCTATGTGTATGTGAGAGTATGTGTGTGTTTGTGTGTTGGTGTATATGTGCCTGTATGTGTATCTATGTATATGTGTGTATATGTGTATGTTTGTGTTTTCTATGTATGTGTATGTATGTGCATGTGTGTGTATATTTGTAGGTGCATGTGTGTGTATTCATGTGTGTATGTATGCAGGTATGTGTGTGTATATGCATGTATGTATATGTGTGTATGTAAGTGTAGGTGTGTGTTGTATATGTGTGTGAATATATGTGCATGTGTATGTGTATGTGATTGTATGTGTGTGTGTGTATGTGCATGTGTATGTGAGTGTGTACATGTGTATGTGTCTGTGCATGTGTATGCATATAGGTGTGTATGTGTGTGTTTTCATGTATGTGTATGTATGCATGCATATTCATGTGTATCCATGTGTGTGTATGTATGCATGTGAGTGTATGTGTGTGTGTGTGTCTATGCATGTGTATGTATATGTGTGTGTATGTGTATATGTGTATCTATGTGTATGTATATGTGTGTGTATGTGTATGTGTGTGTATGCATGTGCATATATATATGTGGGTATGTGAGTGTATGACTATGTGTATATGTGTACTTATGTATACATATGTGTGTATGTATAGGTGCATGTATGCATGTTTGTATGTATGCATGTGTGTATGTATGCATGTGTGTATGTATGCATATGTGTGCATATGTGTATGCATCTATGTATATGTGTGTGTATGTCTATGTGTGTATGCATGTGTATGTATATGTGTGTATGTGAGTGTATGTGAGTGTATATTTCTGTGTATGTATGCATATGTGTGTATATGTGTATGTGTACATATGCATGTGTGTATGTATCTATGCATATGCATGTGTATCCATACGTGTGTATGTATTCATGTGTGATTATGTGTGTGTATATATGTGTATGTGTGTGTATGTGTATGTGTGTATGTGTATGTGTATGTGTGTATGTGTATGTGTATGTGTGTATGTGTACATATGTAAATGTGTGTGTATGTATATGTGTGTTTATGTATACGTGTGTATGTGTGTTTGTATGCATGTGTATGTATATGTGTGTATGTGAGTGTATGTGTGTGTATATGTGTATGTGTCTGTATGTATATGCGTGTGTATGTGTATGTGTGTGTATGCATGTATGTGTATGTATGCATATGTGTGTAGGTATGCATGTAAGTGTATGCGTGTGTATATGTTTATTTGTGTGTGTATGTGTGTGTGCATATGTGTATTTGTGTGTGTATGTGTGTGTGTGTACCTAAGTCAAGAAGACTCAAGGACCTGTGCCAAAGAGACTAAACCTCACTTGCAACACAAGTGCATATAGTGGGAAATTGGCACACGCTCATATGTCAATCGGATCAAACGACCTAACCAAGTGTATGAGGACACATGCACACATGATGGAGAATGAAGTGGTTCAGCTGATATGTATGAGAAAAGACTAATTCACCTCTCCAACTCACTAAAAGACTGGAAGTGTCTGCCGCGATACCACTTATAGAAGTTTTTAGAAATTCGAGGATTTCTCCCAGCTCAAAGCTCTGAATATAGTCAATATGGTACTTGTTTTGAAGCTCTCGATGAGACGCATCTAGTGGTGTGGTTTCACTCGATTCTGACAACCGTGCTTCAAGTTATGACCAGATTAGTGAATGGTGGGAAGCACCCTCACTCACACCACAACTCTTACAAGCTCACACACACACTACAGAAGCTCAAAAACAGTGGGGAGGGGTAGACAATAGTCTTACACACACATTCCAAGCATTACACACACATAGAAGATCAAAGAGAAGATGGAAATCTGCAGGAAAGAGGCAAATTCGAGATTCAAGAGTTCTCCTTCTTCACAATGGCAAAAAGTCTCTACAAAGAGTCACAAAGTGACTTATATACATGTGCCCTAAATTTGGACTTTTCACACAAGAGACCGGCACTTTATTACTAAAAAGTGAACTTCCTACTCATTTACAAGGGATATTTTACAACAAGATGGATTATGCCACTAGAGGACTCCTCTAGTGCATTTACATGGCTTGAGGGAATTTCCTAAGACTTGAAAAAAATGTGCCCATTAATTTGAAAATTTTGGGGCTCTTCTTTTATGCTTCTCTGCTCTGCAACACTCTCCCCCTCTTTGTCTCTGTCGTCCCTTGACAGGCTTTACTCCTTGTCCTCAGCTTGTTTAAGAGTTGTGAATACATGCACCCAGCGATCGAAGCGGCAACAAGGACTGTCAGACAATTGGTTATCTTATCTGAGGTATGTCCTTTGCTTCAATTTTCCCCTTGGTATTCCTTATATCACAAATCTGGGTTGCTCTATTCAGTCGGGCTGCCACGCACGCCAGCAGTGACTAGGAATGCGCTGTTCTTCGTCACTCACTTCAACTTTTCATCCTCTACCTCTTTCTAACTTTTGGTCTTGTGATTTGTCTTTGTATTCACACATCTGACATGTTGTATTGCTTTGAGCCTGTTTACTTTGTTGACAATCCTTCCCATGAAATGTCCTAGTTCTGATTGTTCTTTAATTCCATTCCTCAGGACCTGGCTGTTTCGCGTTGTTGCTTGATGCGTGCCCCTACGGGGCTTTGGGCAGAGGGTGGTTCTTTCACTTTATGATCTTCCTTCTTTATTGAGCCATTCTTGACTTTGATCTTCTTCTTCTTCTCTTCTTGCTTGATTCCCCTTCCACACGTCCCTCCTCCTGAACTCTATCGTCCCCAACAGGCTTTTTGTGGCGACGTAAATAGGTCTGTATGGCTGCCTGCTCTCTTTGATTCAGCAAATTAGCATGACATATCATAAATTCTTTCCACTATTGTGACTTGACGCCATCCTCTGGTGCTTGTCAATGATCCGCAAAAAAACTTGTTTCATATGCTACAAATCGTGCATTTAGGTTTGAAGTCAGCTTGACAAAAATTTCCAAATCTATTTCGAAGAAGCCGGTGAAAAATGCTTCTTCAAAAGCCTGCATGTATGTTGACGGCAAAAACATAAGTCTTGAATAATACGCCATCATGGTTAAGCGGCTCGGAATAGTGGAGAGATAAAACATGAGCGCTTCGGATCCTTGTGTAATGCCAATGAAGCTCAAAAATGTATATTTTGCATGCTGAAAGACTTTAATTACAGTTAATAGCATGCTAAAAATCTTATTGGTCCAAGTCCTTCCCAAAATTGCGACCAAGAGCATCTGCGGGGTATTGGACAGAATGCTGGATTGACCTGAAGCGCGTATGGTGATGCTTCCCATTGTACCCACAGTGTGGGATTCTTTTCCAAAATTCTGCGTCTCCATTTGGGATCCGCCTTCTTGAACTCTTCTTGAGTATATTTGAATGTATCTTGGCTAAACTGGAGGTTGTGGTCCGGATCCTTATTCCTCCTAGTCTTTATATATTGTCGCGTTTGTTCTTTAAGTAGTCCATATGGTACATTGAAAGGCTTCAAAATTTGATCCAAATTTTTGCTTTCGATTTGGGCCTCCTTCATTACCTGGATTATCTGGTCTTCGAATTCAGCAGTAAGTTGGGACACCAGTAGTGCCCTTTCTGGTCGGCTCAGTTTTGCAATGTCCCGAGTATTATGTTCAATTTGGACCTCCTGTTCCTCTCTTAGTGGCGAATGATACAAGGGGGGAGAGAGAGGACGTACCTCAATCTCCTCAGTAGCCTCTGCGGATTTTGGAACTACTAGTGTCCCCTCAATTTCCTTGTGTGCTAGTTGATCCTGTAGTTGCTTTATCATTTCCTTCTTTTGCTTAATTTCTTCATGTGCCTGCAAAATTGTTTCCTTATTCTTTTGTATTTCCTCTACCACTATTGCGAGTTGATCTGTGTCTTCTTTACAATGCAGTAGGTATCTATTCTCAGCTTTTTTCCATTTTGCCCTAAGAGCCGCGGTGTCTTCCATGTACCTCTTTTCCCATTCAACAATGGTGGTCTGTTCTTGCTTGATCTGTTCTTCATGCTTAGCTATCTTTTCTTCTAATTCTTTGATATCCTTTTCTGGTCTTCCCTAAATTTCAACGGGATGATCACTTAGAAGAGCTATCATGAGCTCCTTGTTTCGGTTCCTTAGGTTTTCTGCCTCTTCCATATATACCTTTATTTGTGATTCTAGTACTTTACTGCGGGCATGCATTTGTGCCTTCTCAGCTTCGCTAGCTTCATATTTCTTCATTAATTCCTGGAGTTGTTCTTTTAATTTTTCATTTTCTGTATCTAACTGGTTGCACTGCTTTTTGGTTTCTTGGACTTCCTTTTCTTTATGTAGTATTTGTTCTTTTGCCAATTTTAATTCTGCCGAAAGATTCTTGCCTTTTTCTTGAAGCTCATGCTTGTCCTACATCGCTTGATCGTAGTCTTCATCAGCCTCAAGCATCAGTTGTTGTGTATCCATGGCGGTTCTGATCATGTCTTGCACTATTGGCTTGAGCTGAGCGATGTCGACATTCAACCATGTCCTAGGTATGCTTGGAGCTTCTCCGGTTTGCACATCTTTTCCTTGTTCTATGTAGCTCAGTGATGAGTGGCACCTCCTTTAATGTCAATCCGGGAAGACGTGAGGATGGTATGAAGACCTCGAGCAAGTGGAGGCACAAGTGCGTGAGTGAGAAGCACACAAGCATGCACACACATACACACACACGCGCACACACGACAAGACAAAGAGTGAGAAGCAATGGAGTTCTTAGATTACTTTCAAAAAGCTCTTACAAGTTCATTTCAATTACACTCTAGCCTCAAAAATGAGCTCTCTAGCTCCTTTTATAGTTTTTGACTAGCTTTGGCCCTGTCCAGACCTAGTGTCCGGCCTAGTTAAAAATTAGGTTCCAAGGCTTATTTGAGGGCTCAAATGAGATCTAAAAAATACGAAAATTGGTAAGCAACTACTTCTAAGGCTCCTCAAGCTCGAGGACTCCTCGGCTTGCACAAAATGGAGCCACAAAAAGGTGAACATGGTATTTACAGGGGTTGTTAGTGATGAGAATCACTTTTAATTGGTGTAAGGGTTTTGAAAAATTAAAGGTTGCCTTAGTGCTAGATCTGCGTGAATGCTCGTACTTGCTTCTTCATGAAGAAAATTATTGGCCTACTTGCCAGTTCGTCGTTGACTCCCTTGTCTGCTTGTGCCTTCTCTCCCTTCTGACTCTCTTCTCTGACTGCCATGCCTCGTCAGTCCTTCAGTTCCTTGTCTGCTGCTAACACCCCCCCCTCTCTCGCGTCTGTCGCCCCTGACAGACCCTTGTTGTGTGGGTTTTTGGATGTAGTACTCAACGACATCTTGCGCTAAGTGATGTTCGGCAATCCTCAATCCTTTGGCCAAGTCTGTGAGTAGAGCATCCCAATCTACCGGCCCGGGAACCTCTGGATGTGGCATACGTAACTTGTCTGAATGGAGAGCTTGTTCCACTGCAAACAATTGTAATAAATGTGAGGGCCTGGGAATGAAGATCTCTGAGTGATATTCCCAGAACCCTGTGACAAACATCTCTTCAAATGTCTGTTTGAAGCAGGCCGGTAGGTATTTGATGCGGGCATACCATGCATAAACAACATTAATAGAGGGTGTTGTGCTCATGTCATAAACAAGATCCTGATTGCCTTCATTGAATCCGAGCGCCGAGAGGTGAGGTTCCTTAACATTCTTGAAGGTCCGGAAGGTGACTATCATGAGTTCAAAAATTTTAAGACACATCTCTGTCATGACATCTGGTACGTTTTTGAACCTGACACCCCAATGCCGAATTGTCGATATCATATACCCTACGGTAGGTTGACCTTTAGGTGGTGCTAAGTAGACATAGTTGAGCCACTTCTCGCAGCCTTTGGTTGTCAGCACCATCTTTGTGTATTCCGGCTACGACCTTCTTCGGAAAACAGGACAGTAGTAGGGATTGTACTTGATATACAGGGGCATGTTATTCCATGTGCGATTCATTTCTGGGTAGGTTTCAAGCAGCCGAATTCTCCAAGTCGGTTGGCGAATATTTCCCTGCTTGGCACTTTCTGGGATGTCGTCTGGTGCAAACTGTGTGGCAGAGGTTGGTTCCCGTGAGGTGTGGTGCTTGATTTCAGCATTATAGTCCGCCATTAAGACACAAAAAGGAACATACAAGTCGTCGGAGGTGCCGATCCACCTGTGATGAGAGAGGTTCCTAAAATAGTCCGATTTTATGACCACCTCTTCTAAGCGTGACATCGATGCTATCTAGACTGCCACCCTATCATCATGAGTTGTGGCCACTTTTTCCAATTTCTGCATCCATTCTGGAGCCTCTATTTCAAGGGTGTCCATGCCCTCATCTGTTTGCTTGCCTCCAGGTGCTGGCATCGGAACGTACGGGTCCTCAAAGATTTCCTCTACTTCGATTGGTACTAGGTCTTCAGGTTCTGGTTCTACCAAGGGGGAGGGTTGGCGTTCATACACAAGCACTTTCTTTTGTAATTCTTCGAGTTGTGCTTTGAGCGCTGCTACTTCGTCAGTTGTGTCAGCTGTGGTTGGGACTTCTTTGGGTGGTGCTGGTTGAGCTTCCAATTGCCTTCGTAGTCCGTCTCTTTCCTTTTCTAAGGCTGCATGGGCTTCGAGGAGATCAGCATGGGTCTCCAATATGATTTGCATATTGTCCGAGGGAATGGCCTTAAATCTCTCCGGGTCAATTTCTTGTGGGGAACCGTCCATGGCTAATTCCAAGTTCTCTTCGTTTTGTGTCTGAAGCTGTCTATTTTCTTCCAGGGCTGCAGACATATGCTTCCGTAATAGAGCCATGTTGCGGCGGAGCTTGAGGTTCTCTGTGATTTGGGAGTGCAGCAGATCATCGATTTGTTGTCTTTCTTCAGCATTTGGCTGCGGTGGATTTGCCACTAATTGCTCATGTTGTTCTTGCAACGCACTAAACTGCTGTTGTAATTGTTTCTTCTCTTGCTCTAAGTCAATGAATCTTCCTTGTAATGCTTCATGACTCCTGAATAAACTTGTATGCTGAGCATCGAGGTGCTGATAGTGTTGTTGTAACTGAGACATGCACTGATACATGTTATTAAATACATTATTAATGGGGGTGGATGCAGGGAGGGTGTTAAGTGCAGAGGGAAAGGGAAAGGGGAAGGGAAGTGTGAATGCGGTGCTGGAAAATGGTGAAGTGGGTGGTGCGGGAATGGGAGATTGTGACCGTATGGGGGGATGGAGAGGTGCAGTGGAGGGTGATATGTCCATAAAATCCATGGTGGAAGCAGTAGTGGGAGTGATTGTGAATAGTGGAATTGTGGGTGCAGTGATTGTGGTGAATGTGTACAGTGGTGTGTGCAGTTGTGAATGTGAACTGCCCGAAAGTGTGAGTGGGGGAATGGGGATGTCAGTAGCTACCGTTAGGGTTACAGTGTTAGTGGAGGTGTATACACGGGAGGTGTTGAGAGGGTGTGTGGGTTGATTGGCGGTTTGTGCTTCAGTCATGGCGGTCGACTCGGAGGCGGTAACGGTGGTTGTTACATTGGTAAGGGGAGGTGAATGTGGCGGGTGTGGGGGCGAAGGTGGTAAGGGAGGTGATGGAGGTGCACTTGATGTATGGACTTCCTCAGTGTCGTGAGCAGTGTGTGCAGTGCCCGTGGTTGTGGGGGTGCCTTGTGGTCCTGATCCTAATACATTCATTTGTTTCCCTGTTCGTGGGGGACGTCTTCCGTATCTTCTTTCCATTCTGCGTGATTGTGCCAGGGCCGTCTGCACTGCCTCAGGTACTCCTAAGGCATCAGAGATCATATCCAGTGTGGCACGATACTGTTCGTCAACTCCTTCCTCCTCAAGGATTTGGTGCATGATAGCCTTTCCTACTGCAAGGGATAACTTATGTTGTTGTTGGACCCTGTTGATGGTATCGTAGAGCTTTTTCAACTCCTTTGTATATGCTGGGGCACCCTCTAGCTCCTGTATAACTTCTTGCTCATAGTCATGCGCCTCCACATCAGAAAATCCTTCCTGTTCATCCTCTTGGCCTTCTTCTTCTTCATCCTCCAATTCCACCACTTTCGGTTGTCTTGGCTGGGGTTGTTCTGTAGCCGTTTGTTGTCCACTACCCTGCTCTGCTTCGACTTCCGCATTAACAGCTTCAATGATTCTGGCAACTTCTTCATCCGTTAGATCTTCCAAAGTGAACCCGTGGGGAAATTCCAGATCAGTAGGTACTGGTGGAAACACAAGGTTAGGGCCATCTGTGCTGTGCCTGGGTAACCTGATAGTAAATGGTTGTACTCATCTGGGAAGCCTTGGAGTTGTTTCAGGTGTTAGGGTTGCACCACGGGCTTGTGCACAAGGCATCTGGACGGTGCCTCTCATCTTCTTTGAGGGAGGCCCTACGGCTGACGGTCTGCGTTGAAACTCCTGTGCTCTGGTCCAAATGAGAGGCCTTTGCACCGGTACATCATATGCGAGACATCTATACACAATTCTTGTAAGCGCACAGCATCCATACAGTACAGATTTTTGTTTCTTATACCACCTTTGATGAGCCAAATGAATTTGGTCGATAATCCAGTGGGGCATATTGATTGTCAAATCAAAAGCATCTGCTAAGTAGAGGCTAAACCAGATCTTTTTGGGAGGCATTGTGAACCTTTCCTGTGCGGGGAATGCGAAATGTTGCATGACCATGCGTAAATGAATGGCGATCGTAGGTGTCATCGCGACCATGTCCTTTAACTTCGTCAGATTCCTGTTCTTCATATTATCGGGGACCATAGTCTCTTTCTCCGTAGGAATGTGCATACCTTTCATGTCGAGAGCTTCTCTTACCAAGTTGATAGTCAAGCGGAAACGCTTCAGCTCATTGCCCCTTGTGAGTGATGGGAGTACAAAGGAGCTGTATCCTTTTTTGTCTTTGCTTGGAGTGAGGGTGCTAATCAAGTATGAGCACCTTAGAAAATCGGGCTTTGGTAGTTGGAACTTGAAATAATCATAGAGCCCAGCCTTCTTCCATATCGGCTTCAGTCCTTCGTTATTCTGTAGCTTTTCAAACTCCCTGGTAAAGAAATGGTATCTGCCCCAACGTCCATTGAATTCTACCTCGGACTCCCACATGTATGTGCCTTCACCCAGAGGTCCAGCAACGTCACTGAACCAGTGTGAGGTTTTGCCCACCGGCATTGTGTGACCCTGTGGAGGATTATGAATCGGTATGGCATGTAATGCCCTTAATGCCGCTGGTCTTTCCTTTAATTCCTCCTCGACCGGAAGGCTTTCGATGTCCACCACTTGGGGGCTGGTGCCTGCCTGGGAGCTAGTTCCTACCGTATCTACCATGTTACTTCTTGCTGCCTGTCTCTGTGAGAATATACAAACATGTGTTAACATTGTACAGGACAAGGGAGAACCGTTGTTGTTCCCATTACAACATTAACATGAGGGTCGGGAGCGAATAATGGGTTAGTAAGTGCTCGGTGCGAGTGTGTGTGTGGTTAGGAGTTTGATAGACCTAAGAGCTAAGTGGAATGATGTAGTGTGATAGTGATGTGGTTAGTAGGTTGTCATGGATTTACAAATGGGGTCCGGGGGTTTGTTACACGTCTTAGGCTGCCAAATGTAGTGGATGGGTTTTGCTCTTGGTTTCGTAGAGACTCTCGAGAGCTTTATAGGTGAGTCGGCTTGAAAATGAGGCCTTTTAGGGACCCATTTACCAGTGATTCTGTTCGTGCTCATGGACCTTAGTGTGTTCCTGAGTGTTGAAAACGAGTGGATGCCGGCTGTGCGAGTGAATGGATAATGCTGTCTAGGGTGTGGCCTTGGTGTAGCTATTTGAGCCCGCAAACAAGTCTTAGGCACCCAAATTTGTCTTGATTGTGGGCTAGCCTTCATCGACTTCTTGGGCACCCAAATAGACTTCACGTTAGCAGAAGAACTTCTGAAAGACTTCTTATTAGTGTCGTGTTGTTGGTTACTAATAAGAGGCTTTGCCCGTGTGGTTGGCTTGAGTGCAACCGGGTGTTTGCCGTTCCGCACCCACACTTGTTTCACTAGCTGAGACATTTTGCTGCGCAGGTACTTTTGATCTCCGACATAGGTAGTACTCTGCTTCTTCTGCCTTTGATCCACCTTTGGTTGCTGCCTCCCTATGGCCTTCGGAGAAGAAGGGAGTTCCGTTGTGGTTCTGACTCCTTTTTTGAGATCTTCATTCTTCTGCATCACATAGCCTTGGACAAGAACAGCATGGTCAACTTCATGTGCACCCCTGGAGGGACCAGGAGTCTGTGCCTTTCCTAGTTCCTTGAGTGCTCCATTATTTAACTCCATAGTAATTCTAGTCTGCTTCACCCATACCTGAAGAAGTCCACTTCTTAGGTTTAAGTTGACTGCTTGGTCATAAATCCAGTCTTGACCCAAGACAAGAGGTTCAATGAGGTCCTCATCTTGACATACTAGCACTTTAACTGTCATTGCCTCATCATGAATATAGAGGGGAAGTTCCACCTTGCCCATGCAAGGGGTTTCCACGCCTCCCAATCCTATGAGATATGCTTCCACAGGATTGACATTTAATTGCAACTCTTGACAGTAAGACAATTTAACAGCACTAGTGGCTGCACCTGAGTCAATCAAGGCTCTTACAGTCCTTGCACTCTTTCCTTGTCCTATATCTAAGGTTATGAAAGGACGTCGATCAGTTATCCTATGTGAGCTAACACCTGAAACTTCACACAAAGCCACGTCATATCCTTGATCTGCATATGTATCTTGCCTAGGGTGCTCTCTACCTTGTCTTCTTAATTTCATTCTCCGGATGCGCTCTAGGGCTTCTGCTTGAGCTTCTTCTCGAATTCGCTTTTCTTCCTCTTTACGTTGCTTAGCAGTATTGAGTCGACTTAGCATTTCCTCTGTGAGAGGTTCCTGATACAACTTGACTCTGCATCCGCTAATATAGTTTGGGAGAACATCACCCTCTAAAGTGGCTAGTTGTACTGCTCCACTCGTGGAGATCCTATTGATGATCATAGGTCCGTAGCCTCTCTTTTCTAGCTTCCTTGCATGTTGTTTCAATGTGTAGACTAAAACTAGATCTCCTGCTTTCAAGCCCTTATCCTTCACATGGGCATCAAAGTATGCCTTCTGTCTCTTCTTAGCTGCATATATCCCTGCAGCTGCTCTCAGTCTTGTTTCTCCTAATCGTTCAAGGTCAAAAAGTCTAGAGGAGAGTTCATGACCCGTCCATTCGTGCTCTTGTGCTACCTTCAATGTAGGTATCAAGAAGTCCAAGGGTAGCACCGCGTTTTGGCCAAATACCATCTGAAAGGGGGTGGCTTGGAGTACCGTTTTGTAGGCAACTCGGTATGCCCAAACAGCATGGTGTAGCTGTTTGTCCCAATCAGAGCGTTTAGTGTTTACTAATTTCGTCAGTACATTGCATAAGATCTTGTTGGTGCTCTCAGCCTGGCCATTTGCTTGAGGGTGATAGGGGGCAGACTTCTTATGTACTACCAAGAATTCTTGGAGCAGATTTTCAATAACTTCATTCAAGAAGTGAGTGCCTCTATCACTTACAATCTCTATAGGTAGCCCATATCTTGTGAATACATTCTCAAACAAGAATTTAGCAGTTGTTTGAGCATCGTTCTTCGTTGTGGCTTTTACCTCTACCCACTTAGTTAGATAGTCTGTTGCAACAATGATGTATTCTACATGAGAACCCTTAGCTGGGGGATTAATAGGACCTACGAAGTCTATTCCCCACTTAGAGAATGCACGTCCACCCATCATAGGTTTCAGTGGCATCTCATCTTTGCGTATAGGATACTGAGTTCGCTGACAGACATCACACCGTTTCACATAGGTATGTGCATCCATGTGAAGGGTCAGCCACCAGAAGCCCGCAAATAGTATTGCCTTGATCACCCGATCTGGTCCAAAGTGTCCTCCTGCTACACCTTGGTGAGCAGTGTCCAAGATCTTGAGATACTCACTCTCATGGACACATAGTCTCAGGTAACCATCTTTACCACGTTTGTATAGATTATCATCAATAAGTGAGTAATCCTGGGCTTCTTGTTCTAAACTTCTTTTCCTCGCCAGAGTCATGTCTGGAGGAAATGTTTTCGTCCTTAGGAAGGATACTAGTGGTTCACTCCAATCTGGCACAATGGACACTTGATAAAGAGTGGCATGTTCCACCGGTGGTTTAGTGCGACAGATTGGGCATTCTTTGCACAACCTTTGGACATCCGCTTCCATAGTTGGCCAATGTACTCCGAGTCTCCTTAGCGTCTGTAAGGTTCGTTGCCTTGAGTAGTGTTGCTCTAATGCACCTACATGTGCTAAATGCAACCATTTAGCGTACTCATCTCTCTTCCACACAACAGGCCAAGATTCCTTGATCTGTGTGCTTGTACATGCTTCCTGCCATGATGTGGTACTTTTGGGCTTTCACAACCTCTCTATTTTGTGTGTTTACTACTGGATGGTTAGGCCCGTATGTCAATACTGGCACCAATGGCTTAGCCCACTGCGGCACCACTTCCAAATTAAACAAGTAAGCGTCAGGAAGGTCATCTGATACTCCTTGTGGGGCTTCTCCAGATGTGAGCCTAGAGAGATGATCTGCTCTCAAATGAGTCCTCCCTTTTCTCACCACTACCTCAAAGTCATATTCCATTAGTAATAGAAACCATCTTACTAATCTACATGTATTGCATGGCTTGTTCACAAGGTATAACAATGCTTGATGGTCAGTAAAAAATTTAAACTTGTTTGCAAGCAAATAGTGTCTAAACTTCTTAACTGCATATACCATGCCTAAGCCTTCTCTCTCAGTAGTGGTGTAATTTCGTTCAGCTGCATTCAATTGTCTACTGGCATAGGCAATTGGAAAATCCATATTACCTTCACCAGTAGGTTGTGCAAGCACACATCCAATGGCATAATTGGATGCATCCACATGAACATGGAATGGTTTATTCCAATCTGGTGTGGTCAAGATTGGTGCTGAACATAATCTTTGTTTAAGCTCCTGGAAGGAATTCTCACATTCATCCGTCCACTCAAAGTTAGTCAGAAGTCCGTACATGGGCTTTGCAATGACAACATACATGTGAATGAACCGGCGGTAGTAACCACAATGTCCCATGAAAGCTTGTACTTCCTTGACATTCCTTGGCCTAGGTAGCTCTGCTATGGCTCTCACTTTCTCTTCGTCAGTGGATATGCCATTCTTTGACACTATGTGTCCTAGAATCTTGCCTTGCCTGACCATAAAGACACACTTTTCTGGGTTTAGGCACACTTGATATTCTCTACATTTGTCAAAGATTTGTCTGAGTTCAGGAATATGGGTTTGTCTAATGTTGGAATGAGCACAAAGATCATCAACATAGACTTCTAAATTCTTCCTCAGGAACTCTTCAAATACATGGCACATTAGTCTCTGGAAGGTGGCTGGTGCATTGGTAAGCCCAAATGGCATTACACGAAAGGCAAATATACCCCACTCTGTGGCAAAAGCTGTCTTGTGCTGATCTTCTGGAGCTATGGCTACTTGATTGTAGCCCGAAAATCCATCGAGGAAGTTGTACACTTCCTTGCCTGCCACTCTTTCTAAGAGATGTTCTGTGATGGGAAGCGGGTAGTTATCTCGAATTGTGGCTGCATTAACCTTCTTCAAGTTAATGCATACACGTAGCTTGCCATTCTTCTTGGGCACCACTATGATGGGGGATACCCACTTAGTGTGCTCAATTTCATAGATAAATCCAGCTTCGACCAGTCTATCTATCTCCTCTTTGATCTTAGCAGCGTAATTATCGTTATATGTATAGGGCTTTTGCTTAGAGGGTTTGGCATCTGAAGTCATGGGGATGGTGTGTGAGCATATGTCTGGGTCAACACCCTTCAAATCCTTGTAACTCCAAGCGAATACATCTCTATATTCTCTTAGCAAGGCAATTAACGCATGCTCTTCTTCCTCTGCTAGGTCATGGCCTATGTAAGTGCATCTCTCCTCTCCTTCTTCTAGGGCCACAACTATTTTCTTGGTGGTTTCTTTGTTATCATAGGCCTCTCCTGATTGTGCCTCTCGTTTAGGCATTCTTATCATGACTCTCTTGTCGTCTATCTCATACTTCTTAAAATTTTCCGGGACCTCAAACAAAGATTCTTCCTCTTCTGGTGAGACTTCTCTCTTCTTTCGTTTCTTTCCTTCTTCCTTTGGGGTCACATGTGTGGCTAATCTTACATCACTTGTAAGCTCTCCATGCCTCTGGGGTTGAAGTTCTACTTCATGGAAGTATTCTTCATCTGATGCAAAAGGTGGGTCCATAATGATTGACTCTAGATCGGAGTCACTTGCATCCTCAAATGCATCAGGGCTAGGTTCGCATTCTTCTAGAACTGCCTCTCCCATGATTGGCTCTATGGAGAAGACTGAAATGTCATAGCCATCCTCATCACAGTGGGGTGTCCATTGTTCTTCATTGATGGCTACATCCATTGTTGCTAGGATTTCTGCCCAGCCATGGGGTTCAAATTCCTCATCCGGAAAGACTACAGGTGCATAGGCTGGGTCTTGAATTGATCTATGGCTTTCTTTTGCACCTACCTCTCTGGCTTCTCTCTCTTCTCTTCCTCTACTGCTACCTTGCACATCCATAAGTGGGTGTCTTCATGCATCCATGAGGATCTTGACCCTATGGAATGCACCGATTCTGTATCATCTTTGGCTCTATGGATGGGATTCCATTGGATAGGAGGTACATCTCTATGAGAGTAATCCTTGAGATTGACTTTGGTCGTAACACCTAAGTGTTGCAAATACAAGGAGTTGGTTCCCCAGTCCTGTACCACTTGCAACTGTCGCATAAATGGTCTTCCCAAAATCATCTCATAGGCATGATTTTTGATGAAGTCACATATGGCAAATGTGTGCTCAAACTTGACACCACAGGTGGTGAGAGTTATTCCTTCTAGCAATCCTAAGGGTCTCTCAATATGACCATCGGCCATCTGCAATTTCATTCTCGTTGGCCTGAGTGCTGGCTTGCCCCAACGCTTCCATAGGGAAGTGGTGGCAATTGCAACTCCTGCACCTGAGTCCAAAATTGCCTTGGTGGTGTACTCTTGGTAGGTAATGGGAAGATAGGTGTTCCCTTCTTCACCTTCACACATATCTCCTATCTTATCCAAGGGTATTTCTGGCACTGTCCTATGTGATCCTACCTGGGAACGAGGTTTTGCTATCTCTGGTACTTGTTTGGCTACATGTTTCCATAATTCAGGTCTAACCTTGAGTAGCTCTTCTAACTTGAGATTGCACTGCACTTTAGTGTTTTTCACTACTTCTGTGTTCCTAGGTAAGACTGAGTCCTCATTTCGTACCATGACCGTGGGTGCTCTCATACAAGTAGACTTAGTTTCCCATGGGCCTGTGAAGTGGGGTAATTCTTGTAGAGAGTTAGACTCAAAGTCTAATCTTTCCTGAGATTGGGTGCTCTCCTGCTCCTCATAAATGGATGGGATATCTTGTGGGAATTAGTCATGTGCATCATCCACAAGTTCAATAGGAGGAGGGACTTCACTCTCTTTGGCCCATTTGTCTTCTTGAATCTCGCGTAGGAATTCTGGTGTGAACCGATTCATAGAAGATGATGTGTCTGGCTCCGTAGAGTTAGGCACATAGGCTTCAGGCGCATAGGCTTTCTGGGCAGGAAGACTTGCTCTTTCACTTGCCTTGTCCTTATGTTGAGAGGTGGGTTCCTTTTCTGATTGTGCAATCAGCTTCTCTATTCTTTCTAACAGTCCATCAAAGTGCAACTGTGTCTTCGCGGAACTAGAGATGTTAAATAGGCGACTGGCCTCAAACATGGTCTGAGCCAATTCCACCATCTTAGCACAAATTTTGGTTCGTTCTAACTCTAGTTCTGCTCTTGGGTAACACTTTTCATGATCAGTTACGTTTGGCCCTTCTTGGATTCTGGCCTGATATGCTTTAAGCATCATATTAAGGTCTTCGGGAGTGGGATCTGCTAGGACTGATCCTACTCTAGGGGGTGGTGGAATTAGATGAGGCGGGTTGGAAGGTGGCTGGTCGGATGGCGATGGGAATGGTGGTGGTGGTGGGGGAGTTTGAGATGTGAGTTCAGTTATCCTGGCCTTTGTTTCTCTGAGGCTTTCCTCGAGTTCACTCATCTTTTTAGCCCATTGTCTTTTCATTCTTTCCCGACTATCTTTCCACGCTCTAGTCCTTTTCTTTGTCATGCTCTCTGTTTCACTAACATCTGGGCTCTTTTCCTAGCCTACACCCTGGTTTTGCTGCAGTGCTTGGGCTCTAGTGACTACCTGTACTGGTGCAGTGGAAGTCACGCTCCCTGTGGAGTCTACCACTAACCCAACAACGTTGATAGGAGTGATTTTTGGCATATTATTGGGGTTCTTTGGGCAATCTCGTAAGAGATGCTCCTTTCCACATTCTTGGCAAAAGCCCTGGATCGTCACCGACTGGGGTTGTGTAGGTGGAGGCAAGGGACAATCACGAATGAGATGATCTCCCTGACATCTGTAGCATGGTCCTCTAGGGAACGGGGGTCTTACCTGCCTAGGTTGAGGCCTAGGGTTGGGGTTTGCATACATGACGTTTGTGTAATCTGACTCCCAACTAGGTTCATTTGGCTCTTCACTATAGTAAGACTCACCATGCTCAGGAGACTGCATGTAGTAGGCCTGGGGGCTATCAACATGTGTAGAATCAAAGCTATGGTCACTCGGGTCACTTTCAGAAAGCAATGATGTTACAGGGACTATAGCTCTATTCAGGTTCTCTTCTGCAGCAGTATATTTTACTGGGATCACATTAGCTGGAGCTGGGGGTTGTTGTACTAGCACAGGCTGAGGCCTTTGTTGGTTTTGATAGGGTTGGTAGGTTTGTTGAGGCCTCGCATACTGCTGAGATGGGTACTGGTTCTGGTATCTTCCTTGTTGAGGGTATGGTTGTGGGTACGTCTGCCTAACGGTTTGCTTATTGTAGGGGCAATCTTGCGCGGTGTGATTGGTGTACCTTCGTTCTATGGTGCAGTACTGGCTACTAGGATTAACTTGGGGTTGGGCCATAATGGGACATACATTCGCCATGTGGTCGCCGCCACAAGTATAGCATCTTTTCACAGGGGCAAACCTTGGGATTTGTTTGCTAGAGACGCCTAATTTTTGAGCTACTTTTTCCGCAAGTTCCTCGATTGATGTGGATTGCGTGGAAGAGATGTTAGAGGCACTATCCGAATCTTTGTATATCTTGGAAAGCTCTAACTCCTCCCCTAGGTTATCCTCGATGTCAATGCACATGCGCACACACTCTTCTATGGTCCTAGGGTCCTTCAAGTACACATAAGATCTCAATTTAGTACTTAGCAATCCATCCAAAAATAAAGCCACTTGCTTAGCTGGTGTGGGTAGCTCCGAAACAGGGCATCTTTCTAAGTATTGTCTAAATCTTCTTCATGCAAGTCTCACGGTTTCTTGAGGGGTTTGCTTGAAGCTGTGAATCAATGAGGAGGTATTATGCCTTGTGCCGCTCTTAGAGAATTCAATAATGAAAGCCTCTAGGAGTTGGTCTATGCTCCTGAACTGTCTCTCATTCAATGGTTGAAACCACGTAAGGGCTGTGTTCCTAAGGGTTAGACCAAAGGCATTATACTGCGTGAATAAATCCTCCACTTGTTCAGCTCTCAAGACTTGCCTAAACTCAGCCACATGATCGTATGGATCTCCCGTGCCATCGAAGTAGTTCTTCATGGACTTAACTAGCTGAGTCGGTCTCAAGGTTCTTGTGTGCTCTCTAGGTCGTGGTAGAGGGAACTCATCCGCATTTCTTTGATTCCTGTGAGCTCTAAGTATCTCAGGTTCTACTCTATTTGTTTCCGTCCTCGTTCTTTCTCTGCCCACTGGGTTGGCAAAGCTTACTTCTGGTCGATCTCTACTTCTATCTCATTGCATTCCATGAGCTTGGGATGTTCCGGCACCAGGGTGACCATAGGACACATTCGATCTTGGTTGGGGGAAAATAAATTCACCCTTCCAAGTGTAGGCATGTCTGCCATTTTCTATCACCACAAAGATCCTTTCCGAAGCGTGATCTAAGTAGGTCACTCTGCCTGGGCTATCAGGATCCTTAAACTCATAGATCATGATTGTTCCTATATCAGTTGGCTGATCAGATTTATACCTCCAAAAGGCTTCGTCAGTTTCTCGATTGAGGAGCAAATCTATGCTCTTATTATCCTGGGGAATCCACTCTGGTGTGATAATCCTAGTAAGAACCGATTTACCTCGAGGGGTTCTAGGTTCTGCACCCATGTTTCCTTGTTCCAAGTCCCCTAAGTCCGCTTCTGGGATCACATTTCCAAATTCGTCCGTCCTATCTAGGCGACTGGTGACTACGTATATGGTTCCTTCTTTGTCCAAGTATGCTCCGTTTTCGAACTTGACAGCTGGGTGCTCTAGTCCAATGGATTGATCAGGATTCTTAATCTGTACCACAGATCTTCCTAGGCCGTCCTCATAGATGCTGGCACCTAATCGGTTGGTCCTAAGGTATTCCAACTGCGTTTTGTAAGGGCCTTCTACCCTGTGCAGGTATGGCACTCCTGAATTGCCTGTAGGTCTCTCCATGCCTTGAGACATCTCTGATTCACTGGTATCAGAGCTAGGGTAATGCAAGTGGTGACTCAACTGCTGGGCCCAAGACCTCGTAGTATGATTGACACTAGCCTCTGAAGACCTAAGGCTTTGTCTATCTCTTACTAGGTGTTGTCCTGATCTAAGGTTCATATGCCTATTTAAGTAGCCCAATTTTTGTCCAGAGTACAACCTCGTTGCAGAGTCCTTTTGTACCAATTACTTAATCCCCTTTTTATGTTGATTATCGTGTTTATGATCTTGTCTGATATTGCGTCGTCAGGAATACTTGAGTAGTTTTCGTACTTGGAGTTGATCGTTCCACGTTAGGTTCTTTTCCTTTATGTTATCGACAGTACAGAGATTAGGTTTTTAACTTGAACTTGAGTTTTTCGGTAGTCTTCAACTTGATAACTGCCTATCGTCGCCCTGGCTTACTCCTATCACTAGTCGTTCTTAGCCTAAGCTAGGAATTGACAAAGGGAGTTGAGAATTTCCAACCTTTTGTTTCCTTCTTGGTTGCCTTGAATGCCCAGGAAGTGTGTTCCCAAGCTTGCACTTACACTTGCTTAGAACGCCTTTCGATGCTCTCAATAGATCTGTAAGAGTTCCAAAGCTAGCTTTAAGATTTAAATTCTAAAGACAGAACCGATGATTTTCATTCCTGTAGCACACACACTAACTTGCATAGTGATTTTTAGGAAAACAATTCTAAAGACCCCTGACTTTGATCCCCCTGGTTATGGTCAACTTCAAAATACCCTATCTGAAAATCCACACATTATCTTTATAAAAAACAGTTGAGGGCGTATAGTATATGCCACGAGCTTTCCGACAAGCCCAAGAGCTCAAAAAATGGATTTCGTATGAAAAATTTATGACTGTTCAGGGTTTAGGGGGTTAAGACAGGATTCAATCTGGCTGACAGATCCTAGGATTTTCTCCCAAATCTCAAGTGTAGGAACCTCCAGAAATGCTAATGGATTGACTATTTTGCCCCAAAATTATCCCAAATTTTGAACCAAAGCAAACCCTAATTTTTGGCCGAAAAGCCTGTCAATCGCGATCGATAGGTCTGTCAATCGCGATTGACAGAGGTGTCCGTCGGGCCTGTCAGTCGCGATCGACAGTGTCAATTGCGATCGACAGAGTCGATCGTGGCTGTCAATCGCGATCGACGGTATCAATCGCGATCGACGGTATCAATCGCGATCGACACGTTTTCCGGGTTTTTCGCCGAAATTTCAGTCAATCGGGGGCCTATTAGTCGCGATGGACACGTGGCTACGCGTAAAAGTCAATCAATCGTTGAATTTCAGTCGGTCGCGATCGACGGTGTCAATCGCGACTGACAGAGGTGTCGGTCGTGGCTGTCGATCGCGATCGACGGTGTCAATCGCGATTGACAGGGTCCTACGTGGAAGTCTGTCGGTCGCGATTGACAGAAAAACACGGAATTTTTCTACTGTTTTAGGTGATTTGGGATGTGCTCATCATGCTTGTGCTAGTGGTGAACTTTGTTTTACCAAATGATCGAATTTTCTGTCGATCGCGATCGACAGAGGCTGGCGACTGCGAGATAGATTCGACGAGTTTCGTACCTGCGCAGCGTGCTGGCGGGGATGATGATGATGATACCTGCAAGAAACACGACAAACATGCAAAAACAGTGCAAGCAATATCGCTCTCTCGCTCTCTCTCACAAGTAGAATGAAGGAAATGAGGTGGAGATGGTGATATGATCAAAACTGAAGATTTTCGCGATGATGGAGATGGAGGTGGGAGATGGTGATGATGATGATGGTGATGAAGATGGTGAAGAAAAAACAAGAAAATAGTGAAAGTGAAGAAAATACCTACAACTCCAACGCGTCAACTCTACGTCTTACCATCACACGCTCGTCCTCAAAGTTCGGTCCCCGGCAACGGCGCCAAAATTTGGTGTAGCTCTGTGATGAGTGGCACGTCCTTTAATGTCAATCCGGGAAGACGTGAGGATGGTATGAAGACCTCGAGCAAGTGGAGGCACAAGTGCGTGAGTGAGAAGCACACAAGCATGCACACACATACACACACACGTGCACACACGACAAGACAAAGAGTGAGAAGCAATGGAGTTCTTAGATTACTTTCAAAAAGCTCTTACAAGTTCATTTCAATTACACTCTAGCCTCAAAAATGAGCTCTCTAGCTCCTTTTATAGTTTTTGACTAGCTTTGGCCCTGTCCAGACCTAGTGTCCGGCCTAGTTAAAAATTAGGTTCCAGGGCTTATTTGAGGGCTCAAATGAGATCTAAAAAATATGAAAATTGGTAAGCAACTACTTCTAAGGCTCCTCAAGCTCGAGGAATCCTCGGCTTGCATAAAATGGAGCCACAAAAAGGTGAACATGGTATTTACAGGGGTTGTTAGTGATGAGAATCACTTTTAATTGGTGTAAGGGTTTTGAAAAATTAAAGGTTGCCTTAGTGCTAGATCTGCGTGAATGCTCGTACTTGCTTCTTCATGAAGAAAATTATTGGCCTACTTGCCAGTTCGTCGTTGACTCCCTTGTCTGCTTGTGCCTTCTCTCCCTTCTGACTCTCTTCTCTGACTGCCATGCCTCGTCAGTCCTTCAGTTCCTTGTCTGCTGCTAACATTCTACATGGATGGTTTCATTGTGGGGTTGTCTGATTTGTAATTGTATTTTTGGTTCTTTTTCTTCTTCATCCAGATCAATAGCTTTTGTGGCACTCCCTTGAAAGGTGACGTCCATGGGGGAGGGTTCTGCCACGACCCTTATTGGTGTGAAGGGTTCTTCTTCTTCTACTGTCGCTTCTTGAGGCTCTTTCTTTGGTATCTTTATTGACACCTCGCGCGTAGGTGTTGCCTCCTTGATAAGAATTGTGGAAGTCTCATTGATTTTGAGGACATGTGTCCCTTCTGGGTTTTCTTCCTTGCTTGCGGTGTCTTGAGTGGGATGGACGGAGTTGTCATTTACCTTTGTTACTTCGTCAGCTTCCTCGTAGTTAACTGCATTCAACTCCTCCCATTGCCCATCATCCTTTGATTCGCTTTGAAATATCCACATTCAACAATGAAGTATTGGGTTCTTCTTGTTCATCCGAAGACGAGCTTGAGTTATCCAACCCTAATTCTGTGTAGCAGTGTACTTTTGTGCACTTCTTTTTGGCCTCTATCTCCTGTTGGGCCTACTGATAATGGTGCCCTTGCACTGGTAGATTGACTTGCCCTTCTGTATATTGATGTGTATCCTCAAGGGCTTGAGTTAAATCTTTCTCTCTAATCGGCCTTTGTTCTTCAATTCTTGTGTTTGGAAGTACGTGCGCTCTTTTTGTTGCTGGAACTTCCTCTTCCACTTGCTTTACTTCCCTTAATCTCTTTGTTCCTCTCATTCTGGGTTGAGAGCTAACTTCGGCCTCTTCCACAATCTTGACTCCCCTTTTCTTTTTAGGAACTGTGGCGACTTTGGCATACTTAGCTATGGCAGTCGAAGGTGGCATTTCCTGTAGGTGCTCTCTAATCCCTAAAGCATGGTAAATCAATATTGTCAGTGTGACACTTCCATTGAGTAACTTCTTATTATTCCATTGCTTCTTTTCTTCGAATAGTCTTTCCTGTATGTAAGGAGTCAGATTAATTTGATTTCCAATCTGTTTGATCGCATGTGAGAGCAGTTGAACAATGATCTTTTGCGGAGCCGTGTATCGATGCATATTTGGGAAGCAGAAGTGTTGGTGGATAAGTCGAACTTCTTCTTCTATGTCGGCTCTGTTAATGTCGGTGAACGTTATGGTTTTTGCCCCTCGACTCTCTTCTTTCACTATCGTGGTTCCATCTTTTTCACATCCAAAAGCTTCCATAATCAAGTCATGTGTAAACTTGATGACTACCCATTCACCTACTTTATCCATCACTCTAGCCTCATGCACCAATGGATCATGCAGTGTTGGCTGTAATGTGTTCATGACCTGTGTGCACCTTTGAAAGTCGGGCTTATAGATTGGCAATTCAAAATATTTATGAACGCCTACTTTCTTCATGATGGCAGTTGTAGATGGGAGTTCATGCAAAACTCTGAAGTCTTGTGACATGATCGGAAATTGATGATCTGTATCCATGATCTTTATAGTTTCCAGGAAGAGATACTCCCCAATGAGTTGATCTTCTCGAAACCAGTGTCCCTTTGCCTTGGTGATACTCTAGAGAGGAAATTCCAATACTTCCTCTTGTATTGTTGCTTCAGAATCTTCAGAAGCAATCTGCACTTTTAAGGAAAAGCGCATTAGCTTCAATGGAAGGTATAGCAACTGTGTAGTGCATTGTAGTGATTTGTTGTCGTTCCATCACTCCGTTTCCCATGGTTCTATACATGAGATCTCTTACCACATCTTTTTATTTCGTTTCCTAAAAGAAAACAAGCATTAGTATAGCCGAAGCATTATTTATGTACATAGTATGTCCATTCCTAAGAGAGTGGAAGCTATGCCATAATTCTCATTGGAGAATGTGCACCACTACTTTTATCATGTAAATCATGTGCCGAATGCTTGGCCTTGTAATGTGGCTCTATTATGCATACTTTAGGTGCATCTGATACTTTATTAGTGCAATTGGAATCTTCGTTGTTCCGATGGTCCACTCCTTGCAGTCGCTTGGGTTTCCAAATCCCTCTCATTGTCGCTTTGATATGTTGTGGCAATTTTTTGATTCCTTGGGCTTCATGTGTTCTCTTGGTTTCCTCTAGTGTCCTCGTATTAGAGGCTCTGCTCTTCATTTGTCTAGGACAAGTCTATTTTTGCTTTGTCATTCGAATGTTTTGAAGTAAGGTATTCTCCTGATTGCGTATTTCTTGCTTGGCTTCTTGTTTAACCTTCTTGGGAATCCATATCTGCTGTCGTGCTTTCTGAGCTTCAACCAAAGGCTTAGGGAGCCATACTTGCAAGAGTATTTTTGTTTCAGATTTTTGTGATCTTGACTTGTTATTTCCCTTTTTCTCCTTATGAGTTGGTGATGAAGTTTCCGATTTCTGTACTTGATCTTTGCGTACCCATTTGAATTTGTTCTCCCCTTGATGCGAGTATCTGAATGTTGTCTTCCCCAGTGGTAATCCTTCGATCGTATGAGATACTTCAATAGAGTTTGTTTCCTTATTGTCTGGCCGTTCATCAACTGAATAGGATGATTTCACCGCTTCTCTGGACACATTAGGGTTTGAGCTTTCTGCGTCTCCTAGACTGGTTTCTGAAGTATTGGGGCTGGAATCATGGTTCCATTAGCTCTTTTTTGCATTCTTCCGCACTCTAGATGGTTTTTGGTTGTGGTAAAGGCTTCTCTCCTAATAGACGAAAAACTTCCTTGTGCCCTATCTTGGCTAAAATATAGCCTTGAGCTAGGTTGATGCTTACTTCATTCTCAATGATCCAATCCTATCCTAGGATCAACTCTTCTATTAAATCTTCATCTCTGCACACTAAGACTCATTGTTCCATGAAAGAATTTCCTAGGTGCAGGGATACGTTAGTTACTCCCATGCATTCTATGATTTGACCTCCAATTCCTATCATTTGGGCTTTTGTGGGACTCATAATCATTTGAAGATCTTTTATGACCGTATTACGTATGCAGCTAATGTTGATATATTTAGGTAGTGATGTGTGTGAACACTCTAGGACCGCCGGGGCACTTTTTTCCCTCTTTAGGAGGTTTCTTTTCCCCCGGCTTGTATATACGCCTATTGCCCTACTGGGCTACTTATCTTTGTACATTCTCTAGTAATACATTCAGTATTGTGTGTTTGTGCTCCAAGCTTCTTCTTCTTCTTGTGCTGTTCGCGTGCTTCCGCAGACGTCTATCTCCAACAATCGGTATCAGAGCAGGTCGTCGCTTCTTCTAGGGCGCCGTCAACACTCCTCCGTTTGTAGTCTCAGATTCGCACGAAATTTGGTGAGCATACTCAGGGTGTTTCTGAGCTCGTTTTGGCCTTCGAACGCACTATCGTAGCGCTTGTGCAGGCTATTTTGTCCTTTTGTGCCAAAGGTATATACCAGTTTCTGTTCGCCAGTTTAAGCGTCTCAAAGTCTGCTAGAGGTCTAGCAGAACTCGTCTGGGCAGTTCCGTTCAACTTTTTGAGATACAGTCAATTTTCTGCATCAAGGTATTTTAGTCACCGGCCATGGCTGAAAGCAGTGATGTATTCCGTATGTTGGCTGTTGAGGATAAGTTGGATGGTACCAACTACCCATTATGGGCTTATATGATGCGACATGTATTGGTTGCAAAAGGACTGTGGAACATTGTGTAGGGTGTTGAAAGACGTCCTGTTACACCTGCGACTACAGGTACTACAAATACAGGTGCTAGAGGTGCTGGAGCTGATGAAGATGGTGTCGAAGATGATATTCCTCAGATTCTTGTTCGTGCTGCTGTTTTTGTTGCACCTACTGCAGAGCAGATTCGTTGGGATGGCAGAGATGCCCAGGCACATGCATTGATAGCTTTGTCTGTCAAACGTGCCATTATTCCTCACATTCGCTCCTGCAGAACAGCAAAGGATGCTTGGGATACACTTACCACTTTGTACCAGGCTAGGAATGAGGCTCGTGTTGCTTACCTCCGAAAACAGTTGGAGAGTGAGCACATGAATGAAGGTGATTCTATGGACAATTTTCTTACAAAGATCAAAGACCTGAAGGAACAATTGATTTCTACTAATGAGGTTATACCAGATAGCTCACTTGTGCAGACCATTCTGAATGGTCTTCCTGACTCATATCAGAGTTTTGCCTCTACTCTTCGGTTGATGATGAAAGGCAATCCAAATGCCTTGTCATTTGAGGAATTAGTCTCTATTCTATTACAGGAAGATCAGTCCAGGCAGAACAGGTCCATTATGCGTGTTGCAGATCAAGCTTTCTTGGCTAGTCAGAAGGGCAAAGGAAAATGGAGCTCTTCTACTAGTAAGCAAAAATCTGCAAATGCTGCACAATCGAAGAACTAGGATAAAGATGAGAAGAAATCAGAAAAGCAGAAATTGTTCTGCAAGTACTGTAAAGGAAATGATCATCTTATAAAGAACTGTCCAAAACTGGCTGCTAAAGAGGCAAAGAAGAAAGAGGCTGGAATGGTTGTTGCAGAGGCCTCTACACCAAAAACAGAGTCTGCAAATCTTGTGCAGGAAGAAGAATGGGCGTTTACTACTGTCTGTAGTTTTGACCCATCTTCTCATGATCAGTGCATGTCTGCAGTAGACTCAGATTTTTGGTACTTTGACAGTGGGGCGACCAAATATATTACCTCGCAGCGCAGTTTCTTCTCTTCACTCGAGCCTGCCCCTACAGGGAATACTGTCACATGCGCCAATAACTCCTCTTATCCTGTTATGGGAGTTGGTAAGATCATTCTGACTACTGCTGATGGTAGTTCTTTCACTTTGTCGGATGCTTTATTTGTGCCAGGGATCAAAAAGAACCTGTTATCAGTTTCTGCATTAGCCAAGATTGGCTTGGTTGTGAAATTCGTTGATGACAGGTGTGCAGTCCATGATCTCTCAAATGGTGATGTGATTATTGCTTTTGGCATCTTATGTCGTGGGTTGTATAAGCTCATAGACTATGAAAGATCTGTGAATGATTCGGCATGTGCAGTTCATGATTCTCAGGCTATGTCAGATGCAAAGCTTTGGCATGCACGCTTTGGTCATCTGAATTTTGCTAGTTTGCTACGCCTGCAGAAATCTGAAATGGTGTCCTCTTTGCCCAAACTTGAGGCTCCTGGAAAACATGTTTGTGAAGGCTGTATTTTGGGCAAAATGCAGCGTTCTTCCTTTCCAAAAGATGGTTCAGTTCGGGCTAGGCAGAAATTGCAGCTTGTACATAGTGATGGCTGTGGTCCTATGCAGACACCCTCTTTTGGAAATTACCTTTACTTCGTGACTTTCATTGATGATTTTTCCAGGCATGCATGGGTATATCCACTCAAAGCAAAGTCCGAAGTGTTCATGTGCTTAAAACAGTTTTTGGTTTTGGCTGAAAATTTGTCAGCATGTAAAATGGGCACCCTTCGTTCTGATCGAGGGGGGGAATATATGTCTTCAGATTTTAATGCATTTCTGGCTGAACGTGGGATCAAACACCAATGTACAGTGCCGTATACACCTCAACAAAATGGAGTTGCTGAATGAAAGAACAAGTCACTCATGGAGATGGCGAGGTGCATGGTCAAAAGTCAGGCTTTACCACATAGTTTCTGGCTTGAGGCTGTCATGTGTGCAGCATATGTACTGAACAGGTCTCCCACTAAAGCGTTGCAGTCTATCACTCCATATGAGGCTTGGCATGACCGCAAGCCATCTGTTGCTCATCTGCGTGTTTTTGGTTGTTTGGCATATGCATTAGTGCCTGAACAACATCGCAGAAAATTGGATGATAAGGCAATAAAATGTATTTTTGTTGGGTACAGTTCTGAAAGTAAAGGCTATCGTCTGTATCATCCACAGACTAAACGCATTCTGGTTAGCCGTGATGTTGTCTTTGTGGAAGATGCTATTCAGCCATTGCTTTCATGTACTAAGGAGACATCTGTTAGCTCCAAAGACATGTATGATACTTTGATGCCTCTTTTCACAGGTGGACAGTCTAGTGCTGGTCCTAATGAGGCAACTTCTCAACCTTTGCAGGTTTCATATGATGATGCAGATCATTCCATTTCTGATGTAGATTTACATGATGCACTTGCTGATAAGAGAGCTGATATTGAGCAGGCAAAAACTATGCCAAAATGGCTAGTGCAGACTTTGCGTGACAACAAATTAGATGCACCTTTGTCATATCATACTATTTCAGGCTCTCATAGTGCCTCCTTTGCATCAGATTGCTATGCTATGGCTGCATCTAGTCTCTGTGATGAGAATGAGCCTGTTTCTTTTGATGAAGCATAGAATTCAGAAAATTGGATGGCTGCTATGCAATCTGAATATGATGCTATAATGAAGAATGGTACATGGTCTTTATGTGACTTGCCTCCTGGCAAGAAGGCCATTGGCACTAAGTGGGTATACAAGCTGAAGCGTAAACCTGATGGTACAGTTGACAGGTATAAGGCTAGGCTTGTTGCAAAGGGTTATGCGCAAGAAAGAGGCATTGATTTTGATGAGACCTTTGCACCTACATGCCGTATGACTACTGTTCGGAGCATTTGTGCACTTGCAGCCCATCATGGTTGGAATGTACATCAGTTGGACATTAAAACAACATTTCTGAATGGTGACTTGCATGAAGAAGTGTATGTTTTTCAGCCCCGTGGCTTTGTGCAGAAAGGGCATGAAAACCAGGTGTGCAGGTTAAAGAAGGCGTTATATGGTTTAAAGCAAGCACCACGTGCGTGGTATGAGAAGATACATGCCTATCTGATTGCACATGGTTTTGAGAACAGTCCAACTGAAAGCACCTTATATGTTAAGCGTGCTAATGATGTGCTTCTGATCATTGTTGTCTATGTAGACGACATGTTGCTCACTGGTCCTATTGAGAAGCATATTGCTGATTTCAAGGCTGATTTGCATGCCTCATTTGAGATGTCTGATTTGGGGCATTTGCATCACTATTTGGGCATTCAGTTTATGCAAGTTGATGGTGGAATGGCTTTTTGTCAAACGAAATATATTGACACATTATTGCAGCGTTTTGGCCTTGAAGACTATAAGCCTATTGCCACTCCTATGGAGATAGGTTTACGATTGAGTCTTCATGGTGCTAGAGATGCATTTGATGCTGTTCTCTATCAGCAGGCTGTTGGATGCTTGATTTACTTATGCATTACTCGGCCAAATATTCAGTTTGCTGTCTCACAGATGAGCAGGTTTATGCATTGCCCAGGAGTCACGCATTGGAAGGCGGTTAAGCGCATCTTTCGCTACTTGAGTGGTACTCGGCTACTTGGGTTGTTTCATCCCAAGGGGGGATCACTACCGCCAGATTTGCATGCTTTTTCTGACTCAGATTGGGCTGGTTGCTATGACACTCGTGTGTCCACCAGTGGCTTTTGCTTCATGCTTGGTAGCTCATGTATATCTTGGTTGGGCAAGAAGCAGCCTACTGTGGCCACTTCCAGTTGTGAGGCTGAGTATAGGGCAGCTTTCACAGCGACTGTTGAGTGTGTGTGGCTCAGACGCCTTATGGCTGATTTGGGTGTTGGCCAGTCTTCTGCCACCACCATCTTCACTGACAGTCAGAGCGCATTGGCAGTTGCGAGGAACCCTGTGTTCCATGCTCGCACTAAGCACATTGAGGTGCATTATCACTATGTCAGGGAGAGGTTCTCTGCTGGGGAGATCAGCTTGGCATATGTGCCCATGCAGGAGAACATTGCAGACCTTTTCACGAAGGCTCTGCCTAGGGAGAAGTTTGAAGCTTTTCGCAAAGCTTTGGGCTTACTTCCTTTTGTGGAGTGATTTCCACATAGCTTGGCACTTCCTTATACATGAGTGCCATCTCCTTGTTCACCGCATCACTCCCAGGGGGGATTTGTTGATATATTTTGGTAGTGATGTGTGTGAACACTCTAGGACCGCCGGGGCACTTTTTTCCCTCTTTAGGAGGTTTTTTTTCCCCCGGCTTGTATATACGCCTATTGCCCTAATGGGCTACTTATCTTTGTACATTCTCTAGTAATACATTTAGTATTGTGTGTTTGTGCTCCAAGATTCTTCTTCTTCCTTGTGTTGTTTGCGTGCTTCCGCAGACGTCTATCTCCAACAGGTGAGTCTTGCTCCTGAGTCTATTAAGGCATTTATCAATTTGTACTCTCTCTTTCCAATTCCTAGGCTTAAATAAGGCCATGACATGTAGGAATTTGTCGTGTCAGATTTATGGACTTGGTAATTAGCCATAGGGATAGACTTTTCTCCTTGGAGATACCGTTCATCCCTTTGCCTAATCCATTCTTTCCTTTTCTTGATGTGTTCTAGCGCTTCTTGTCGAGCCTCCTCTCTAATCTGTTCCTTCTCTTTCTTCCTATTTTGAGCACCTACTAAATGTGTTAACATTTGATCCGTCAATGGCTCTAGGAACTGTTTAACTCTGCATCCACTTATGTAGTTAGGAAGAAGGTCTCCATCTAAAGTGGCTAGATTAACTGCTCCACTAGTAGAGATCCTATTGATGATCAGAGGTCCATATCCGCGTTTTTGTAACTTCTTGGCATGTTGCTTTAAATTGTAAACCAGGACTAAGTCTCCTTCTTTAAGTCCTTTGTCTTTTATATGTGCATCATAATATGCCTTTTGTCTTCTCTTGGCTGGATAGATTCTTGCTACCGCTTGTAACCTAGTTTCATGTAACTTCTCGATTTGGTCTAGTTGTTGGGACAATTCATGTCCGTTCCACTCATACTGTTGGGCTACTCTCAAAGTTGGGATTAAAAAATCAATTGGCAAAATTGCATTCTGCCCGTACAGTAAATTGAATGGGCTAGTTCCAATAGCAGTCTTGTATGCTACTCGGAAGGCCCAAATTGCATGGTGCAATTGTTTGTCCCAATCAGACCTCCCATTATTGACAATCTTTGTCAATACTATGCATAATACCTTATTGGAACTTTTCACTTGACCATTGGCTTGGGGATGGTATGGGGCTGATTTTTTGTGGATCACTAAAAATTCATTCATTAGGGATTCTATTACTTCGTTAAGGAAGTGCGTTCCTTGGTCACTCACAATCTCAATTGGTAATCCGAAACGAGTGAATATATGCTCAAAAAGGAACTTAGCAGTGGTTTGAGCATCGTTCTTTCTAGTAGCCTTTGCTTCTATCCATTTTGTCAAGTAATCAGTGGCTACTATGATGTACTCAGCATGCGATCCTTTGGCCGGTGGATTAATGGGTCCTATGAAGTCAATACCCCATTTAGAGAATTCTCTCGCACACACCATAGGTCTCAATGGCATGTCATCTCTCTGAATTGGGTATTTAGCCCTTTGGCATGTTTCGCAACTTTGCACATATGTTTCAGCATCCATATGTAAAGTTGGCCACCACAAGCCTACGAAGAGAATCATTTTTGTTGTTCTCTTGGCTGCAAAATGACCTCCTGCTGCACCTACGTGTGCCATCTCTAATATGGGTAAATATTCTCCTTCATGAACACATAGTCGTAATTGGTTGTCTTTTCCTCTTCTAAACAAGTTTCTTCCTATGAGAACATAATCCTTTCTCATCTCCTATAGGGATCGTTTTCTAGCCAAGCTAACTCCTTCCTCATGTTCTCCTATCTTTAGGAATTTCACTAATGTTTTACTCCAATTGGGTGCTATCGTTGAGAAAGGTATGGACGTATGATCCTCTGGGATTGTCTCCTGGCATTCTGCACAATTACTTACGTAGTCATGGACATCCTTGGGCATGTCCAGCCAGTATACTCCTAATCTTTTTAATTCCCTGATGGTTCCATGACTCCCTTGGTGTGTTCTCCATTTGTTCACATGTTCTTGTTCAATTAGCTTCATTTGTTCGTCCTCCTTGACACATCTTAGCAAAACTCCATTGGGTTCCTTATAGTACACACTTCCCGCAATAATATGCAAGTCTCTTGATTGGAGAATTTCCTTTCTGCTATCCTTATTGATTGAATGTTGTGGGCCATGGGTGAGTATAGGAATTAATTTCTCTGCCCACTTTGGACAAACTTCCAGATTAAACAAATAAGTGTCTGGCAGATCATCGCGTACTCCACTTGGTGGTTCTCCGTGTGTTAACCTTGAAAGGTGATCTGCTCTTACATGGGTATTTCCTTTTTTTACTATCACTTCAAAGTCAAACTCCATTAATAGTAGGAACCATCTTACCAGTCTTCCCGTGTTACAAGGCTTATTGACTAGGTACAATAAGGCCTAATGGTCTATGAAGAACTTGAATTTGTTGGCTAAGAGATAGTGTCTAAATTTCTTCACTGCATAGACCATTCCTAATCCTTCTCGCTCGGTAGTGGTATAATTCCGTTCAACTTGATTTAGTTGTCTGCTTGCATAGGCACAGATGATCTAATTATCCTTCATCAGCTGGTTGGGCTAAGATACATCCTATTGCGTAATTAGAAGCATCAACATGAATATGAAAAGGCTTGTTCCAATTTGGCATTTTCAGAATTGGAGCCGTGCTAAGCCTCTCTTTAACTCATTGAATGCCCTCTCACATTCCTCTCTCCAAGTGAATTGACTTAATAGCCCATATAGAGGTTTGGCTATTATGGCATACATGTGGATAAAGCGACGGTAATATCCACAATGTCCCATAAATGCTTGCACCTCTTTCGCATTCTTTGGTCTAGGAAGCTCTAATATGACCTTAATCTTGTCCTCATCTGTGGATATTCCATTCCTAGAGACTATGTGTCCTAGGATCTTTCCTTGTCTTACCATGAAGACACACTTCTTTGGGTTTAAACAGACTCTGTACTATCTACATTTATTAAATATCTTCCTCAACTCAGGAATATGATCATGTCTTTGATTGGAGTATGTACATAGGTCATCTACATATACTTCCATGCTCTTTTTCAGGAATTCCTTGAAAACATCGGTCTTATGTTGATCCTTAGTAGCAATAGCTACTTGATTGTATCCTGAGAATCCATCTAAGAAGCTATAGACTTCTTTTCCTGCGACCCTTTCCAACAGATGGTCAGTGATGGGTAGTGGGTAACTGTCACGTATGGTGGTTGCGTTCACTTTTTTCAAGTTAATGCACACTCTCAGTTTTCCGTTCTTCTTAGGCACAACTACTAGTGGCGATACCCACTCGGTATGTTCTATCTCATATATGAATCCTGCCGCTAGTAATTTGTCTATTTCTTCCTTAATTTTAGCAGCATAGATCTCATTGTACGTATAAGGGCGTTGTTTTGATGGTTTCGCATCTGCTTTCATTGGTATCCTATGAGAACAAATCGAGGGTTTCACACCCTTGAGGTCCTTATATTGTTGGTGCATGTCAATCATCAATTGAAGGTTTATGAAGAAATGAAGTCAAGAAATCAAGAAGAGAATAAATTCAGAAGTTTGAAGGAAGGACATACTTAGAAATCCAAAGCTATGTACACATACATACATTAGTTCAGATATAGGTTACTCACACTTTTGATTAGTCATAAGTTTGTACATATTTGCCTATAAATGTTTTGAAAAAGTCGGGGCATGTAAGAATAGAGAATAGGAAGAGAGAAATCAGCTGTAGAAAGTGTCATTGGACACATGAAAGATAGTTGAAGTTATCTCTTCAATGTAGTTGTAATTTTTCTGAGTAATCAAGAAAATCTTGCGCCCGATGTTTTGCTGTCTGCTACTTCTGTAGTTAATCTTTTGAGAAATCCTTCTGAACATATCTAAGTCCATAGTTAATCAATCTATGGCTAGAATTTGAGAGTCTAATTGTCATCAGGTTAAGAGAATTTTGCATAGGAACATTCATATGTAATGATGCTCTGAGAGTCGACAAAACTGGCGCAGATTTCATGTTCAGAGAAATGAACATTGCTCAGTGCATAGTGTAAAGTTTTACACAAGTGAGGGCTCAAAATCTAAGTTGGAAGGTAAGCCATCTATGGCTAAAAGATCTCGATCAAACGGGTTCGACATTGGGAGAACTATAGCTAAGAAGTTACAGGTGTCAAAGTCGCTACTGCAGAGAAGATGTTTTACACATAGGTAAATTGTTTGTATGATTTCTCAGAGTACACTAAATCATTTGCAAAGATCTAAGTTGGAGAAGGTGTGCAACCTTAAGGCGAAGCATTGTGAAAAGTTTTGTTAAAAACTTTACAGGATTGATTAGTCAATGAGTGACTAATCTGCAGCAGACTTTTCAGAGTAGTGATTTCTTCACAGTTAGTCAACTTCTTGGTAATGTGTTAGTGGATTTCCAAAATTATGTGGAGTCTAAAGTTATTCTTGGTCTAGAGGTGGTCTAATACCAAGGATAGCTTGTTCTTTTGGAGATTAACACTCTCCATCATATATGTCCATGCGAATACGTCTCGATATTCTCGGATCAGTTGTATGAGTTCTTCTTCCTCTTCTACTGATACATCTTTGCCTATGTATGTGCATCTTTCGTCTCCGTCCTCCACTGTTACTATAATTTTTTGTGTTTGTTCTTTGTTGTCGTATGCTTCTCCGTCTCGAGCCTCTCGTTTAGGCATTTGAATAGCTATCTTTCTCTCTTCTACTTCGTATCTTTTAAAATGTGCAGGAACTTCAAACAGATCTGGGTTTGGTCCAATTTTACTCATTTCTGCTTCTTGTTCTATTACTCTGGGAGCGGCTTCTATTGCCAAGATCTTTGTCAGTTCCTATCTCTCTTTGGTTCGAATGGTGTCTAGATAGCTTTCTTTGGAATCGAATTCTGGTTCCATTTCTATACTCTCATATTCCTATTTCCATTCTTTTTCTAAGATTACCCCTTCTTCTACTTCTTGAAGGACAACCATATAAAAATTTACATCATAGCCTTCCTCATCTATGCACTCGTTCATTCTTAGTACTTCTTCATTCACACACACATCCAAGGTGGCTAAGATTTCCATCCATCCATGCGGTTCAAAGGTTTCATCCCGAAAGATTTGAGGCATATACCTTGGATCCTCTATAGGTCTGTGGTTAGGATGTCCTATTGGCCATAGCTATCTTGTGTTGTCCTCTTTCTTGGCTTCTTTACACATCCATAACTGTGCATCTTCATGCATCCATGATTGATTGCTTGACCCAGCACTATGAATGGATAGGTCGTCTTCCTCCTTGTGTATGGGATTCCATTGTAGTGGCGGGACATCTCTATAGGAAAATGTGTGTAGATTTATCTTTGTAGTGTTTCCTTGGTGTTGTAGGTATAATGAATCTCTTCCCCAATCTTGCACTACCCGCATTTGTCTCATGAAAGGTCGTCCTAATATCATTTCGTAGTTATTAGCTTTTTCAAACTTACAAATGGCTAGTGTGTGTTCAAATTCAACTCCACAGGTGGTCAATTTGATTCTTTCCAGTATTCCTAAGGGTTTCTCCACATGACCGTCTGCTAATTGGAGCTTCATGCGTGTGGGTCATAACGCAGGCTTTCCCAATTTCTCCCAAATTTCCTTGGTGGCGATTCCTACCCCGGCTCCCGTGTCTAGTATAGCCTTGGTCATGTACCCATTGTAAGTGACAGGTAGATATGTATTACCTTCGTCTCCTTCACTAAATTCTCCCACTTTATCAACTGGGATTTGTATTTTAGAAGTGTCTTCTTTTCCCTTTCCTTCCTTTTCTTCCTTCTCTTGCCCTAATCCCAATTGACTCGCTAATTGCCTCCATAATTGTGGTTTCACTTGAAGTAATTCTTCTACGATTAATTTGCATTGTACTTTTGTCTTCTTAAGTTCTGTAAAATTGTGTCAACTCTTCTCTGAGTTTCCTATTCCTTTTCCATGTGTTGTGGGTGCTCGTATTATCATAGATTCCTTTTCGTATTCTCCCATGTAATTAGGCAATGTTGAAATGCTTTGGGTTTCTTCTCTATTTCTGTCGAGTCTTGACACTTCCTCATATACTTCTTCCAAGTTGGGGTTTGGTTGATAAACTTCTACCTCTATTTCCTCAAAGGGAGGCTTAGTCACTCCATTCCTCTTCCATTGTTCTTCTCAGATTTTATTCCATAACTCCTTCGGCCATTCAGCCTCTAGGTCAGGTATGGTTGACACCGGTTCGTTCGGAGTTCTCATTCACTCTTGCTTGTCATCCTTCTCTTTAGGTTCTTGATCTGTGGCTCTGGCATGCTCTTTATATTGATTATCCGTTATTCTCGTCTCTGGGAGGGTTGGAATAGTCTTTTCTAGGGTTGCTTGTGCGACCTCTATCAGCTTTCGACATATTGCTAGCCTTTCTTTTTCTAATTCTCCTTATGGGTAAAGCTTTTCATGTTGTTCTACTTTTGGTCCAGTCTTAATTCTAGTTTGGTAAGCTTTCAACCACATGTTTAGGTCGTCGGTTTTGGGTCAGCTAAAATGGATTTTGGTTTCTCTGCTTCTTGGATAAGTGGTGGACTAGGCACCTGCTTCTGAATTTCCTTTTCCTTTTGTTCTTTCTTACTTCTAGTTTGTTTCTTATCATCTTGACTTTTGTTTTTCATCCATTTATCTTTGAGCTTTTCTCTTCTTTCCTTCCATTTCTGTGCTTTAATGTTCTGGGTACTCTCACGCGGGTCCTCAGAATCTTCAACTATTTGCATCTTGGGACTTACCGTTCTTTTGCTCTCTCGTTCCTGTTCTGGTTGTTTTCCTTTTTGTTCTTTCTTTTGAGCTCTTGTAATGGCCTTTAAAGGCACGGTATACTCCTTGTCACTTCCAGATGCTTCTATCACTTCAATTACATTAATTGGTGCAGTGTCTTGGACTTTGGTTGGATTCTTAGGGTAGTCCCTGAAAAGATGTTCCTTTCTGCAATCATTGCAATATCCTTCCCAAGTCCTAGGGGGTGGTGGATTGTAAGGCCAAGGACATTCTCTAATAAAATGGTCTCCTCCACATCTATAACAAGGTCCTCTCGACACAGGTGGTCTAATGGGTGGTTGTGCTTTAGGTGTAGTATACATCAAAGTTGCTACCTCCGTTCCATAAGCTTGATCATATCCTTCATATCCATAATAAGCTGAATCATAAGCTGATTCATACTCTAACGTGTTGGCTTCATATGGGTAGTAGTCTCCTAGGGCCAGCTCATATCCAAGGTTCCTTGATTCCACGTTGATCGTCATCGATGCTAGCACTATGGCTCTTTCCAAATTTTCTTCTGGCTGAGCATACTTCACAGGTACCACTTGTTGAGGTTGTGACAGTTGTGGCCCTAACACTGGTTGGGGTGGTGGATATGGTGCTTGTTCATAAGGTCTTGGTGCTCCTGTTGATGTTGGATAGGGATTGCATCTACGCATCTCTCTGCCTGGCTCTCTAGGTGGATATCCGTATGGTCGATACTGAGGTGGTTGTAAGGGGCGTGACTGTCTATTGAATGGACAGTTTTCTGTAGTGTGGTTGGTGTACTTTTGTTCTATGTGGGAGTACAAGGCAGTCCCTTGTTGGAGCTGTCTGTTGTAAGGATATGTCGGATGCGCACCAGCTCCTCCTCTTGCACACATGTGAGTGGGGTGATCTCCTCCACATAGACTACATCTCCGTAACATGGGTATTCTTAAGGTTGGGTGCTGGTAAGTTCTCTGCCCTTGGACTCCTAGTTTCTTTGCTAATAGTTCCGCTAATTCTTCCACATTACTAGAGTTGGATGTAATGGTACTCCGAAAGTCTTTTGATTTAGTGGGACTAGGGTTGCTCTTGAGATCCTCCGCTAGATTGTCTTCTAGGTCAATGCATTCTTCAAGACATTCACTCAGGGTTTGTAATCTCCTCACATAAACTAAAGTTCTTAGGGTTCCATTCGTGAGTCCATCCAAAAATAATGAAATCATTTTTTGCTGAGTGGGCCTCTCGGCAGCTGGACATCTATCCACATACTGATTGAATCTCCGGGCAGCTATTTTCACTGTTTCATTAGGGTTTTGTTTAAAACTATGGATTAAAGACGCAGAATTGTGTTTAATCCCTCTTTTAGTGAATTCTCCAATGAATTCTTGGAAGAAATGCTCCATGTTTCCAAATTGATTAGGATCTAATGGCTGGAACCAAGTCAGAGCCGTTCCTATGAGGGTGAGTCCAAAAGACTCATACTGCACAAAGAATTCATCTAGTTGTTCTGCCCTTAGAACTTGTTTAAATTCAGCAATGTGATCGTAGGGTTCTCCCAATCCGTCATAATGATTTCTTACGCATTTGGCCACTTGGATAGGTCTCAATCTTCTCATTGGTTCTGGCGGTCTAGGCATCACGGGAAAGGCATGAACTATTGGTCTAACTGGGGGTATTCCAGGCTGTCCTCCTACTGGTGGTCGTGGTCTTACTGGTGGTCGATACTGATTACCTACTCCTAGGTGCGTCTGATTGTGTGTTTGCACTCTCGGAGTCGCAAATTGTACATGAGTATGATTTGGATTACTCTGTTGGCTAGTTTGTCCTAACATGGTGTGCTCTGCCTCTTGTTGAGTTCCAAAGGGGTTCTGCGAAGTAGTTGCCTGATCTCTCTAAGGGAATACAGGCAAACCCATGTATTTCAGTCGAGCTCTGTCCAAGGCACCAACCAACCAATATCTTCTCTGATTTTTGTCTAGGTATGTGATTCTACTTTCGTCTTGTGGATCCTTCAGCTCATAAAATGTCATCAGGCTTTCTTCTCTTCCTGGAGCCGGTGAGTCTGTTTGAAGTAATACGTCTGATCCATGGATCATATAAACTTCCAACAAGTAGTTATCTTGAGGTATCAAGTCTCCTCTCAAGACTCATGATACCTGGGATCTCCCTCTAGGGGTGTCACTGACTCCTCAGGGTTTGGTCTTCCTGAGTTCTCTTGTTCCACTAACTCTCCCCTTTCATTGATCATCTCAGGAAATTCAGTCACTATGTATATGTGGCCTATTTTGTCCATGTATGCTCCTCCCTCATACTTAACAACCGGTCTGGGTACAATGGTTGCCTCCATAGAAGTGACCATCCTTGCCACAGATCAGTTTAAGCCATCCAGGTAGATGGGGATCTCATGGGCATTAGTGGAAACATACTATAAGGAGGTACGATAGTCACCTTCTACAGCGGTCATGAAGTTTCTACCTGGAGTTGGACCTTGCATATCTTCAGAAGCCATGGGCAACTCCTCCTCTGAGCCACTAGAGGTATCTGAATAGACAGAGTGGTGACTGACCTGAGCGGCACTCCCTACATAAGATATGACACTTCTACGGCTACTTAGCACTCTCCCAGACCTCAAGTTCATTCACCCTCCTAAGGCTCTCTAGGTCTCTAAAACTCTCCTTAAGTGGCTCCTCAAATGCCTCAAGTTTTCCCTACTAAAGCTTCACAAGATCTAAACGATACCACGCTAGGCGATACTGCCCTGGCCGATACGAAACTGGCCACAATACGATACCAGAAACCTAGGCGACACGATATTTTAGCAGCAGACGATACGATACTGCACTTAGGCATGATACGATACTGACTTCCCTGACGATACAATACCACCAGAGTAGACGATACGATATCAATGTCCAATTGTGATACGATACTAAACTCTCAGACGATACGATACCGAATCTTTGATACGATACCAGGCACGCTGCCGATACGATACTGAAAAAGGCAGGCGATACGATACTGGAAACGCAGACGATACGATACCACTTTTTGGACGATACGATACCAAAAAGGGCATGATACGATACTGGAGTTTACCCCGATACGATACCTGAATAATAGCTGATACGATACTAGCCTCCTTATACGATGCAATACCACTACAAGGGGATGATACGATACCAAATTGGTATCGCTATACGTCGCCTAAAAGTGAGACGATACGATACTTGGGAATTGGACGATACGATACCAAATGCTATGACGATACGATACCACTATTGGTGCACGATATGATACGATACCACTATTGGTGCACGATATGATACCAATAGTTAGGCGATACGATACCAACGAACCGCATGATACGATATTAGTATGGTATCGTGATACTAGGCGGGACTCAAGACGATACGATACCAAAAGTGGATCGCGATACGATACCACTTTGGTAAAGTACGATCGCGATACCAATCCAGTGATACGATACCACGAGTGGTATCGCGATATGAGGGCTAGTAACCAACGATATGATACTTCCGCGAGTATCGCGATACAAGGGAATTTTTGGTATCGTGATACCAAAAACTCAACCGATCGTGATACTCAAGCCAAAATACCTCCAAATGCAAAAATTTTTACACCCCCTTGGTCCTCTCTCACCCCTCCTCAGTTCTAGCCAACTGTCTCTTTGAAGAAAGCTCAAAAAACACATAGTCCCTCCCTGCGATACCGGTTGCGCAACTAATCACATTTTGGTGCACTTTTAATGTGTTTTTGCCAAAGAAATCTTGTGGAATCTCACCTTTGTGATGTCTTGCTTGCACCTTGAGCTCAATATCTAGCTTTGATGGCTTGAAATGCACGATACCTCATGCGCGATACTGGTCACTAGCTCTCAATGATACTGTTCTTTGACAAGTGAGAAATGACTAGAATTTTTTGGTTTTTATACTTTTTGATGTCTGAACCTGAACTACACTAATTTTGGCAACTTTTTGGGACTTTTGGGTGATCTTGGCCTACTCCTACTTCACTTCTCTTCTCCTCTCATCTCCTTCTAACCTAACCCTAACTCTTCCTTCTCTCCCTTCTTACTACCCTAAACCTAAAAACGCATTACACACACCTCTGGGATGTGAAGTAACAAGTGCTGAATTGATTGACTACTTGCCACTGAATGAGTTCACTTCTACAAGTACGATTTCATCACACTCGATCTATAACCATCACGAAGGCACCTTGGCTGAGTGTTCCCCAGTAACGGTGCCAAAAACGTGTGTACCTAAGTCAAGAAGACTCAAGGACCTATGCCAAAGAGACTAAACCTCATTTACAACACAAGTGCGTATAGTGGGAAATTGACACACGCTTATATGTCAATCCGATCAAACGACCTAACCAAGTGTATGAAGACACGTGCACACATGATGGAGAATGAAGTGGTTCAGCTGATATGTATCATAAAAGACTAATTCACCTCTCCAACTCACTGAAAGACTAGAAGTGTCTGCCGTGATACCACTTATAGAATTTTTCAATAATTTGAGGATTTCTCCCAGCTCCAAGCTTTGAATATAGTCAATAGGTACTCATTTCGAAGCTCTCGACGAGACACATCTATTGGAAGTAGTTTCACTCGATTTCGACAACCATGCTTCAAGTTATGACCAAATTAGTGAATGGCAGGAAGCACCCTCACTCACGCCACAACTCCTACAAGCTCACACACACACTACAGCAGCTCAAAAACAGTGGGGAGGGGTAGACAACAGCCCTACACACACATTCCAAGCATTAGACACACATAGAAGATCAAAGAGAAGATGGAAATCTGCAGGAACGAGGCAAATTCGAGATTCAAGAGTTCTCCTTCTTCACAATGGCAAAAAGTCTCTACAGAGAGTCACAAAGTGACTTATATACATGTGCCCTAAATTTGGTCCTTTCACACAAGAGACCAGCACTTTATTACTAAAAAGTGAATTTCCTACTAATTTACGAGGGATATTTTACAACAAGATGGGATTATGCCACTAGAGGACTCCTCTAGTGCATTTACATGGCTTGAGGGAATTTCCTAAGACTTGAAAAAAAAGTGCCCATTAATTTGAAAATTTTGGGGCTCTTCTTTTATGCTTATCTGCTCTGCAACAGTGTGTATATGTGTATTTGTGTGTGTATGTGTGTGTATGTATATGTGTGTGTATGTGTGTGTATGTATGTGCATGTATATGTGTGTATATGTATGTGTGTGTATGCATGTGTATGTATATGTGTGTATGTGTGTGTATATGTGTATGTGTGTGTACGTGTATAGGTGTGTATGCATGTTTGTATGTATGTATGCATATGCATTTGTTTGTATGTATGAATGTGAAGGCATGTGTGTGTGTATATATGTGTAGTTTGTGTGTGTATCTATGTGTGTATGTATATATATGTGTATGTGTATGTGTGTGCATGTATATGTATGTGTATATGCATGTGTATGTTTATATGTGTATGTGACTTTATGTATGTGTATTTGTCTATGTTTGTGTATGTATGTGTTTGAATATGTGTGTGTATGTGTATGTGTGTATGCATATGAATATGGAGGTGTGTGTATGTATGCGTGTTAGTGTATGGGTGTTTGTGTGTGTGTATATAATTATGTTTATGTGTGTGTATGTGTAATTATGTATGTGTAATTATGTATGTGTAATTATGTATGTGTAATTATGTATGTGTAATTATGTATGTGTATCTCTATGTATATTTGTGCATATGTGTATGTGTGTATGTTTGTGTATGTATATGTGTGTATTTATGAATATGTATGTGTGTCTGCTTGTGTATGCAAATTTGTGTTTATGTGTATGTGTATGTGTGCATTTGCATGTGTGTATGTATGTGTGCATATGCATGTGTATGCATGCGTGTGTATGTATGCATGTGAGTGTATGTCTGTGTATATTGGTATGTGTGTATGTCTATGTGTTTATATGTATATGTGTGTGTATGTATATGTGTATGTGTGTCTATGCATATGTATGTATGTGTTTATGTGATTGTATGTGTGTGTATGTGTGTGTATGTGTGTATGCATATGTTTTTGTATGTGTATATGTGTGTATATATGTATGTATGTATATGATTGTGCTTTCATGTGTGTGTGTATGCATGTGACTATGTGTGTAAGCCTCTATATGTGTATCTGTATTTCTATGTGTGTATGTGTATGCATGTATGTGTGTATGTATTTATATGTGTGTGTGTGTATGTGTGTATGTGATTGTATGTATGTATATGTGTATGTGTGTGTGTTTGTGTATATATGTTTATGCATGTGTATGTATGTATGCATCTGCATGTGTATGCATGTGTGTGTATGTATTCATGTGAGTGTATGTGTATGTGTAAGTGTGTGTGTATGTATATGTGTGTGTATGTGTATGTGTATGTGTGTATCTATGTGTTTATGTGTGTGTATGTATATGTGTGTGTATGTTTATGTGTATATATGCATATGTATGTATATGTGTGTATGTTAGTGTATGTGTATGTGTGTGTTTATGTATGTGTGTGTATGCCTATGTGTGTTTATGTGTATATGGGTGTATGTATGTAAGCATGTGTGTATGTATGTATGCATATGCATGTGTGTGTTTTTATGCATATGCGTGTATGTGTGTGTGTCTATGTGTATGTGTGTGTGTGTGTCTATGTGTGTGTATGTATATGTGTGTGTATGTGTATGTGTGTTGTATGTGTATGTATATGTGTGTGTATGTGTATGTGTGTATGAATGTGTGTGTATATGAGTGTATGTGATTGTATGTGTGTGTATATGCAGCTTGGATGGAACAAAGACAAGCAGATTCAAAGAAATGGCAGGTATAAAAGAAAGAAAAATATATGAAGACAGGAAGAGTCAAATTAGTGATTGAGGGGAAGCTGTTGAAGAATCACTCACGAATTTGACGTACAGACAAAGGAAGATAAAGAGAAGCGGAATCAAATATTCAAAAAATCAAAAGCCTTAATGAAGGGACAAATTCACAACCGTTATGTACAGTACAGAATCTTGCAGAATCAGAGTTCGTTACACCGAATCAAACTGTATATACAGAGAGAACATGCATAAGAATAATAGAGAGGGAAGTGCGAATTAGAACGTGCGTGAGAAGAGCGTGCAGTATAAATAGAGCACATACAGAGGTCAATAAGAGAGAGGGAGAGAACAGAGAGATGAAAAAATGAGAAGACGCTAGAGATCGCGTATGTAGAGACTGAAGAGAGAGTGAGTGAGAAGTTTTTCAGAAGACGCCATAGATCGCGTATGTACAGATGAATAACAGAAACCTGAAATGTCACGTGTTCATCTGAGAGAGATGGTAAAGAGAAACTACTTAGTGTAGGCGAGTTTCCATAGCTTGAGCAAGAAGAGGCCAAGCTAATTTGTACACATCTTCTCTAATAGAAAACACATGTTCATGTGGAAGTTTGCACGCACTGTTCATATGTGAAGAACTCTGAGTATTTTCGTGTTACGGTAGAAAGTTCGTTAACCGTTAACAGTTACAGTTTGTTACTAAACGTGTCCCTCGGTACTCTCTCAGTAAACGAATGTCTCGGTCAAAGTTATCTCAGTAAACGCTTTTTCGGTCAGTTACAGTTTTCTCAGAAAACGTGTTTTCCGGTAGAACAACGAAGTATATCTCGCAGAGTAAATTAAAGGTTTGTATGAGAGTTAGCTTATCTTATAGCTAGACATCTCTACTATTAGTTCGTTAAGGATTTCGGTGAAATGGATATGTACACACAGTACAAAGTCTAACCGAAAAGAGACATTCTGAACCGGAGAAGTTTTTCTTAAACTTCAGAAAGTGTTCACTCAGTGAAGGAAGTTCACACATCACTTCCTTACTTCTTGTATACTCACTTGAAGTAATTACAAACTGAATAGGAGTTGATTCCGGTATAATTACGGTGTCAGTCTGGTGACAGTCCGGTGGAGTTCTAGTGGAATTTCCATTGAATTCAAGACATAGTCTTATATGTTTGAGCGACAGTAACTTTGCTAAGCTACTGCTGATTATAGAGGTGTTCTAATATCACTCTAGCTTAGCATCTCTTCGGTGGCGCGACAATTTCCGCAGGCTTGACAAGGTTCAAGCCTTTGCCGTGACGACCATCAACAAGTGGTATTAGAGCCGAAAGAAGGCCCAACAATTTCAATCTCCTTCTCCATTACCTTTTCCCTCATGAAATGCTATTGAATCTCTATATGTTTTGTTCTTGCATGAAATACTGGATTTGTTGCAAGATAGAACGAGCTCATATTATCTACATGTATGATCGGTATACCTTAATCAATACCCATGCTTTTGAACAAGGTCTGCATTGATATCACTTCTTTAGCTGCTTCCACAAGTCCTTTATATTCTGCTTCTGTTGACAATAAAGCTACTGTGTGTTGCTTCTTTGAACACCAGCTTACAAGCTTATCTCCTAGGTATATCATATACCCATGTGTTGACCTTCTGTCATCTTGACTTTCTACCCAATCTGAGTCACTGTATGCTCTGAGCTTTATATCTGATGTAAAAGGATAATATAATCCTTCCTTTATAGTTCTTTTAATATATCTAAGAACTCTTTGTCTTGCAATCCAATGTTGATCCTTTGGACAATGCATAAACTGTGAGAGAACTCCCACTGCATAACTGAGATCTGGTCTTGTTAGTGTAGCATAGATTAAGCTTCCTACTAACGACTGATACTTCCTCATATCTTTAAACTCTGCACCACCATATTTGCTGAGTTTATGATTTACTTGAAGCGGTGTTGAAGCTTCTCTGCAATTCTCCATATTAAACTTCTTTAGTAAGTTTAGGAGATATCTTTCTTGCGAGACATATATACCATGATCTGTATATGTAACTTCCATTCCAAGAAAGTATGATAACTTCCCTAGATCACTGATCTTGAACTCTTTTTCAAGCAGTCTCTTTACCTCTTTGATTCCTTCATCTGAGGTTCCTGTGATTATTATGTCATCTACATAAATACAAATGTAGATCAGACCTTCATCTATTTTCTTGATTAGTAGACTTGCATCTGCCTTTGAGCTTTGGTATCCAAGATCATTAAGATACTTCACAAGTTTGTAATTCCAAGCTCTTGGAGCTTGCTTCAGTCCATAAAGTGCTCTTCTTAGTCTACAAACATGATTTCGGTATCTGGAACTTACGAACCCTTCAGGTTGTTCCATGTAAACTTCATCTGATATGTATCCATTCAGAAATGCATTCTTTATATCTAGCTGACTTAGCTTCCATCCTTTTGATGTTTCTATAGCAATCAATGTGCTTATGGTTGACATCTTTGCTACCGGACTAAACGTCTCATCATAATCTATGCCATATGTCTGAGCATAGCCTTTTACTACCAGTCTAGCTTTGTATATGGCTATCCTTTGATCTGCAAGCTTCTTGACTTTGTAAACCCATTTGTTTCCAATCACTTTCTTACCATTTGGTTTTAGAACAAGTTCCCAAGTCTTGTTCTCCTCAAGAGCATTAAACTCTTCTTTCATCGCTTCTTCCCATTTTTCCTTACCTTTTGCTTCACTGTAACTCTGAGGTTCTTCATCTCCCTTTACTAAGTAAGCATAGTTTTTCTAAGTCAAATAAGAAGTGTCATAGGAATACCTTGTTGGTTGTTTCCTTACTCTATTTGACCTTCTAGGTTCAAACTCTTCATGTGTATCTGAATACAAATCTTCATCAAATCTTGATCCATCTTCATTTCTCATACCTGATCCGATCCTGGACGTACTTGCCTGCATATGATCTTCATCTTCATTTACCTGCATGTGTGATTTACCTTTTTCATTTCTTCTTATCTCTTCTTCAAGTGTTTCAATACTATGCTCTTTATCTGTATACCAGCTCTTTCCTTCATCAAATGTCACATCTCTAGAAACAGTAAACTGTTTGGTTAGAGGACTTCATAACCTGTAAACCCATCTGCTTTTCATCATATGCGATGAATACATATTTTTCAGCTTTTGGTTCAAGCTTATGTCTCAACTGTGATGGTACATAAGCATAAGCTATTGATCCAAACACTTTACAATGATCAAGTGTTGGTTTCTTGCCCCACCAAACTTCATAAGGGGTCATCCCATTTAAAGCTATACATGGTAATCTGTTTACCAGATATGTTGATGTATTTACAGCCTCAGCCCAAAGATAATTTGGACAATTCTTCTCCTTTAGCATCACTCTTGCAAATTCAACTAGAGTTCGGTTTCTTCTTTCTACTACTCCATTTTGTTGCAGTGTATACCTGCAAGTTATTTCTCTTTTGATACCTGCATTCCACAGATAATCATTGAACTCTCGAGAAAAATATTCTCCTCCTCCATCAGACCTTAGTCTTTTGAGTTTCTGTCCTGTAAGTCTTTCAGCATATGCATGAAAATGTCTGAAAGCTCCAAACACTTCTGATTTCTCTTTTAAAACATAAAGAGTTATCCATCTTGTTGCATCATCAATAAACAAAACATAATACCTCGATCCGCTGATAGATTCTTCTTTTGTTGGCCCCCATACGTCTCTATGTATGAGTTCTAGTACACCATCATGTTTGTAACCATTTTTCTGAAATGGTAACCTGTGGGCTTTTCCCATCTGACAGGCTTCACATTTATGAATCATATGTTGGTTCTTCATGTTTGCTAATCCTCTCACGGACTGTTTCTCTACCATAGCTTTGATTCCCTTTTCATTAAAATGTCCTAACCTGTTATGCCAGAGGTCTAGTTCTGTGAATACCTCATCACCATGTGTGATCAAGGCTTGACCAACATTCCCTTGTACTTTCAGAGTAAAAAGTCTACCTTCCTTTTTACCATGGACAATCTGTTTGTATCCATTCTCTGGATCTTCAACAAATACTCCTTCATTTGTAAACCTGACTTGAAAACCTTTTTCTACTATCTGACCCACACTGATCAGATTCTTCGGGATTGTTGGAACATACAAAACATTTGTTAGTAGATCAGCTCCATTCTTACACTTTACCTTTCCAATTGACCTTACATTATGTTTTGTGTCATCACTTGTTTGTATTGTATGATTTGAAATGCCTACTTCTAATTCTGATAACAATTCTATATTTCCTGACAAATGATTTGAACAACCAGGGTCAATATAGAATACCTTGAGGTCTTCATTTTCTGATGTACTTATCGAGTTCATCATCAATGTCATATGATTGTCATTCTGCGTATCATTTGCATAGTGGTAGTAGGTAGTGTTGTGAGACTGATTCTGTCCCCAACCTCTTGCTCCACCTCTACCATATCCACCTTTTTGGCTTTGTCTTCCTCTTTGATATCTTCCGCTTCTACCTCTACTGTTATTGTTCTGATTCTGGTTTGATCCTTGTGAATTATGCCAGCAATCATGAGCCAAGTGATTGCTTAATCCACAGATCCAGCAAGCTTTCTTGTTACCTCTTCCTTTTGTATTACTTCTACTTTTATTTCTGACATTACCTCGTCCTCTTGCATAATTTACTTGAGCAGTCACTTCTTCTTCATCTTTTTCTTTTCCTTTATCACCTTTCTTCTTGTTCTTTGCATACATAGCCGAACTATGTCCTTTTTCTCCATCTGTCTTCAAATCTTGCTCAAACGTTAGCATTAGTGTTGGGAGTGATGGTTGGATGCACTCAAGAAATGAGTTGATGCTGCAAAACCTGCTTCACACCTGCCCTCCTTTGACTCCAGAAATACTTAGTAGACTCCTTGGGCTTTCAAATGATACCAAGAAACCATATATGTACTTTGCAAATGCTTTGTGAAATGATCAAACCAAAACAGATAACTTGGTTCCTTCACAAATCCAAAAAACTTACTATTTATGTAATGACACCTGCTCAGTGTTATGCTCAATGTGACCAGCACACTTGAAATTGAAACAATTCCTTTTGGGAGTATTAAAGTATCTTAATAAGCTACCAATCACAAGTGGAATCACTTAAATTGATAAACCATACACTGAGAAATAAGTTTAGCAAAATTCTGATTACCCCCGACTTTTTAGGAACTCTGCAGACACAGACCAGTGTGCACTTCGAAGCGGATTTCTCCCAAATGGCTGAATGAAATCTTCTGAGATTTTGTATGCTTGTAGAAGACCTTGAGCTGGTTCCAATGAGCTATAGATCTCTTGATTTGGTTCAGTGAGCACTGAGAAATGCTCTTTGGAAGTTGACAGACTTGAAGTAGGACACTCAGACAAAACAGAGATAATGAATGTAAGTGTATATATTATATCATATGGATGTACATTCCCATTGGCTTGATAACCATAGCACAATGGTACTTAGAGGTGTAGGCTATGGAGTAGGCCTTACACACTCAAGAATGGTACAGGATAGCCTCCGGATTGATAATGGACAACCGCGATTTTTTGCTTGTAGATTTTATAGGAGTTGAAGACTAATTTGAATTTCAAATTCAAACTTAGGCTCCCAAGAATATCTCTACTAAAAGTAGGGAGATATTCTCTCCACTAAATCATTCCTTTTTTCCACGACTAATGAAGTAGGTAAGTGACTTAAGTGATTACAAATAAATGCCAAGTCATATAGACTTTTACAAAGGAGTAAAAGGTAAGAACATCTAAGCATATGTTCATATGATCCTTGCTTCAAGTGAAGCCTTGATAAAACTTTGTCCAAGCTAATCTTCCATGAGTCCAAGCCAATGTGTGAAGGTTTGATGTGCACCAACAGCTCCCCCTCAAGCCAAACACTTTGGCTTAAGTCTTCTTCTTCATTCTTCAATCACTTCCTGCAATCCAATCATAGATTTGAATCTGCATAACTTGTTTCCATCCAATGCCTTTGTAAGTAAATCTGCACATTGCATATTAGTAGACACATATGTCAATTGAATCTCTTTGCTAAGTAACTTCTCTCTCACATAGTGGTAATGAACCTCTATGTGTTTGGTTCTGGCATGATAAATTGGATTAGCTGCAAGGTGAAGAGAGCTAGTGTTGTCTCCAAAAATAATTGGTGGCCTTGTATATAGGCCTAACTCTGTATATAGAAGCTTCAACCAGATAGCTTCTTGAGTGGCATTGGCAAGCCCTCTATACTCTGCTTCAGTGGATGACAATGCCACTGTAGGTTGCTTCTTGGCTGACCAAGAAATAGGCTTATCTCCTGCAAAACAAATGTATCCTGAGGTGCTTCTCCTATCATCCTTGCATCCTGCCCAATCTGCATCTGATTATACTTTGATGTCAATATCTGATGTATAAGGAAAATATAACCCATGACTTTGAGTTCCCTTTAGATACTTCAAGATCTTCTTTGTTGCCTCTAGGTGAGGTACCCTTGGTTTGTGCATGAATTGACTAAGCACACTAACTCCATATGCTATGTCAATTCTTGTCAAAGTAGCATAGTTCAAACTACCTACCATACTTTGATACCCTGTGATGTCTTTGACTTCTTCTCCTTCATGAGCACTTAGCTTTAGGTTGACCTCCATTGGAGTGGTAGATACCTTAGCATCCTGCAAGCCAAACTTCTTGACCATATCCTGCACATACTTCTTTTGAGTGATATATATACCTGAGTTGGTGTAGACTAACTCAAGACCTAAGAAGTACTTCAATAATCCAAGATCACTAATCTTGAATTCTTTCATCATCTGTCCTTTGATGTGTCTAATCCCATTGACATCATTCCCTGTAATGATGATGCCATCAACATAAACACATAAGTAGATTACCTCTGTACTACTTCTCTTTATGAATAGAGAAGTGTCTGCTTTACTCATCACAAATCCTTGGTCTAGGAGATAGGTTGTCAACCTGTAATTCCATGCTCTAGGTGCCTGCTTTAAACCATACAGAGCCTTCTTCAATTTACAAACATAATGTACCTTTTTTGGATCTTCATAGCCAGGTGGTTGTGACATGTAGACTTCTTCAGATATCCATCCATTCAAGAAAGCATTCTTGACATCTAATTGGTACATATTCCAATTCTTGGATGCAGCTACACTCACCAATATTCTGATAGTTGGCATCTTGGCCACAGGAGAAAATGTCTCCTCATAATCAATGCCTTGGGTTTGTGCAAAACCCTTGGCTACCAACCTAGCTTTGTACCTGTTTATTGTTCCATCTGAATTCTTCTTTAGTTTGTAGATCCATCTGGATCCTATCACCTTCATGGAGTCCTTCTTGGGTACCAAGTCCCAAGTATCACTTTCCTTAAGAGCTTCCATCTCTTCATCCATGGCTTCTCTCCATTCTGGTTTGGTAATTGCTTCTTCATAGGTACCTGGTTCTTCATTCAACAAGTCCTTTGCAAGATATACAAAATGTTTAGTTACAAGTGATGTGTCATACCCAAATCTGATAGGCTTCTTCTTTTCTCTCTGAGATCTCCTCATTGCTTGAGTTGAGGATTCTGGTTTATCTTCTAGTTGCTTCATCTTCATCTTTCCTTTGGACTTCCAAGCCTTGAACTCTTCAAGATTTATTGTATCATCATTATCTGAGCTTGAATCTTCTTGCTGAATTGGTTCTTCCTTGGTGAGCTTTGGAAAATCTTCTTCCATGTCATAGGGTAGACTCACTTTCCTGCATTCATTCTCATACCATGAGTCATTCTCATCAAAGATGACATCTCTGCTTACCTTGAAACCTTTGTTTGTTGGGTTGTAGAATCTGTATCCCTTTTGGTTCAAATCATAACCAATGAAGATACATTTTTCAGCCTTGGGATCTAGCTTTCCCCTTACCTGTGAGGGAATATGCACATATGCTACACAACCAAAGATTTTGCAATGATCCAGAGAGGGTCTCTTACCATGCCAAGCTTCATATGGTGTCATGCCATCAAGTGATTTGGATGGCAACCTATTGATGAGATAAGTGGCAGTGGATACACTCTCTGCCCAAAGATAATTTGGCAATTTCTTTTCATTAAGCATAGACCTAGCTATTTCTACTATGAGTCTATTCCTTCTTTCAGCTACCCCATTTTGTTCAGGTGAGTACCTTGTAGTAATCTCCCTTTTGATGCCTCTTTCCTGCAAGAAATCTTCAAACTTATTGGAGAAGTACTCTCCTCCACCATCTGACCTTAGCCTCTTCAAGCTTCTTCCTGTTTGATTTTCAACAAGTGCAAGATACCTCTTGAAACAATTAAACACTTCATCTTTATGCTTCATAAAGTATAAAATGGTCCACCTGCTATAATCATCAATGAAGGACACATAATACCTTGAACCTGAAATAGAAGGGTCCTTGCTAGGTCCCCAAACATCTGTGTGTACCAAATCTAGGTAGTCTTCATGCATGAAACCTTTCCTTGAATAGGGTAATCTGTGAGACTTACCAAATTGACATGATCCACACTTGTAAATCATGTGTTGCTTGGACACATTAGGTATCCCAAGCACACATTGATCCCTGCACATTTGCTTTAGGGTTCTTTCACCTATGTGCCCTAATCTCTTGTGCCATATTTCTAATTCTGAAAGTGTCTGATCCTTGTAATTATACAAAGCGATGTTCTTGGTATCTTCTAGCTCAAATGTAAATAATCTACCTGATTTCTCCCCTTTGGCTATCCTTCTGAATCCATGTCTTGGGTCTTCCACATATGCTCCATGTTGTGTGAATCTGACCTGCAAACCTTTCTCCACAATCTGGCCAGCACTCATTAGATTTTTAGTGATGGTTGGTACATAGAGTACCCTGCTCAATAGGTTCTGGTTACCATCACATGTCTTCACATTTCCAATATTAACAACAGAATGTTTAGTATCATCACCTATTTGTACCTGATGTTTGCCCTTGGGCTCTTCCAAATCAGAAAGTAATGCCACATTTCCAGCTACATGGTTAGAACATCCTGAATCAATGTAAAATAAGTGATCATCATTTGTACCTGCCTTGGAGGTCATATTCATGATCAATAGGGAGTCATCTTGCTCCTCTGTGTAATTGTTGTAGTCTCTTCTATTTCTGAATCCACCTTGGTAATTACCATTGTGGTTGTTGTTGTAATTGTTGTTGTATTGATTGTTGTATCCATTGTAGCTTTGGTGTTGATTGAATCTGCCTCTCCCTTGAGAGTATCCACCTCTTGAGTAGCCTCTTCCTCTCTGATTTTTGTAGTTCTTGTAGCATTCATCTGTGGTATGATTAGACAATCCACAAATGTTGCATGGTGATGAGTTTTAGGGTCTCCCCCTACCTGACTTACCTCCTCTGCCTCTTCCTCTAGATGATCTACCTCTTCCTGCATAATTAGCTTGGGAGGTAGAGCCTTCTTCATCCTGTTTCTTCCCTTTACCTTTATCTTTAACTTTCTTATCAGTATAGAGAGCAGAGGAGTTGTTACCTTTTGATTGATCTCCAGCCTTTGTAAACTTTGCTTCATGTGTGAATAGTTGGCCCATAAGTGTTGTGAGATCTGGGGTATGCATGTCCATATAGAGGTCCATTGCAGTGGTGAAACTTTCCCACTTATCATCTGCCTTGAGTCCATTTGTTACTTGCCTGACTATTTGCTCCTCTTCAATCTCCTCTCCAATGCTTGCTAATTGGTCTGCCACATCTTTGATCTTTGTCACATACTCTGAGACTAATTGCTTGGGCTGCTTCCTAAGGGTTGTGAACTCAATCCACAATTGATTCTTCCTAGCCCTTGTGTTGGAAGAAAAGTAGTTTGACAAGGTTTCCCAAGTCTCTTGGGAAGTCTTACAATTCCTTACATGAGGTAAAAGAAAGTCAGATATAGAGTTTAAAAGGTAAGACCTTGCCAAAGCATCCTTTGCACACCATTGGTTGAGTCTTTCATGTTCATCCTTTGTGGGTAGTCCTCTGGTCTTGAATGAGGGCAATTCCTCATCTCCTGACATGTATCCAAATAAGCTTCTCCCTTGTCTCAATGACCAAGCCTGATAATTGTTTCTATCCAATTTGTCAATGAATGAAGGAAACCATCACCCATGTTTACCTTCTTTGCTCTGATACCACTGTTGGGAGTGATGGTTGGATGCACTCAAGAAATGAGTTGATGCTGCAAAACCTGCTTCACACCTGCCCTCCTCTGACTCCAGAAATACTTAGTAGACTCCTTGGGCTTTCAAATGATACCAAGAAACCATATATGTACTTTGCAAATGCTTTGTGAAATGATCAAACCAAAACAGATAACTTGGTTCCTTCACAAATCCAAAAAACTTACTATTTATGTAATGACACCTGCTCAGTGTTATGCTCAGTGTGACCAGCACACTTGAAATTGAAACAATTCCTTTTGGGAGTATTAAAGTATCTTAATAAGCTACCAATCACAAGTGGAATCACTTAAATTGATAAACCATACACTGAGAAATAAGTTTAGCAAAATTCTGATTACCCCCAACTTTTTAGGAACTCTGTAGACACAGACCAGTGTGCACTTCGAAGCAGATTTCTCCCAAATGGCTGAATGAAATCTTCTGAGATTTTGTATGCTTGTAGAAGACCTTGAGCTGGTTCCAATGAGCTATAGATCTCTTGATTTGGTTCAGTGAGCACTGAGAAATGCTCTTTGGAAGTTGACAGACTTGAAGTAGGACACTCAGACAAAACAGAGATAATGAATGTAAGTGTATATATTATATCATATGGATGTACATTCCCATTGGCTTGATAACCATAGCACAATGGTACTCAGAGGTGTAGGCTATGGAGTAGGCCTTACACACTCAAGAATGGTACAGGATAGCCTCCGGATTGATAATGGACAACCGCGATTTTTTGCTTGTAGATTTTATAGGAGTTGAAGACTAATTTGAATTTCAAATTCAAACTTAGGCTCCCAAGAATATCTCTACTAAAATTAGGGAGATATTCTCTCCACTAAATCATTCCTTTTTTCCACGACTAATGAAGTAGGTAAGTGACTTAAGTGATTACAAATAAATGTCAAGTCATATAGACTTTTACAAAGGAGTAAAAGGTAAGAACATCTAAGCATATGTTCATATGATCCTTGCTTCAAGTGAAGCCTTGATAAAACTTTGTCCAAGCTAATCTTCCATGAGTCCAAGCCAATGTGTGAAGGCTTGATGTGCACCAACAATTAGTCCAAGCAATTGATTTAAATCTGGTACAAAATGATTTAAAGACAGTTCAGTTGAGAGTACGAAAGGTTTCCACCTTTCATCTCCTCTTAAACCTGTAAGCACTTGCGCTATTAACCTGTGGTCTTCAATATCTTCATTAATTGAACCAAGACTGTCTGCCAAGTCCTTCATCTTAGTGACATAATCACTAATGCTTTGACTTTGCTTTTTCTTTACAAAAAGCTTCACATTTCCTTTAAGCTTCGATTCTGAACTGATTTACTTCAGTCTTTACACTACTATGTTTGTTTTCAGTTAAACAATCTTTGCGTCACTTAACTTTGTCAAAATTGTGTTTTGAACTCACCAAAATTTCACCGGAACTTCACTGGATTGTTACCAGAATGTCACCGTAATTGGGAATACTACCAGAATCAACTACAATTTTGTTTGTAGTTACTTCAAATGTGTATACATGAAGTAAGGAAGTGATACTTAAACTTACTTCACTGAATGAACTCTATCTGAAGTTTAAAGAAAAAACTTCACTAGTTCTGGATGTCTTTTTCCGGTCAGATTTTGTACTGTGTGTACATGTCCATTTTATCGAAACTTTTGATCAACTTATAGTTGAGACTTATAGCTACAAGATAAGCTATATCTCATATAAAACTTTATACTGTACTTCGAGATCTAGCTCATAGAAGTACCAAAAAAACATTTACTGAGAAAACTGTAACTGTTAACTAACTTTTCACAGTAACATGAAATCTCTCAAATTTCTTCACGTACGAAGAATGCGCTCAAATTCTTCCACATGAACATGTGTTTTCTATTAGAGAAGATGTGTACAAAATAGCTTGGCCTCACTTTGCTCACAGCTATGGAAAACTCTCCTACTCTGAGTAGTTATTCCTTACCATCTCTCTCATATGAACACCTGACATTTCAGGTTTTGTTATTCATCTCTACATACACGATCTATGGCATCTTCTATATTTCACTTCTATTCTCTATCTTTTGTGTATTCTCACACACACTCTAATTTCGGTTCTATGCTCTCTCTTATATACATTTTGATCCCGTAATTCTGGAAGTTTCTTCACTGTATATTACAAACGTGAATTTGTCCCTTCACTAAGGCTTTGGTTTTCTAAATACTTTGTTTTTGTTTTCCTTCATCTTTATGTCGTTATGCATAATTAGTGAGTGAATCGTCAACAATGACCTCATGGATATCTCACCCACTTCGGCACCTCTCCCTCCCCCCATATTCCCACAATCTCCCATTCCCCCACCACCCACTTCACCATTCTCAAGCACAGCATACACACTCCCTTTCCCTTTTCCCTACCCTCTTGCATTCAACACCTTCCCAACATCCACTCCTATCAATAATGTATTCAATACTTTGTATCAATGTATGTCTCAATTACAACATCATTACCAGCATTTAGATGCTCAGCATACAAGCCTGTTGAGAACCCATGAAGCTCTACAAGAACGATTCATCAACTTGGAAAAGGACAAGAGGCTACTACAACAATAGTGTGATACCTTGCAGAGACAACATGATGAATTAGTGGCCAATACCCCCAAGCCAGATTCAAAGGCACAACAACACCTTGAAGAACTGCTACATGCACAGCAAGCAGAAAACCTCAAAACCACCGCAACCTTGCATTATTAAGGAAACACATGTCCACGGCACTAGAAGAAAATAAAAAGCTCCAACGACAGAATGAAGAAAACCTAGAAGCAGCGATGGAAGGATCCCCCACAGAGATCAACCCGGACCATTTCAAAGCCATACCATCTGACAACATGCAAATCATTTTGGACACACATGCTGACGTGTTGGAGGCATATGCAGCCTTAAAAACAGAACGTGATGAGTTAAGGAAGCAATTGGCCACTCAGCAAGAGCCACCACTAGAACTAGTAGCCACAGATGACACATCCGAAGAGGTAGTAGAACTGAGAGCACAACTGACAGAGCTGCAAAACAAAATTCTCCAATATGAGCGTCAACCTTCTCCCCTCGTGGAACCGGAGCCGGAGGACCTAGTTCAAATTGAAGTAGAGGAGACTTTCGAGGACCCCTATGTAACCATGCCTATACTAGGAGGTAAACAAACAGAAGAAGGAATGGATACATTTGAGATTGAAGTTCCAGAATGGATGTAGAGATTAGAAAAGATAGGTCCAACCCATGATGATAGAGTTGTAGTGTAGATACATTCCATGTCCCGACTGGAAGAGGTTGTCATCAAATCGGATTACTTCAGAAGCCTATCCCATCATCAGTGGATTGGCACTTCAGATGATTTGTATGTTCCATTTTGTGTATTAATGGCAGATTATAATGCTGAGATAAAGCAGCGCACCACAAAAGAACCAACCTCGACAACACCATTTGCACCAGATGACATTCCTGAAAGTGCAACACATGGCAACATATTTCAGCCTACTTGGAGGATACAGCTACTTGAAACATATCCCGAGATGGTGTGCACTTGGAATAATATGCCCTTATACATAACATATAACCCCTGCTACTGCCCTGTGTTTTGACACAGATCATGGCCTGAGTACACAAAAATAGTGATGACTGTCAAAGGATGTGACAAATGGCTGAACTATGTATATTTGGCACCACCTCGTGGCCAACCCATGGTTGCATACATGATTTCAACCATTCGACATTGGGGAATCAGATTCAAGAATGTACCAGACATCATGGCACAGATGTTCCTCAAAATATTCAAGCTAATGCTGGTCACATTCCGAACCTTTAAAAATGTCAAAGAACCTCACCTTTCGGCCCTCGGATTCAATGAAGGCAACCAAGACCTCTTGTATGATATGAGCACCACCCCATCTATCAACGTTGTATATGCTTGACATGCTCGTATCAAATATCTTCCAGCCTGCTTCAAACAAACGTTTGAAGAAATGTTTATCACAGGGTTCCGGGAATATCATTCAGAGATATTCATACCCAGACCATCTCATCTATTACAATTATTTGTTGTAGAATAGGCTCTACACTCAGAGAAGCTACGCATGCCACATCTCGAGGTACCTGGGCTAGTAGACTAGGATGCCCTACTCACTGATTTGGCCAATTATCACATGGCGACAGATGTTGTGGAATACTACATCCAACGGTCCGCTCAACAAGGGTCTGTCAGAGATGACAGACACGAGAGAGGGGGGAGTGTTGGCAGTCAAGGACTTACAAGACAAGGAAGCCAATGAGAATGGCCAAGTAGGCAAAGCAGTCAACGGAGATCTGGCAAATAGGCCTATCATTTTTCATGAATTAATATTTCCCAAATAGTGATTTTAGTCACTCCACACCATTGTAAATATCATTTTTTACTATTCCTAATCCATTTTTGTACAAGCCGAGGAGTCCTCGAGCTTGAGGAGTACTATTAGTATTTATGCACCAATTTTCATAATTTTTAGAGCTCGTTTGAGCCTCCAAAATAGCCTTAGAACCTAATTTTTAACTAGGCCAAACCCTAGGTCTGAACAGGACCAAAGCTAGTAAAAAACTATAAATAGAGCTAGAGAGCTCATTTTTGAGGCTAGCTTGTTGTAGATTTGAACTTTTATGAGACTTTTTGGGTAATCTAAAGAACTCCATTGTTTCTCTCTTCGTCTTACCTTGTGTGCCCATGTGTGTGTATGTGTGTGCATGTTTGTGTGCTTCTCACTCACACACTTGTGCCATCACTTGTTTGAGGTCTTCATACCATCCTCACGTGTTCCCGGATTGACATTAAAGGAGGTGCTACTCATCACTGAGCTACACCTCGTCTTTACACACTAAAACTCGTTGCTCCATCGTGGATTTTCCTAGGTGGAGGGATATCATGGCTTCTCCAATGCATTCTATGACTTGGCCCCCAACGCCTATCATGTGTGCCTTAGTTGGTATTATGGTCGTTTGAAGATGTGTGATGACCGTCCTTCATATGCAACTGAGTGCTGCCCTAGAGTCTATCAATGCATCTATTAGCTGGTACTCTGTAGTTCCAATCCCTAGGTTAAAATATGGTTGGGATATGCTGAGGTTGTTTGTATTGGCCTGGTGAACTTGATAGTTGGCCATGGGAATAGGTTCTTCTCCTTGTGAATATCATTCATCCCTTTGCTTTATCCACTCTTTTTGATTGCTTATTAGGGGTCCATATCCGCATTTCTGTAGCTTCTTGGCATGTTGCTTCAAAGTATACACCAAGACCAAATCCCCTTCTTTTTAGTCCTTTATCTTTGATGTGTGCATCATAATATGCTTTTTTTCTTCTTTTTGCGGCATCAATTCCCGCAACATCTTGTAGTCTTGTTTCGTGTAGCTTCTCAATATGTTCGAGTTTCCTTGAAAACTCATGTCTTGTCCATTCATACTGTTGTGCCACTCTCAAAGTAGGCACCAAAAAATCGATTGGCAAGATTGCATTTTGTCCATACACCACGTTAAATGGTGTACTTCCAATGGTAGTCTTGTAAGCCACATGGAAGGCCCAAATTGCATGATGCAATTGTTTGTTCCAATCTGACCTTCCACTATTGACTATCTTTGTCAATACAGTGCACAACACCTTATCGGAACTTTTTGCTTGACCATTGGCTTGAGGATGATAAAGGGGCTGATTTTTTATGAATCACTAAGAACTCATTCATCAAGGACTCAATTACTTCATTAATGAAATGCATTCTCAACCACTCAGTATCTCTATAGGTAGTCCAAAGTGAGCAAAGATATGCACAAAAAGAAATTTAGCTATGGTCTATGCATCATTTTTTCTAGTTGCTTTTATCTCTACCCGTTTAGTGAGATAATCACTTGCTACTATTATGTATTCAGCGTGTGATCCTTTGGCTGGTGGATTAATGGATCCTATGAAATCAATACCCCATTTGGAAAAGGCTCTCGTGCAAACCATAGGTCTAAATGGAATGTCATCTCATCTGATAGGATGTTTAGCTCTTTGGCATGCCTCACAACTTCGTACGTAGGTGTCTGCATCCATATGTAGAGTTGGCCACCACAAGCCTGCAAAGAGGATCATTTCTACAGTTCTTTCGGCTGAGAAATGTCCTCCTGCAGCACCTGCATGTGCCATTTCTAATATGGGTAAGTACTCTCCTTCATGCACACATAGTCGGAGTTGATTGTCTTTCCCTCTCTTGAAGAATTGTCTCCCCATGATGACATCGTCCTTACTCATTTCTTCTAGGGATTGTTTCCTCGCTAAACTGATTCCGTCCTCATGCTCTTGTGTCTTTAGGAATTTTACTAACGTCTTACTCTAGTTGGATGCTATTGTAGAGAAAGGTAAAGATGTATGATCATCTGAAGTGGTTTCCTGACTTTCTATGCAACTACTGACATACTCATGAACATCCTTAGGCATATTAGGCCAATAGACTCCTAACTGTTTCAATTCTCTTAGAGTTCCATGAGTTCCCTTGTGCATTCTCCATTTGTTTATGTGAACTTGTTCAATCAAGTTCTTCTGTTCGTCTTCTTCTACACATCTAGACAATACACCGTTGGAATCTTTATGATACATACTTCCTGCCACAATGTGTAAGTTACGCGATTGTATAATTTCCTTTCGAATCTCCTTGTTAATTGAGTGTTGTGGTCCATGAGTGAGTATTGGAATTAGCTTTTCTGCCCACTTAGGACATACTTCCAAATTGAACAGGTAAGTTTCTGGCAAATCATCGGATACTCTGCTAGGCGGTTCTCCATGTGTTAATCTAGAGAGATGATCCGCCCTCATGTGGGTATTTCCTTTTTTCACAATCACTCAAAATCGAACTCCATTAACAATAGAAACCATCTCACTAGTCTTCCCATGTTACAAGGCTTATTGTCTAAGTACAATAAGGCTTGATGATCTATGCAGAACTTGAACTTGTTGGCTAAAAGGTAGTGTCTGAATTTCTTTACAACATACACCATCCCTAAACCTTCTTGCTCTATAGTTGTATATTTTCTTTTGGCTTGATTCAGTTGTCTGCTTGCATAGACAATATGATGGTCCAACTTTCCTTCATCTGTCAATTGAGCTAAAATGCATCCTATTGCATAATTGGAAGCATCCACATGAATATGAAAGGGCTTGTTCCAGTTGGATGTTTTCAGAATTGGTGCTATGCTTAGTCTTTTTTTCAGTTTAGTAAATGATTTCTCGCATTCGTTCGTCCACGTGAATTGAGTCAACAATCCATACAATGGATTGGCAATTATAGCATACATGTATAAATCGGCGATAGTATCCACAATGACCCATAAACGCTTGCACTTCTTTTGCATTTTTTGGTCTTGGAAGTTCTAGAATTACTTTGATCTTGTCTTCATCAGTAGATATTCCATTCCTAGATACGATGTTCCCTAGGATCTTTCCTTGTCTCACCATAAATATGCACTTCCCAGAATTCAGACAGACTCTATATTTCTGACATTCTTCAAATATTCTTCGCAATTCTGAAATATGTTCCTGTCTCTGATCTGAGTATGTACATAAGTCATCTACGTATACTTCCATACTCTTCCTTAGGAATTCTTTGAAAACATGACACATCAACCTTTGGAAAGTAGCAAGGGTGTTAGTGATTCCAAAAGGCATCACTCTGAAAGCATAGACCCCCCATTCAGTCGCGAATGCGGTCTTATGTTGGTCCTTAGTAGCAATAACTACTTGGTTGTATCCAGAGAATCCATCCAAGAAGCTATAGACTTCCTTACCTGTAACTCTTTCCAAGATGTGATCGGTGATAGGTAATGGGTAACTATTGCGGATCGTAGCTGCATTGACTTTCTTTAGATTAATGCACACTCTCTGTTTCCCATTCTTTTTGGGCACAACTACTAATGCTGACACCCATTTGGTTTGTTCTATCTCATAAATGAATCCTACTGCTAATAGTTTGTCTATTTCTTCTTTACTTTTTCCTGCATAAACATCATTATAGGTGTAAGGGTGTTGCTTTGAGGGTTTTGCATCAGGGGTCATTGGTATTTGATGAGAAAAAATGGAGGGCTCCATAGCCTTAAGGTCCTTGTAGGTCCATGCAAACACATCTCGATATTCTCAAATCAGTTTTATTAGTTCTTCTTCCTCCTCAGGTGACACATCCTTTCCTATGTACATGCATCTGTCTTCTCCATTTTCTATGATTTTTTTCATTTGTTCCTTGTTGTTGTAGGCTTCTCCTTCTCTTGCTTCCCTCTTAGGCATCTGGATGGCTATTTTCCTTTCCTCTACTTCGTATCACTATGATTTTTTTCATTTGTTCCTTGTTGTTGTAGGCTTCTCCTTCTCTTGCTTCCCTCTTAGGCATCTGGATGGCTATTTTCCTTTCCTCTACTTCGTATCTTTTGAAGTGTTCTAGGACTTCAAAGAGGTCTTGGGTTGGTTTGGTCTTACCCATGGTTTCCTCATGGTTTAGTACTTTTTGAGTTGTTTCTACTGCTAACACCTTGGTTGTTCCATCCTTGTTCTCTACTTGAATGTCTCCCAAATAGCATTCCTCTGAAGCAAACCCCAGCTCCATCTCTATGCTCTTGTATTCTTCTTTCCATTCCTTTTCTAATACTTCTCCTACTTCTACATCCTGAAGGAATACCATGTAAAAGCTTACGTCATAGCCTTCTTTGTCCACACATTCATTCATGGTCAATACTTCTTCATTTACACATACATCCAAGGTTGCTAGAATCTCCATCCAACCGTGTGGTTTGCATGCTTCATCAGGAAAAACTTGAGGCATATACATTGGGTCCTCTACAGGTTGATAATTTTGATGTCCTATGGGCCATAGCTAAAGTTTTTTATCCTCTCTCTTTGCTTCCTTACACATCCATAATTATGCATCCTCGTGCATCCATGATTGATCACTTGAAACGGCACTATGGATTGACAAATCATCTTCTTCCTTGTGTACGGAATTCCATTGTAGTGGAGGTACATCCCTATACGCAAATGTATGTAAATTTATCTTGGTGGTGGTTCCTTGATGTTGAAGGTACAATGAGTCTCTTCCCTAGTCTTGTACTACCCTGAGTTGTCTCATGAAAGGTCATCCTAATATCATTTCATAATTATTTGCCTTTCCAAATTGGCATATAGCTAATGTATGCTCAAACTCGACTCCACAAGTGGTTAATTTAATTTTTTCCAATATTCCCAGGGGTTTCTCTACATGACCATCTACTAATTGAAGCTTCATACGCGTTGATCAAAAGGTTGGCTTTCCCCATTTCTCCCAAATCTCTTTGGTGGTGATACCCACTCCTGCTCCTGTGTCTAGTATGGCCTTGGTCATGTATCCATTATACCTGACGGGTAAACATGTCTTTCCCCCATCTCCTTCACTAAATTCCCCAACCTTATCAATGAGAATTTATATAATAGATGGGTTTTCTGTTTCCTTACTTTCCTTTTTGTTCTTCTCATGCCCTAACTTCAATTGTCCCGCTAATTGTTTCCATATTTGAGGCTTAACACGTAGTAATTTTTCCACTATCAATCGACATTTTACTTTGGTCTTTTTGAGTTCTACTAAATTGTGTATAGTCCTATCCGAAGACTCCTTTTCCTTTCCTCGTACTGTGGGAGCACGGAAGATTATGGATTCCTTCTCATACTCTCCCATGTAGTTTGGTAGGGTGGAGATGTTATGTGCTTCCTCCCTATTTCGGTCTAGCATAGAGACCTCTTCATATATTTCCTCCAAATTTGGCGTTGGCTGATAGTCTTCCACATCTATTTCCTCAAAAGGCGGTTTTGCAACTCCATTCTTTTTCCATTGATCTTCTCGAATCCTAGTCCACAACTCTCTTGGCCAATCCACTTCTAAATGAGGGACTCTGGATATTAATTTGTCTTGAAGGCGAGGTAATTCTTCCTTATCTCCTTTCTCTTTTGGTTTCAGGTCCCTTCTTTTAAGACAATCATTGTATTGATCCTCAAATATTCTCGTCTCTGGGAGGACAGGGATAGTCTTTTCTAGAGTGGCCTGAGCTACCTCTATGAGTTTTCTACATATAACAAGTCTCTCTTTTTCTAAATCCCCATGTGGGTAACGTTTTTCGTGTTGCTCTATGTTGGGTCCAGTTGTAATCCTCCCTACGTAAGCTTTTAACCACATATCCAAATCATCGGGTCTCGGGTCTACTAAAATTGATCCTGGCTTGTTTGGTTCTAGGGTCTGTGGTGTAACGGGAGTTTCTTCTTGAATTTCAGGTTCCTTAGGTTTCTTATTGCCTCTTGTGTCCTTCTTGTCTTCCTTGTTTCTATTTTTCATCCATTTTTCTCTGAGTTTTTCCCTTCTATCCTTCCACTTTTGGCTTTTAGTTGTTTGTATATTCTCAAGTGAATCTTCAGAGTCTCCCTCTACTTGTACTCTGAGTTCTAGGGTTTTACTCTTTTCTTGCTCCTAGTCTACTCGTTTTCTTTCTTGTCCTTTCTCTTGTGCTCGTGTGATGGCTTTCAATGGTACTGTGTATTCCTTGTCACTTCTTGACAATTCAATTACTTCTATTACGTTAATAGGTGCAGTGTCATGAGGCTTATTGGGATTCTTTGGACAGTCTTTAAATATGTGTTCCTTTCCACATTCATTGCAATACCCTTCCCACGTCCTGGGGGCTGGTGGGTTGTATGGCTGAGTGCATTCTCTTATAAAGTGGTCTCCTCCACATCTATATCAAGGACCTTTTGGCATAGGTGGTCTGATGGGTGGTCTTATGGGTGGTGGTGCCTTGGGTGCGGTGTACATTAGGGTTGCCAACTCTGGTCCATAGAAATTTTCATATCCCTCATAACCATAGTATTGTGGGTCATAAACTTGCTTGTGCACCATCATACTGGTGTCATAGGAATAGTATTCTCCTTGGGTCAGCTCGTATCCTGGATTCGTTGATTTGATACTAGTTAATGGTGATGCTGGTACTATTGCTCTCTCCATGTTTTCCTCTGATTGAGCATATTTAACTGGCACTACGTTCTGTGCAAGTGATGGTTGTTGTCCTAACACTGACTGAGGTTGTCCATATTGCCCTTGCTCATAAGGCCTAGGTGCTACTTGTGGTCTTGGATAGGGATTGTATCTTGGAATCTCCCTTCTTGGCTCTCTAGGAGGGTATCCATACGGCCTATAGTGAGGTTGAATTGAGGGTCGTGACTGCCTGTTGAATGGACAATTCTAAGTGGTATGATTAGTGTATTTTTGTTCTATATGGCAATATAGAGCGGTTCCTTGATGTGGCTGCCTATTGTAAGGATAAGCTTGAGGCATGCCTGTTCCTCCTCTTACACACATGTGAGTTGGGTGGTCTCCTCCACAAAAGCTACATCTTCGCAACATGGGTATTCTCATTGATGGATGTTGGTAGTTCCGCTCTCCGTGAACTCTTAACTTCTTGGCTACCAGTTCCGCTAACTCCTCTACATGACTGGAATTAGATGTCACGGTACTTCTAGTGTCTTCTGATTTCATAGGGCTTGGTGTGCTTTTGAGATCATCAACTAGGTTGTCCTCTAGGTCAATACACTCTTGAAGGCATTCACTCAACGCCTATAGCTGCTTCACATAAACTAAAGTGCTCAAAGTCCCATTCGTCAGCTCGTCTAAGAATAGTGATATCATTTTTTGTTGAGTGGGTCATTCTGTTACTGGGCATCTATCGACATATTGATTGAACCTTTGGGCAGCTGTTTTCACTGTTTCATTTGGGTTTTGTTTGAAGCTATGGATTAAAGATGAAGAGTTGTGTTTAATTGCTCTCTTAATGAATTCCCCAATGAATTCCTAAAAAAATTGTCCAATGTTTCTAAATTGATTGGGATCCAATGGCTGGAACCAAGTCAAAGCCATTCCTGTGAGAGTGAGTCCGAAGGACTCATACTGCACACAGAAATCATCCACTTGCTCAACCCGTAGAACTTGTTTAAATTCAGCTATGTGATCATAAGGTTCTCCCATCCCGTGATAATGATTTCTCATATACTTAGCCACTTGAATTGGTCTTAATCTTCTTATGGGTTCTCGGTGTCTAGGCATTACAGGAATTGTTGGTCTAATTGGAGGCATTCCAAGCTGCACTCCTAGTGGTGGTCTTGGCCTCACTGGTGGCCAATGGTGGTTGCCTAGTCCAGGATGAGTTTGATTGTGTGATTGCAGCCCTAGCATTGTGAATTGCACATGAGTTTGGTTAGGAACGCTCCATTGACTCGTCTATCCTAACATGGTATTTTCTGACTCTTGATGTGTCCCAAAGGGATTATGGGAGGTAGTTGTCTGCTCTCGTAGAGGGAATACAGGCAACCCCATATACTTCAATTGAGCCCTATCCATTGCATCTACCGGCCAATACCTTCTTTGGTTCTTGTCTAGGTATGTGACTCTAGGCTCCTCTTCAGGATCTTTTAACTCGTAGAAAGTCATTGGGCTTTCTTCCTATCCGCATGTGGGTGAATCGATTTGTAACAATAAGTCTGATCCATGGATCAAGTAGACCTCTAATAGGTAATCATCTTGTGGTATCAAATCCCCTCTCAAGACTCGAGTCACTATTGATTTACCTCTGGGTGTAGTTATTAACTCTTTAGGGTCCTGTCTTCCTGAGTTTCCTTGTTCTTCCAATCCTCCTCTCTCATTGATCCGATCCGGGTGTTCTATTACCACGTAAATGTGACCTAACTTGTCCATGTACGATCCTCCTTCATACTTGACTGTAGGTTTGGGCACTATTGCTAATTCAGTGGAATTCACCATCCTGGCTACTGATCTATTTAAGCCATCCAGGTAGATGGGGATCTCTTGGGGATTAGTGGACACATATTGCAGAGAGGTGCGGTAATCCCCCTCTACCGTTGACATGAAGTTCCCCCTTGGGATAGAACCTTGCATGTCTTCTGAAGCCATTGGTATCTCTTCCTGTGAGTCACTAGAGGTGTTGCTATAGATAGAGTGATGACTTGTCTGAGTTGCAGTTCCTATCGATGAAATAACACTCCTCTAGCTTCTTAGCACACATCCTGATATCAAGTTCATCTACCCTCCTGGGGCTATCTTGGCTCCCACTATCCCACAATTGGCTCCTCAATTACCTCTAAATTTTCCCTCAAATGGCTTGATGTGTTCTGGGCGATACCAATCAGACGATACGATACCACCTTCTTGCATGATACGATACTAACTATAGCACGATATGATACCTCTGCGTGTGACGATACGATACTAGAACTATAGGCGATACGATACCAAATTCCTCGTGACATGATACCACACCTTGCACAATACAATACTTGTGCTTTGCACGATACGATACCAAAATTTTTGACGATACGATACCAGATGGGTCAGATGATATGATATCACCTTCTTGCATGATATGATACTTGTGCACTACACGATACGATACCAAAAAGTCGTACGATAGGATACTAAAGTTCTTGTGATACGATACTAGTGCAAGTGACGATACGATACCAAAACTTTGCACGATACGATATAAATTTTCAGACGATACGATAGTAAATAGGCGATACGATACCGCTCGATTGACGATACAATACCGCGACTGGGATGATCCGATACCAAGTGGACCGTGATACGATACCATCGGTTGATCGCGATTGCGATACCAACTTGACGATACCATACTAGAGTGGTATCGCGATACTTCAAGTGGTATGTAGCGATAGGATACTAGGCGAGTATCACACTACTAGGGAATTTTGGTATCGCGATGCCAAAACCTAACTGATCCTGATACTTCAGCCAAAATCGCTCTAAACTTAATTTCTTTTTTGTACAAAAAGGTTTAGTTTGATCCCCTCCTTACTCTTAACCATCTGTCTCTCTCATAGAATCTCCCAAAACTCTTTGTCCCACCCCGCGATACCGGAAATGATTTTAATCACATGTGGTAGTGGTTATGAATTGATTTTGCTATCAAGAACTTGTGTGGCTTATCGTCAAGTGTGCCTCAACCCAAGTGTATGCTCCCAAATCCTCTCTTTAGCTCACTTTGTGCGATACGAAATTGACAATACTGATCACTTGTTGGCACACCATACGAGGTCCTGAACTTGTGTCAAATGAACTAATTTTTTTGGTTTTTATAGCTTGTGATGCCTGAAGCCTACTCGACACTAATTTTGGCAATTTTTTTGAGATTTTTCTCGCTGATTCCAACTTCCTCCTACTCCACTTCTCTCTCTAACCTAACCCTAACTCTTCCTCTCTTCCTCACTCCTAACCCTAAACCTAAAAACTCATTACACAAACCTTAGGGATGTGAAGTAACAAGTGCTGAAGTGCCTGACTACTTGCCACTGAACAATTCACCTCTACAAGTATGATTCCTTCACTTCAGAGCTATAACCATCACGAAGGCACCTTGGTTGAGTTTTTTCCCCAGCAACGGCACCAAAAACATGTGTACCTAAGTCAAGAAGTCTTAGGGTCTTGTTTCAAAGAGACTAAATCTCATTTGCCCCACAAGTGTGTTGGAACAATGCAATCCAAAATTGATGATTATGAAGAACTTGAAGAAAGTCAAGAATCAGAATGAAGCCAAAGAAGTCATTGAAGATAGTGAAGAGATCTCAGAAGTGTAGCTTGTATACATATGTACATTACAGATAAGAATTCCTCTATTATGAGTTTAGATGATCATTAGAATGATAAGGAATAATGTAATAAATGCAAGATGAGTTTAGAATCATATGTATATAAGTCAAAGATGTAAAGAAACAAATGAGAGAGTCATTAGAAGCCAAGTGTCCATGAGATAGATGTGTAGAGGGTTATCTTCAAAAATTAGCATCGAGTCTTTCTCTGATTTCTCTTAGCCTGATCACGTGGATCAGGAACTATTTTGTACACATCTAATCTATAAGCTAATGAAGCTATGTTCAAAGTTTCATAGTCTAGTTCCTTTCAGGTTATGTGTATGATCAATAGGAACATGTATATGTAAAGTCTGCAGATAGAACTTTCAAAGTCACACATATTTTTGTGACATTGTTTTGCTTGGATCTGAGTGCATAGTGTAAATTTTTTAATGAATCAACATTCAAAATATAACTTAGAAGGTAAGGAAGCTATGGCTAAAAGCATTTAGCAAAACGGGACTTCTGCTGTGAGAAATCAACCTTAGAAGTTGACTATGTCAAAGTTTCTTGTTTAGGAAGATAGTTTCTGACATACCTTTGATCTTAAAGATCAAATCAAAGTTTTAATAATTCTTTTGAAGGTCTAATGATGATATGATTGTGCAAAGGTAGAATGGAGATATATGCATCATTAGATTGAAGAAATTTGAGAATATGTGCAGGTAATGAAGTTAAATCCAGAAGCAGACTTCTTGAAGAAGAAAGGTTTTCACTCTGAGAAGTGATAGTGAATGATTTGGTAAAATAAGGTAACATTTGTGTAAATTTTGGTCTATAACTAATATAGAGGTGCTCTTAAATTAGTATAGATCAAGCCTTTGGAGATTTAGAGGTCTCCAACAGTGGTATCAAAGCAAAATGTGCAATATAAGTGAAGCAAAGAGCATTGGAAGTCTCGACTGTTTCACACATTGAAGTCTCTTCAAATTGAAGGAGGACAAGACCAAATTTTTGAAGATAACCTGAAGAAGTGTGAAGATTGAGCTCGAAACGACCAGGAAGGATTAAAGCTTCATATCAAAGGTACATTATATCACCATAAATCTTAGTAATTGCAGACACTGAAGATCAAAGATGGGAGAAAGCTTGTAGATTGATGAGCTAGATAGGGAGAACTATCAAGCTTGGTCCATGAGGATGGAGGCACACCTCATGAGCAAAGATTTGATGGCATTCATCACAGGAGAAGAAGAAAAGCCTGAGTTTCAAGATCCTAGTGTTCCAACTAGGGAAGAGCTTGTAGATTTGAAGAACTAGATGAGGAAATGATCAAGCTAGGAGCATCATTTACATGGCTGTAAATAATTATCTTCTACCTCATATTAGAGGATTAGAAAGTGCATCAGATGTGTGGAATGCTTTGGAAGAGCATTTCCAAAATACAACCAAGTCAAGGAAGTCTTCATTATGGGTAGAGTTCACAACTTTCAAGAAGAAGAGCTCACAATCAATTTCTGATTATGTGGCAAGAACGAAAGATATTGCAGATATCTTGGGAGCAGTAGATGAAGATATTGAAGAGGATAAGTTGGTAAGACAATAATAACAGGTTTGACAGGAGATGAGAAATGGAAGCCTTTCATATTGTCCATAGAATTGTCATTAGATCATTTCACTCTTGATCTTAATCAATTGCTAGGACACATGCTAACTTTTGAGCAGGACATTAAGGGAGATAATGATAGGAGTGCAAGCCAAGCTATGTACTCCAAGGACAAGAAAAAGAATGGCAAAGGAAAGCAGTCAACTAATGATGAAGGATATTCAAGCCAAGCTAATTTCACAAGATGAAAGATGAATTCAAGAGTTAAAGGAAGAGGAGGTAAGAATAAAGATAATGTTAGAGCTTGTTGGATTTGTGGCAGAACAAATCATTTGGCAAATGATTGTTGGTATAACAATCAAAATGGTGGAAGTCATAATCAGAGTTTCAATCAAAGAGGTGGAGGAGGTAGAAATCAAAGAGGTAACTTCAGAGGAAGAGGTGGTAGGACCTCATATGCTAGAGGAGTTGGAAGAAGTTTTCAATCTCAGTCATACATCAATAACTATTATAATTATGCATCAGATCAGAAGGATGACATGACTCTCATCTTGAATGCAACACACGAAGCACTAGGAGAATTTCAAAGGGTGTTCTATATTGACTCAGGATGTAGTAATCATCTAAGTGGCAACATATCATTGATGACTGATATAGAAGCAAAGGTGAATGGACATACAGTTCAAATAGGAGATGACACCAAGCATAAAGTGGAAAGCATTGGATCAGTGAAGACAAAGAGTGGAAGCACACTCTTAAGCAAGGTACTTTATGTTCCTACTATTCCTAAAAACTTGATAAGTGTAGGAAAAATTGTGGAGAAGGGATATGAAGTTAGATTCACAAATGATGGTGTTTATGTGCAAGATCCAAATTTGGGATATAAAAGCATCATTGGAGGTAAAAAAGAAGGAAGGCTTTTTACTCTCAAGGTCCAAGGTAATGTGGGCATACATTATTTACTTATGGAAGTCAAAAGATGTCTGAGTTAGACCTATGGCATAAAAGATTAGGTCATTTCAATGAGAGAGCCATAAAGGAAATGTCAAAGAATGATGTAGTGCTTGGATTGCCAAATGTTGAAGGTCAACACATGGTGTACAAGTGTGAAGCTTGGCAATTAGGTAAAGCACACAAAAGTTCATACAATAAATCAGGATACAAGTACTCAAACATGCTTGAGTTTGTTCATATAGATGTGTGGGGTCCTTCAAGGGACTATAGCATAAATGGATCCAGATATTATGTATTGTTTGTTGAGGATGCAACAAGATGGATTACACTCTATGTAATCAAGGACAAATCAGAAGTGTTCAAGACATTCAAGCATTATCATGCTTATGCAAAAAGGATCACAAGACAAAAGCTCAAGAGGTTGAGATCAGATGGAGTGGGAGAATATTTTTCTAAAGAGTTCGATGATTATTTGTGGAATGCAGGTATAAAAAGAGAAGTAAATTGCAGGTACTCCCCTCAACAAAGTGGAGTTGCAGAAAGAAGAAATAGAACTCTTGTAGAGTTTGCAAGATCAATGATGAAAGAGAAGAATTATCCAAACTACTTATGGGCAGAAGCTATCAACACTGCAACATACCTTGTGAATAGGTTACCATGTAAAGCTTTGGATGGAAGAACACCTAATGAAGCATGGTGGGGTAAGAAACCTAACCTTGATCATTGTAAGGTATTTGGATGTTTAGTGTATGCTTATATTCCTTCACAATTAAGACATAAGCTAGAGCCCAAAGCAGAGAACTATGTGTTTATTGGGTATGATGATAGGCAAATGGGTTACAGATTGTGGAGTCCATCTACACAGCAATTTCTTGTTACAAAAGATGTTACATTTGATGACCAAATCACATGGTATACAGGGTCAACAAATGATTATGCAAAGGTTGAAGAAATTCAAAGGAAAGGGAAGACCAAAGTAAAGGTGTATGAAGAAGATATTGATGATGTTGATTGTAAAAGTAATTTGCAGGACAATGATGAAGATAGGCCAAGATTTGATCCAGAATCAAATGAGGCTAAAACTTCAAGAAGTGCAAAGGTCAGAAGATTTGAGAGAAAGAAAAGAACCTATCATGTATAGCTATGATACATCTTTCTTAACAACAAAAGATTATGCTTATATTGTGAAGACAAAAGAAGATTCAACCACATATGAAGAAGCTACAGGTAAACAGAATTGGGAGAAGGCAATGCAAGAAGAGTATGATGCTCTACTCGAGAATGAGACATGGGAATTGGTGCCAAGACCAAAGAACCAGAAGGTGATTGGATGTAAGTGGGTGTAAAAAACAAAGAGGTTTGCAAATGGTGAGGTGTCTAGATACAAAGCTAGACTTGTGGTTAAAGGTTATGCCCAAACGTATGGGCTAGATTATGATGAAACCTTTAGTCCAGTTGCTAAGATGTCCACAATTAGATCTCTAATTGTTATTCCTACTTGTAAAGGATGGAAGTTGTCACAATTAGATGTGAACAATGCATTTCTGAATGGGTATATTGCAGATGAAGTGTACATGGAGCAACCAGAGGGTTTCATGGATTTAATTGGATCAGATTATGTGTGTAAGCTCAAGAGAGCCTTGTATGGTTTGAAGCTGGCCCCAAGGGCATGGAATTACAGGTCTGTTAAGTTCTTGAATGAATGTGGATTTCAAGCTTCAAAAGCAGATAGTAGCTTGCTAGTGAAGGCAAGTGAAGGTGGGTATATATACATGTGTATTTATGTTGATGATATTATTGTCACAGGTACAGATGCTCAAGGAATCAAGGAGCTTAAGAAACAAATAAAGAAGGATTTTAAGATAAGTGATTTGGGAAACTTGTCTTATTTCTTAGGAATGCAGATTGTGTATACTCAACATGGAGCATATGTTACACAAGAGAGATACTTGAAGAATCTCTTGGTCAAGTTCAATATGGAAAATTGCAAGCCTGCAACCACACCATTGGAGGTAAATCATAAATTGAGTAGATATGGAGGTGAAGAATTTAATGACATGAAGAAATAACAGAGTTTGGTAGGTAGTTTGATTTATGCTACCTTGACCATGGGAGAAGAAGAAACTAGAGAGGTTTGGTTATGATACTTCTTTGGTCACCAAGCACTCAATCTACATTGCAAAGGATTCAACCAATGAAGAACCTACCACATTCGAAGAAGCACAAAGCAAGAAAGCTTGGAGAGATGCAATGGATGAAGAAATGGAAGCCTTGAAGGAAAATGACACTTGGAAGCTTGTACCTACCAAGCCATCTATGAAGCTAATTGGATCTCGATGGATATACAAAATCAAGAGGAATCCAAATGGAAGTATAAATAGACACAAAGCAAGGTTAGTTGCTAAAGGGTTTGCTCAAACCCATGGTATTGATTATGAGGAGACTTTCTCTCCGGTTGCAAAAATGCCTACAATTAGGGTTCTCATTAGTCTTGCTGTGTCTAGAAATTGGAAGCTCTATCAACTTGATGTAAATAATGCTTTCTTGAATGGATGGATTTCTGAGGAAGTGTATATGGCACAACCTCCTGGATATGAGGATGTACATCATCCCAACTATGTATGCAAATTAAAGAAAGCCTTGTATGGATTGAAGCAAGCTCCAAGAGCTTGGAATTTTAGATTGGTGACTTATTTGCAGGACCAAGGATTCAAAGCTAGCAAGGCTCATACGCCTTTGTTCATAAAGAGGAATGGATCTGAAGTGATCTATTTATGTGTGTATGTTGATGATATTATTATCACAGGCAATGATCTTGAAGGAATCAAACAGGTAAAGACTCAAATGAAGGAGGAGTTCAAAATAAGTGACCTTGGACCACTCACTTATTTTCTTGGATTGGAGTTCATCTACACAGATTCAGGTATATACATAACACAAAGGAAGTGTGTGCATGACATGCTCGTCAAGTTCAAGATGGAAAATACCAAGTGTGTAGGTACACCTATGGAGGAAAATCATAAGCTTAGTGCTTATGAAGGAGAGCCAATTGAAGACATCACAAGCTATCAAAGCTTGGTTGGAAGTTTGAACTATGCAACACTCACAAGGGTGGATATATGCTATAGTGTTAGCATATTGAGTTAGTTTATGCATAAGCTAAGAAGACCACATATGGAAGCGGCCAAGAGAGTCCTCAAATACCTAAAGAGGACCATGAATGAAGGTTTGTTTTATTAATTTACTTCAGATATTGAGCTAAAAGTCTACTCAGATGCAGATTGGGCACGATCTAGAGATGATAGAAGAAGCACATCTAGGTGTGTATCATTCGCAAGTTCAAAAATCATTTCTTGGTCATCCAAGAAGCAACCAACTGTGGCATTATCTTCTACTGAAGTTGAATATAGAGGTTTGGCTAATGCAACTCAAGAAATCATGTGGTTAAAGTCTTTGTACACAGATCTTGGACTTCATTCTTCAACATCTCATATTTTTGGTGACAACACAAGCTCACTACATCTTGCAGCTAATCTAGTATACCATGCTGGAACCAAGCATATTGAAGTCCACTACCATTATGTTAGGGAGAAGCTAATGAGCAAGGATATTCAACTATCCTATGTCTCTACAGATATGCAATGTGCAGACATGTTGACTAAAGCTCTTGATGGTACAAAGTTAAGTTGATTCAAGTTGATGATTGGCTTGCAGGAAATCAAGGATAATTGAAGATATATGAGATCCATAGCTAAACAAAGCTATGTTCTTTGTACCTTCCACTTCAAAGGTGAAAAGCCATCTTGTCTTTTCTCCTTTGGCAATCCTTCTAAATCCTTGCCTTGGGTCTTCAACATATGCTCCAAATCGGTTGAATCTAACTTGCAATCCTCTTTCAACAATCTATCCAACACTTATTAAATTTTTGGTAATGGTAGGGACATACAAGACTTTTCTTAAGAGATTCATATTCCCATCTGATGTCTTCACATTACCTATCTTCTCCACTGAGTGCTTTGTGTCATCTCATGTTTGCACTTCATGCTTGTTATGAGGATCTTCCAAATCAAAACGTAAAGCTTCATTTCTTGCTACATGGTTTGAGCATCCCGAATCAATGTAAAATATGTGATCATCCTTACCCTTCTTCACTGATAGATTCATAATCAATAATGAATCTTCTTGACTTTGGTCCTCTTCATAGTTATTGTAGTCTCTTCTTCCTCTATGGCCACTTTGATAGTTTTTGTTGTTGTAATTGTTGTTGTAGTAGTAGTTGTTGTAGCCTCCATTGTATCTGCCTCTATTTGATCCATACCCACCTGTATTGAATCCTCTACCTCTTGAGTTCCTCGAGTTCCTGAAACATTCTTCAATAGTATGATTAGATAAGCCACATATATTGCAAGGTTGAGATGATTGTAATCTCCCCCTGCCTTGCTTTCCACCTCTGCCTCTTCCTCTAGCTCTTCATCTACCTGCAAAGTTTGCTTGGAAAGAGCTACCTTCATCTTCATTCTTCCTATTCTTTGACTTGTCCTTGATCTTAGCTTTATCACTATATAAGGCAGAAGTTTGATTACCTCTTGAGGACTCACCGCCTTTGCTAATCTTTGCTTCATGAGTGAAGAGTTGGCCCATGAGTGTGGTGAGGTCGGGTACATGCATATCCATGTATAAATCCATGGCTGTTGTGAATGACTCCCACTTGTCGTCTGCATTGATTCCATTTATGATTTGTGTAATGATTTGCTCCTCTTCAATTACCTTTCCAATGCTTCCAAGTCGGTCAGAAATCTCCTTCATCTTTGTGACATAATCAGTCACACTTTGCTTCGGGCTTTTCTTCATTGTTGTGAACTCCATCCACAATTGGTTCTTCCTTGCTCGAGTGTTGGAAGAGAAGAAAGAAGCAAGTGCATTCCAGGTCTCTCTTGATGTCTTGCATCCCTTGACATGAGGTAAAAGAAAATCAGAGATTGAGTTTAGAATATAGGACCTTGCAAGTGCATCCTTCGAACACCAATTTGAAAGTCCTTCAACTTCTTCATGTGATGGTTGTCCTTTGTTCCTCATGGTTGGCATTGCTTCATCTCCAGATACAAATTCATATAGATTCCTCCCTTGAAGGTAAGCCTCCATCCTTAGAGACGATGCTGGGTAGTTTTTTTTATCCAATTTGTCAATTGTTGATGGAAATCCATCTCCCAAGTTGCTTGATTATGCTCTGATACGACTGTGAAGAGAGGAGGTGGATGCAATCCGAAGATGAGTTGGTGCTACTACAACCGGATTTGAAACAGCCAACTGAGACCTCAGAGTTGATTAGTAGATCCTTTGAGCTTCCTAAACCCACCAAAATATCAGCCAAGTACTTTGGAACATGTATCTCAAAAGTTTCACTCAAGACAGACTAGTTGCAAGATGAGTAGCTTCCAAAACTTTCTATTTTTGTACATACACGTCCTGGAACAAATGAAGAATGCTCTCAACCTAGTAGGAATTAGATAAAATCCTTTTGGGCATAGCAAACACACTTAGCAAGCTTGCTAATTCAAGTTAAAGAACTTCAAATGATCAACTGAGGACTGAGAACAACTTTTAACAAAGTCTGGAACATGCCCGCCATTCTCGGGGCTCTACAGAGATAGACCAATGAGCAGTAAAATGAAGATTTCTCCATATTACAAATGCAATGACCGTCAAAATTTATATGCAGAATCTAGAATTTAAGAGCTATCCAAAGCATGTTAAAACACTAAAAATGGATGAGTATAACTCGAGTTACAAGGTTCTAAAGTTACTGCTCTGAGTGAGTATAGCAGAGAACAAAATAGAGAAGTAGAGAATGACGAATGTATAACTTCACATATGATTACAACCAGATTGGCAATGAATATTTGCACAATGGGAGTAGAATGATAGATCTATGGAGTAAGCGCTTCAATCTCTACAAAATGACATGAAGTGGTCACATACAAGGCTTGCTAATCGACTCTTCCTTCTTACTCTTTTTATAGCTACTCTTGGAGGGAGTTTTGATTTCGAATTCGAATGGCTCCACCTAAAAGTGCTCCCCAAAGTTAGGAATTATTCCCTCAGCTCACTAATTCTTGGTTTTAGGTAGTTAGAGCCACGATTTTGCTTTTTACATCATGGATGAGGTAAGACATTCTTTTGCTTTTTCTTTTTCACAATTACAAGAGATAAAATGTACTCTTTTACAAGAGGTGTTCACAGGACTACACATGTGACTTACAAATGATCATAATATCAAGCATATAAAGCATGTAGGCTTGGGTAAAATGCACCAACAAGTTTGACCCACAATGCATCCATTTAATGTCCAAGCCAGGTTAGTACATCCACATACCCACATATGCAAAATCTTCACAGCAAGCCAAGGAAGCTCGCCTCATCCCTGAAACCACGAAAAAAACCTAGCTAGAAGAGGAGACCATCGTCATCGACTCCCCACCTCACCCTTCAACTATAATATCCACAACCACAGTCAAAATCCCCACCACATCATATGCTCCTCCTTCACCTCCCATACATCCATTTCCCCAGTACACCCCACCTTACCTCGACCATCCACACTCATAGCAAGTACCGTTGCAGAAGCTATAGTCGCCTCAACACCCCAAACTCTTCCTGAAACCATTCGACCTAACCTTCCCCATATAGCTCCCACTATTCCCATCAATCCATTCCTCACCCCATCCTTTCCTTCATTTCCTATCCCTCCAAGGCCTTTGTTCCCATTTCCACCCCCAATGACCTTTTCACCAGTGTCACCTCCCCACCCAACTATATTCCCTTTATCCTTCCCTCTCCACCAAGCAATTTACAAGACTCAATCTATAAACTATTCTTTCGCTTTTCTGAATCCTGTGTTCACACCCACCATCACTCCACTCACCATCACTGCACTCGACACCATGTCCAGTGACATGGACATTTCAGCATCCATCGCACCACCACTCACCTCATCTATTTCCCCACCACATTTAGGCACATCGCACTTCTCCATGGTCACCATTGCATCCACCTTCCCATCCCCCTTTCCCCTTCCCACTGCATCAACACCCACACTCACATCATCTTCACTCATTGCACCCTTGATATTGTCACCCATGATCGACACTCCATTCCAACAAATGTTTTCTTGTATGACACAAGTTAGAGATGATTTTGCATCTCTCGACATCAGCTAGCAAGCACTGTAGCACACCAATACACAGTTACAAGTGCAGTTGAATTCTTTAACCATTGAGAATGCTTCAGTAAATGTGCGATATCAGGAGTTACGACAAGCTTATCATTCCTTAGAGCTAGAGAACGAACAAAAGACTAAGGAAGCACTCACGGATATAGAGAATCTGTTATAGACTCCAACCATAAGAAATGCCATGATCACTATAAATATGGGATTCTTAAGATGCCACCTTGCAACAGCTAAGGAGGAGAATCAACAGCTATAGGAACAGAATCGCAAGAATCTAGAAGCAGCTTTGGATAGACCAGATGAACCCCTCAGTCCGAGCCGATTTAAAACAATACCCTCCAAATCCATGCAAATATTGTTAGAAGATCATGGACGACTACTAGAGGACTATGATAAGATCAATGAGGAATATCCAAGGCTTCAAAACAATCATAAACTTATACTATTATGGACACCTGCTCAACAACCACAACTAGTTCTTGTAGTCAACCCCCCAGAGATTCTCAATGAACTCAATATTTTACGAGCGTAGGTAATTGATCTTCAAGCAGAGATTGCAGCTCACTCGGAGCCTCCCAGGCTAGACACTTGAAATTCTCGTTGAAGAAAAAACTGTTTCTATACCGATAGAGGAAACATACAAAGAGGCCTATGAACCACAATCAATACCAAGCGGACGTGTCATAGCAGTAGGCCAAGACACTTTTGAACTTCCTACACCTGCATGACTAAGTTAGTGGAAGAACTTGGTAAAACCCACTCTGCACATGTTGAAGCATAGCTACATGCCATGGCCATGATCGAGGAAAACATATTACAATCGCCCTATTTCGCCCACCTAGCCCCTCGAAGGTACATCTCCAACCACGAGCTTCAATATAAACCATAATTCATGTTGATTATAGAATATCAGTTGGCGATTGAAAAAAAAGACGAGAAAGAAACCAACCCATGCAACTAACTTCAAGCCTGACGACCTGCCATCGGAAGCGCAAAAAGGTGAAATTTTTCAACCGAATTGGTGCGAGGAGTTGCTATAAGAATATCCAGAGATGATGCACACCTGGTTCAAGGCATTGTTGCTGCAAAGGCCAAGCCTTCACACTTGGTATAGTTTTTTACAATTGAACTTTTGTAAAAGTCTTAATGACTTGGTAGAGTCTTGTAAAGCCTAAAAACTCATGGAGTTTGGAGAGATAAAGCTACGAATCATTCCTTGGTGGAATATCTCCTAACTTAGAGGAGAACTTTTAGGCAAAGCCAAGTTTGAATTCGAATTCAAACTTGGAGGCAAAGCATCTATAAAAAGTGGTTCTAAATCTCGCGGTGTAAGCTCTCCATTCTAGTGCATATAGTTGATGAATTGAAGATATTGTGTGGCTCACACCAAAGCCTACATCTCACACTATCATTGGAAATTATTCTTCATGCCAATGATCATGTACAACATTTTCATATAATACAGTATATCATTGATCATCTCTGTTGGTCTCTCTACCATTGTCACTCAGAATATTGAACTTGTCTTGTTCATATCTCAGTGATCTCTCCACCATTTTCAATTTTCTATAGCTCATTAGAACAAGCTCTAGTCTACTACAAGCTGACAAAGCTTGAAGGCATTTCATTCAACCAATTGGGAGAAAAGCTTCTCGAAATAGCTACTGTTCTTACTCTACATATCTCCTAAAAAGTCGGGGGTAATGTTTTACTTGCTAAATTGATTCCCTTGTGCATAGTCACTCATTTTAAGTGACTCCACTTGGAATTATTAGTCCTCTAAGCTAGTTAGATAACCTCAAAAGGAATTTTCCTAATTGCTACTATACTGTGAGTACTGAGTGAAACTTCCAGTAGGTACCAAAATAGCAACTTTTTGGTCATAAACTAGTTGCAAACTTATCTCTTTTGATCAAAGTGTTTGAAGCATCACTTCCAAAGTACATAGACACTTATCTAGCATCATTGGGAAGCTAAAGGGGCCTACTACTCAACTCTAAAGTGCATTAGGGCTGGTACCAAGCAGGCTTAGCAAGTACCACTTCATTTCTTGAGGTGTCCATCCATCTTTCCCAACAGGCAACATTGCATTTGAAGTACAACCTATGTTGGGGACCTATGCCACGATGCTGCTCCTAGAAGGCATTCGCCATCAAATTTCAAAATAATAAGCAGTGCTAGGACTAGCTTCATTATCCTTACTTCACTCCACCCCACAGGCCCCCTAAAGTTAGATATATGATGGCCACAATTCGCCACTAGCTTCCCCACTTACACCGCATGGACAACATTGTAGCACATATGACTGTCAAGATATTTGATATGATGCAAACCGTTTTTAAGATCTTTCACTGCATCAAAGCACCACATGTCAACACCCTGGGATTCGAGCATGGAAACCAAGATGTGGCATACGATATGAGCACTACACCATCGCTCTGGGTGTGTTATGCTTGGCACTACCGTACAAAGTACTTACCCACATGTTATAAGATGACCTTTGAAGAGATGTTCACGACAGGCTTCTAGGAATACCATGCCAAAGTTTTTATCAGTAGGCCTACACATCTACTTCAATTATTTGCTTGTGAATGTTTGGTGTATTCCATGCACTATCGACTTCCACCTCTCGATGAACCTCAAGCCATAGACTAGGAAAAACTAGAAATTGACCTTTCACGAGGAAGTTGCATCGCGGAGCACACCCTCGCACACAACCTCTTGTAAAACTATATCACTTAGACCCTGCAATAAGGATCTATTGGGGATGAGAGACGCAAGAGGGAGTGAGGTGTTGGTAGTAGACAAAGGCACAAACATAGAGGAAGCATGTGAAGGCAGCTACAAAGAGTTGTGGGGAGCCATGCAATCTATTTTTTTCAAAGAAATATGTTTTACATTACTTGTTCAAAACCCCTAATAATGATTTTTATCACTTTTGTAACATATGTATCATAGAAAGACCCAATTTTGTAATTAGTAGCTTCATTTTGTGCAAGTTGAGGAGTCCTCAAGCTTGAGGAGATTAGGTAGAACAAGCATAACAATTTTGGCTATTTTTAGATCTCGTTTAGACCTCCAAATAGTGCCTAGAACCTATTTTTTAACTATGTCAGACACTAGATGTGAAATCGATCAAAACTAGTCAAAAAACTATAAAAAGAGCTAGAGAGCTCATTTTTTAAGGTATCTAGTGTTGGATTGTATGATTTCGTGTGAGCAATAGAGTGCTATTGAGCAATAGAGTCTACTTCCTACCTTCCATTGTGTCTTGCTTGTCTCTTTCTTGTGTGTGTGTTTGTGTATGTGTGTGTGCATCTTCATGTTTCTCACCTTCACTCTCACTACTTCTCGCCTTCATGATCTTCATATCACTACTATCTCTTCCATGGATTGACATTAAGGAGGTGGAGCTTCTTAAGGTGGTGTCTACCATTATGCTAGAGCAACACCCAGGTTGTTCAAACTTCCAACCTTTATCAAATTCTTATCTATTTTGCCAAAAATAGTGCCGCTGCTCCGAAAATTGCTGTGAATTTGGATACTAGGATGGTCCTGAAAATCTAGTGTCTTGACTATCCTACCACTGTCCGGAAGATACTAGGGGCTTATATCCGGTTGCATTGCATTTCCACAAAGGTACATGCACTTGTGCAATAGTGACTAGTGTGTTTCTCGCATTAAAATGACATTCCTCTAAGCTATGATTAGTCTTGTTACAAATTGGGCAAAATACTTGGTTCGAGCCACAGTCGCCCATGATATGGCCCACATTCATGCACCATAAACAATACAACTTCTTCTCTAGAGTCGTACCTTTCTTCAACACCAAATTAGTCTTCTCAGATCCCAAGTTGGTAAATTGCATTTTTCGGTCCATCCTTGTAGCTAAGTCAATAATCTGATCAAGTGTGCATGATTGATCCAACATGTACATATAAATCTTTTCTTTTATAGGTGGTTGAAGTTCATCGACAAAAGATTCTGTTAATATTCCTTTGAAAGGACATTTGTTTGGGTGTTACTATTTAATGAAGTCTTACAGTACCCAAATTATAGGTTCAAGGACTATCACATCATGGATCTAAAATCGGATGCATATTCTTCAACCATTCCTTTTTGCATCATATATTGGAGTGAAGAATATAGCTCTGAAATGCTCTTAGTGGTTCGGAGTCACTCTAAGAAAGCCTCCTTCAACTCATTATAGGGTGAAAAATAATCTAAAGGGTACTCGATAATCCATTTTACTGCATCACTTATGAACGTAGCTTGGAATACCTCAAACTTATGCCTATCATCATGTAAGTTACGATGATTATATATGTATTGATTTTCAAATGTTCGTACATGCACATCTGGGTCCTCCTCCGCTCATCCATGAAAATGAGTATAATTTAGCCCTGGCAATTGGTGTTTGTTTGCCATCGGATTTCCAAACATCTGTAAGGTATCGATCTAAGCTGAAGGTGCTAGGGTTAACTGCAATTCTAGCGGGGGCTCATTATCACCACTATGGCCTACTTCAACGGGGTATTTTTCTTCTAATAGGTGGCTCCGCTGGTCAGTTCCACAAAATTCCCTTTGCCACAAGACTTCGGTTAGCTTGCAGTCCCTCCACTCAAAGAGTAAGTCCTTCAAAAGCCTAGGAGGTAAAACTTCGGTTTCCACCCAATACCGTGCTTCCTCCAGAATGGTAATTGCATTTCCAAGAGGAATATCTTCAAGTTTCAATGTTGCTAGGGTCTCTTGCACGAATTCCTCTAAATAATCATGATGATAGGTCTTTTTCAAGTACTCCTTGCCACCGCACCGACATCAGTCCGCTTTGTCTTGTGTTTTGTTCCCCATCCCATCATGGTCGCCATAATGTTTGGGCGTTATTGTTCGATGCACTCTTATAGTACCCAAATTATAGGTTCGGGAATGGGGATTTACAAATACAATACTATTTATAAACATGCATTTCTATTCCCATTCTTTGTACTCATCACTTTCGGAATCCATATTGTAAGGAACAACACCGAACTTCTTTGTAATCCATACACATCGTTCTGAACTTCCGGAATACAAAATCATCGAAATTAGCAAATCGGAAAAACTCTTCAAATCTCCATAAATTCCCATTCCCATTAGATTAGAATGATATCTTTACAAGGAAGTGGTCACCCACACCGGTTGCTAACAGAAGCTCTAAGGGATTTGTTCAATGCTCATTGGGTTAGTTGAAAATAAATAGAGAGATTATTTGCACTTCAATTAAAGGTTTAAGATAACCAAATAAAGTACTTTTATAAATTTAGATTCACTATGCACTCAGCTACAAGTTTAAAAGTTTCGAGGGTCACCTTGACTTTTTACCAAGATGAAGGTGTGTAGACACAATCACATATAAACATCCATATCTAGAGATCCAAAAATCCAATGTTGATGAAACTTTGTATGTAAGCTCAAAAAAATCGTATCTAAGTGATCTAAGTGACAGATGAAACACTAACTATCCAAACACTAAGAAATGAATCAGAGAAAATGACAAAGCAACCCAAAGTACTACACCAACAAATAGAGAATGACAAATCAGTATATATGAATCATAAGGTGTATTGATATTGCATATATGATAAAAAGGAGTCGTGGAGGACTTCTGTCACATCAGGATTGTACAATTTATGCTCAAAGTAATAGTTATCATCCCTTTGTAAGGATTTATTGCCCCATTACTAGAGAGGTAGTGTCTTAATACATATTTTGATCTTGAAGGTGGTTGGATATTCCACCTAAAATGTAGTCCTAAATATTAGGATCAATTTGAATTTGAATTCAAGGTGAATTCATGAATTTTGGCTCTGTTCATTCACAAGATTCCTTCCACCTTTTACATTTACTTTTTGACTAAAGTAAACTAAAGGATTAAGCTTTAAAACCTTTAAATATAAGCTCCAAGCTATTAATATTTATGCTTGATTAATTTAAGAGAAATGCAAAGAGCATGGATCATGCTCTTAGTCTTGCTCCTTGCAAAAAGAGCTCCCCACAAGCCTAAGATTCTTGAGTCTTTAGTTCTTCAAGACTTCTTGTAATCCAATCATTGTTTTGAACTTGTTCAACTTAACTCCATCCAATGACTTAGTCATCATGACTGCACATTGTTGGTGAGTAGATTGATGGAGAGTGTTAATCTCCAAAAGAACACATTATCCTTGATGTTAGAGCACCTCTATATCAAGAACAACTCAAAACCTCAACCAATTTTGAAAGACCAATGCCAAATCATCAAACTTTGCACTAACTGTGAAGAAACTAGTTATTCAGAAAAGTCTACAACACTTAATTCACTCATTGACTAATCAAAGGTGTAAAGTTTTCAATGTAGCTATGTATAAGGTGTTTTTCTAAAGTTTGGGCACCTTCTCCAAGTTAAATATTTCCAAAAGGTTCAGTAGATATTGAGATTCCCTTGAGACAATGTACCTATGTCTCAAATTGCTCTTTTGTGTAGTCGACTTTGACACCTACAACTTCTAATGCATGGTTCTCCCAAACTAGGACCCCTTTATTCAAATGCTTTTAGCCACAAGTAGTTTACCTTTCAACTTAAATAATGAGTGCTTACTTGCTCAAAAAATTACACTATGGAGGTAGATCTGATCAAAACATTGACCACTGGGATTGCACCTGTTTCTATCTTCACTTCTTACATTTACACATGTAAATGTTCCTACTTAAAATTCTTTGAGCCTGATTACAATTAAACTCTCAAAACTTGTAGAGAGGTCAATCAACTATAGATTAAGACTTATACAAAAGAATTCCTTAATGGAATAAACACAGAAGGAGCACTGAGCAAAAGATCGAGGTGCAACTTTCTTCTATTCAGAGAAATCTTACATCTAATTCATGATTCATGTTCTTCTCACTTTCTAAAGTCGCTAATGACTTCTTAAACTTATCGCTAATCATATCTCCTACTAGTAATACATATATACCAATTATATATAGATGTTTTTATCCTTTATGAACCAATTACAAGATTAGTATACATGTATATACAAGTCTTCATCTTCTGATCATGCACTGAACTTCAAGCTTCATATGTTGATCTTTGCTTCATTCTTTGACTTCAAATGTAACATTTGTGGTTTATCAAGTCACACCACAGATGAGTGTTACAGGAATTACAAAAATCAGAGAGGAAGAGGCTACCAAAGAGGTGGATACTCTCAGTCTAGAGGAAGGTTCAACCATCACCAAGGCCACAACAACAATTATAACAACAACTACAACAACAATTACAATGGAAACTACCAAGGAGGATTCAGAAATAGAAAGGACTACAACAACTACATAGAGGAGCAGGATGACTCTCTCTTGATCATGAACATGACTTCAAAGTCAGGTACAAATGATGATCACTTATTTTATATTGATTCAGGGTGTTCAAATCATGTGGCTGGTAATGTTGCACTACTCTTTGATCTTGAGGAACCAAAAGGTAAACATCAAGTCCAAACAGGTGATGATACAAAGCATTCTGTAGTTAAAGTTGGAAATGTGAAAACTTGTGATGGTAATCAGAATTTGTTGAGCAGAGTACTTTATGTACCTACAATTACAAAGAACTTAATGAGTGTTGGTCAGATTATAGAGAAAGGGTTGCAGGTCAGATTCAATCAGTATGGAGCATTTGTGGAGGACCCAAGACATGGATTCAAAAGGATAGCTAAAGGAGAAAAATCAGGTAGACTTTTCACTTTTGAGTTGGAAGATACAAAGAACATTGCATTATACAGTTATAAAGATCAAACACTTTCACAGCTTGAGATTTGGCACAAGAGATTAGGGCACATAGGAGAAAGGACCTTGAAGCAAATGTGCAGGGACCAATGTGTGCTTGGGATACCTAATGTATCCAAACAACATATGATTTACAAGTGTGGTGCTTGTCAATTTGGTAAGTCTCAGAGGTTACCCTTCTCCAAGAAAGGATATATGCATGAAGACTATCTAGAGCTTGTACACACAGATGTATGGGGACCTAGCAAAGACCCCTCAGGTTTAGGTTCAAGGTACTATGTGTCTTTTATTGATGATTATAGAAGATGGATTGTATTATACTTTATGAAGCACAAGGATGAGGTATTTAATTGTTTTAAGAAATATCTTGCACTAGTTGAAAATCAGATAGGAAGGAATTTGAAGAGGCTAAGGTCAGATGGAGGAGGTGAGTACTTCTCCAATGAATTTGACGACTTCTTGCAGGGCAGAGGCATCAAAAGGGAAATAACCACAAGGTACTCTGCTGAACAAAATGGGGTAGCTGAAAGAAGAAATAGGTTAATTGTTGAGACAACTAGATCTATGCTTAATGAGAAGAAATTACCTAACTATCTATGGGCAGAGAGTGTTTCTACTGCCACCTATCTCATAAACAGGTTACCATCAAAATCACTTGATGGTATGACACTTTATGAAGCTTGGCATGGTAAGAGACCATCATTAGATCATTGCAAAATTTTTGGGTGTGTAGCATATGTACACATTCCTTCACAGGTAAGAGGAAAGCTAGATCCAAAGGGTGAAAAATGTATTTTCATTGGATATGATTTAAATAAAAAAGGTTACAGGTTTTATAACCCTACCAATAAGGGATTTATGGTAAGCAGAGATGTGATCTTTGATGAGAATGATTCTTGGTATGAGAATGAATGCAGGAAGGTCAAATTACCCTATGATTTGGAAGAAGAATTTCCAAAACTTACAAAGGAGGAACCTACTCAGAATGGAGAGTCAAGTTCAGATGATGAAGATACAATCAACCTTGAAGAGTTCAAGGCATGGAAGTCCAAAGGCAAAATGAAGATGAAGAAGCTTGAGGACATACCAGAATCTTCAACTCAATCAATCAGAAGGTCTCAAAGAGAAAGCAAAAAACCTATCAGATATGGGTATGATACATCTCTTGTTACTAAACATTCAATTTATCTTGCAAAGGATTTGTCAAATGAAGAACCAGGTTCATATGAAGAAGCAATCACCAAATCAGAATGGAAAGAAGCTATGGATGAGGAGATTGAAGCACTCAAGGAGAGTGATACATGGGAGTTAGTACCCAAGAAGGACTTCATGAAGGTAATAGGATCCAGATGGATCTATAAATTGAAAAGAAATTCTGATGGCACAATTAACACGTACAAGGCCAGATTGGTAGCCAAGGGTTTTGCACAAACCCAAGGCATTGACTATGAAGAGACATTTTCTCCTGTGGCCAAGATGCCAACAATCAAAGTGTTGGTTAGTGTGGCTGCATCAAAGAATTGGAACATGTACCAATTGGATGTCAAGAATGCTTTCTTGAATGGATGGATTTCAGAAGAGGTTTATATGTCACAACCTCCTGGCTATGAAGACCCTAAGAAGGTAACTTATGTTTGCAAATTAAAGAAGGCTTTATATGGATTGAAGCAGGCACCTAGGGCATGGAATTACAGGCTAACTACATACCTCCAAGACCAAGGTTTTGTCATGAGTAAGGCTGATACTTCTCTGTTCATTAAGAGAAGTAATTCAGAGGTAATCTATCCGTGTTTCTATGTTGATGACATCATCATTACAGGTAATGATGTCAATGGAATCAAAAGCATCAAAAGCCAGATGATGAAGGAATTCAAGATCAATGATCTTGGATTATTGAAGTATTTTTTGGGACTTGAATTAGTTTACACTAATTCAGGAATATACATTACTCAGAAAAAGTATGTACAAGATATGTTGAAGAAATTTCAATTGCAGGATGCTAAAGCAGCAAGCACTCCAATGGAGGTGAACCTAAAGCTAAGTGCCCATGAAGGTGATGAAGTCCAAGACATTACAGGTCATCAAAGTAGGGTGGGTAGCTTGAACTATGCTACCTTAACTAGAATTGATATTGCATATGGAGTTAGTGTGCTAAGTCAATTCATGCACAAACCAAGAATGGCTCACTTAGAGGCTGCCAAAAGGATCTTGAAGTATCTCAAGGGTACACAGAACCATGGTTTATACTTTCCTTATACTTCAGATATTGATATAAAAGTTTATTCAGATGCAGATTAGGCAGGATGCAAGGATGATAGGAGAAGCACTTCAGGATACATTTCATTTGCAGGTGACAAACCAATTTCATGGTCTGCAAAGAAGCAACCAACTATTGCATTGTCTTCTACAGAAGTAGAGTATAGAGGGCTAGCTAATGCCACTCAAGAAGCAATTTGGATTAAGCTTTTGTATACAGAATCGGGCTTATATACTAGGCCTCCAATTATCTTTGGAGATAATACAAGTTCTCTTCATCTTGCAGCTAATCCTATCTATCATGCTAGGACCAAACACATAGAAGTTCATTATCATTATGTGAGGGAGAAGTTGCTAAGCAAGGACATTCAGCTGACCTATGTGTCAACCAACATGCAATGTGCATATTTGCTGACTAAAGCTTTAGATGGGACCAAACTTTGCAGGTTCAAATCTATGATTGGATTGCAGGATGTACTTGAAGATTGAAGATGAAGACTTAAGCCAAAATGTTTGGCTTGAGGGGGAGCTATTGGTGTAAATGACAAGCCTACACATTTGGCTTGGAAGATATCATGAATACTCTACATGCATGAAGAATCATAGGAACATATGCTAGTGATTACTTACCACTTTACCTCATTGTAAAAGTCAATTTGACTTAGAATCTTTTGTAATCACCTACCCAAATGATTCGTGGAAAAGTTAGTTCACTTGATTGAGAGAATATCTCCAAGTTTTTAGAAGCTTGATTAGAAGGAGCCAAGAATTTGAATTTGAATTCAAATTCTTACACATTCCATATAAAAGGTGAACTTGAAAAGTCGCGGTGAGAGACATCACTCCTGAGCTTCATTCTACTGTCATTGAGTGTGTGTGAGCACTACATCATAGTCTACACCTCTTTACACCATTAGGCAATGCTTGTCATGCCAATGGGATTGTACACAAGTGTTAATTTATAGATACATTTACATCATTCATCTCTGTGATCACTGATTGTCTACTCCAAAGTCTGTCAACTTGTCAAGGGCATATCTCAGCCAATACTCCACCAAATTCGGTGATTCAAAGCTTGTTGGGTTCAGCTCAAAGTCATCTACATGTTGACAAATCTTTAAGTGATTTCATTCAGCCAATTCAGAGAAATTGTCGTCGAGGTGCTCACTGTTCTATCTCTACTATAGTCCTAAAAAGTCGGGGGTATACTAAATCTTGCTAAATTAATTTCTCTTAGCATAGTTCATTATTTTACATCATTCCACTTGCAAATGTTAGCTTACTATGCTAATTGAATACCCCTAGAAGGAATTTTTTCAATTGCTATTGTGCTGGTCACACTGAGCAAAACATTGAGTAGGTGTCAAAACCAAAATAGAAGATTTTCTTGACTTTGTGACTTCCAAAGTTATCTATTTTGATTCAATCATTACACACTTCATTTCACCCAAAGGACATAGGCCATTTCTTGGTGTCATTGGAAAGCTAAGGGAGTCTACTAATCAAGTCTGAAGCTAAAGAGGGCTGGTACAAAGCAGGTTTTAGCAGTACCTACTCAATCTCTTGGATCATCCATCCATCTTTCCCAACAAAAGTGATATTGGATCTCAATATGTTTAGTCCTGGCATGAAATACAGGGTTAGCAGCTAGATACAATGAACTCATATTATCTCCATGAATAGTAGGTGTACTCTATATGATGTCAAAATTCTTCATGAGAGTCTTCAACCATATAACCTCCTTTGCAACTTCAACCACACCTTTATACTTTGCTTTTGTGGACAAGAAAGCAACTGTATGTTGCTTCTTGGAACACCAAGAGATTAACTTATCTCCCACATAATATAAATACCCATAGGTTGATCTCCTATCATCAGGATTACCTCCCAATTTGTATCACTATATATTTTGATGTTTGTATCTGATGTGAATCCATAATAGCACCCTTAATGTACCCTTAATGTACCCTTAATGTATCTTAGCACCCTTCGTCCTCCAATCCAATGTTCTTTCCTAGGACAATGCATGAATTGAGACAACACTCCAAGTGCATATGACAAATGAGGCCTAGTTAATGTAGCATAGATTATACTACCAACCAGACTTTGATATAGCTTCATGTCCTTGAGTTCTTTGCCTCTATATCTACTCAATTTTGGATTCACCTCCATTGGAGTAGGTGCTACCCTGCAATCTTCCATTTTAAACTTGATTAGTAAGTTCTTTAAATACCTTTCTTGAGTTACATATACTCCATGTTGAGTATATGTAATCTTCATGCCTAAGTAATATGACAAGTCTCCCAAGTCACTGATCTTGAACTCTTTCTCCATTTTCTTCTTAAGACTGTGTATGCCCTTCTAATATGTACCCGTAAGAATTATTTCATCGACATATATGCAAATGTAAATGAACCCATCGTCACTTGCTTTAACAAGCAAGCTACTATCTGCCTTAGACACTTGGAAACCAAGTTCTTTCAAGAACTTCACAAGTCTGCAATTCCATGCCCTTGGGGCCTGCCTCAAACCATATAAAGCTCTCTTGAGCTTACATACATACTCTGGATACCTTTTATCCTTGAACCCTTTTGGTTGCTCCATGAAAACATCATCTAAAATGTAACCATTTAGAAAAGCATTCTTCACATCTAATTGACATAGTTTCCAACCTTTACATGCAACAATAGCTATGAGAGTCCTTATAGATGTCATCTTTGCCACATGACTATAAGTATCATCATAATCTATACCATATGTTTGAGCATACCCTTTCACAACAAGTCTAGCTTTATATCTAGACACACTTCCATCTATGTACCTCTTTGTGTTGTAGACCCATTTGCATCCAATGATCTTCTAACTATTTGGTTTAGGAACCAAATCCCAAGTCTTGTTTTCCATCCATGCATCATATTCTTCCTGTATAGCTTTCTCCCAATTTTCCTTACTTTTTTCCTCTTCATATGTAGAAGGGTCTTCCTCGGCTCTCATCATATAAGCATAATATCTAGTGGTCAAAAATGAAGTATCAATGCTATACCTTGTCGGTTGCCATTTGTGCCTTGATGATCTTTTGAGTTCTCCACTTCATGAAGTTTCTGGTTCATCACATTCTAGATCAAACATTGTCATTTCTTCAACTTCAACCAATGCTTCATTGTTCTCTTCTTCATCAAATATTTGAACCTTTGATTTGCCTTTCTTCGGTTCAATGTTTCTTCATCACCTGCATTAATATTAATTGTACGTGCATACCAAGTACCTTGCTCATCAAATGTAGCATCCTTTGACACAAGGAATCACTTTGTGGATGGAATCCACAACCTATAACCCATCTACTTATCATCATAACCAATGAACATATACTTTTAAGCTTTAGGTTCCAATTTTTGCCTCAACTGAGATGGCACATATGCATAATCCAAACATCCAAACACTTTGCAATGATCTAAGGTAGGTCTCTTAACCTGCCATGCTTCATATGGTGTCATACCCTGCAAAGCTTTACATGGTAGCCTATTAACCAAGTATGTGGCTGCAAATTAGGACAATTTTTTCTCTTTCATCATTGACCTTGCAAACTCAACAAGAGTTCTATTTCTCCTTTTTGCTACACCATTTTGTTTAGGAGAGTACTGTTGGAAGCAGCCAGAGGCACAGACGACGCGGAAGCATGTAACAACGGAGCAGTGAGCCAGTGGAATCTTTTTTTCAAAGAATCATGTTCTAAAAATACTTTTCAAAAACCTCCAACAATGATTTTTATCACTATTGTAACATATGTAACATAGAAAACCCCATTTTGTAATCCATAGCTCCATTTTGTGCAAGCCGAGGAGTCCTCGAGCTTGAGGAGCTGAGGTAGAACAAGCGTATCAATTTTTGTTATTTTTAGACATCGTTTACCCTTCCAAATAGCATCTAGGACCTAATTTTTAACTACGCCGGTCACTAGATGTGAAACCGGTCAAAACTAGTCTAGAAACTATAAAAAGAGCTAGAGAGCTCATTTTTGAGGTTAGCTTGTTTGAGGTTAGAGTTCTTTTGAGCTTGTAATAGTGTTCTTGAGTAATAGAGCTAATTTCCCACCTTCCATTGTGTCTTGCTTGTCTCTTCATTGTGTGTGTGTATGTGTGTGTGCATCTTGGTGCTTCTCACCTTCACTCTCACATCATCTCACATTCACGATCTTCATATCACTCCTATCTCTTCCGCAGATTGACAATTAAGGAGGTGAAGCTTCTTAACGTGGTTCTCACCATTGTGCTAGAGCAACACCAAATTTGGTGCCGTTGCCGGGGATCGAGTCTAGGACGAATGTGTGATGGTAAGAGTATAGCAAGAAGTGGCGTTGGAAGGTAAAAATTTCAGTTTTTGTTGTTGTTTTTACTTAGTTTTTAGTGTTTTTCACCTCCCCCACACTCCATCTTCATCACCGCATCATCATCTTCATCTCCAAAAAAATAAGAAAATTCACCATATCCACCCATTCTCCTCATTTCCCCTCATTTGTGCATGCGAGAGAGTGAGAGAGAGCTTTTGTGCTTGCATGTGCTTTTGTTTTCTTGAGTTTTCTTGCAGGTGCAGAGCTCCAATGCATCAGGAAAGCTTGGAAAAGGTAAAATTTTCAGTTTTTGTCAGAAATTTCCGACTGTGTCAGACCATCGCGATGGTCTGCAAAGTTCGGAATTTGAAGAAGGCGACCACACCAGCGTGAAGAGCACACCTGCGCCTCTAGGAATCCACAGGCGCATCTCAAAAATTCATAGTTTGGTGGACCATCGCGACGGTCTCAGACCATCGCGACTGTGTCACACCATCGCGATTGGCTCACGCCATCGCGACGGCTCGGCTGGACCATCGCGACGGTCTCACGCCATCGCGACGGTTCATTTGGACCATCGCGACGGTTCGCGGACCATCGCGACGGTTTGCGGACCATCGCGACTGTTTGGTTGACCCCACACCATCGCGATTGGCTCACGCCATCACGCCGACGGTGCCACGTGGCAAGCTAGACCATCGCGACGGTTCATTTTTTGGACCATCGCGACGACACCCTCACACCATCGCGACACTTCGAAAATTCGGACCATCGCGATTGGCTCACGCCATCGCATCTGTGACCATCGCGACGGTTCACTTTGGACCATCGCGATTGTTCACGTTGACCGTTGACTGACGCCATCGCGATTGTCCACCTGATCGAGCCATCGCGATTGTCCACTTTCACGCCATCGCGATTGTCCACTTTCACGCCATCGCGATTGTCCACTTTCACGCCATCGCGACGGTTCACCCTCACGCCATCGCGACGGTCCCTGACCATCGCGATTGTCTCACACCATCGCGATTGTGCACCCCCATCGCAAATTTTAGGGTTTCATTTTTTGGCCAATTTTGGGGCTATTTTTGGGAAATTTTTGGGTGATTAGACTCATAGGAGACCCCTTAGCTCATATTTGGAGAAACATCGGTTTGTCAGTTTTTACCCCCAGGGCCTGAACGGTCATAACTTTTTCATCCGAAGTCCGTTTTTTGAGCTTAATAGCTCGTTAGAAAGCTCTTTACGAGTACTACGTGACCTCAACTGTTTTTTTCTTAAAGGATACGTCTATTTTTAGATAAGCTATTTTGAGGTTGACCTAGTTTGGGATTAGAAAGCCAGGGGGGCAAACATTGAAAAGTTGGGCAAAAGGGAAGGGACTTAAAAGGTGCATATACTCAAGTGCTTGATCATCCAACTATGAATTGTTCTAATATTGGATTTTTCCACGTCTAGCAAGGGCAATCGAAGGCAACCAAAGCAAGGTAGTGAAGGGCATAAAGCTTGGGAAGCGCGGCTTCTTGGGCATCAGAGCAACCAGAAAAGCTGACTCAAGGTTGGAAGATTACTCAACCCCCTCAGTCAATTCTTAGCTTAGGAAAAATGTTAGCATTGTGGATTAAAGACGATAGGAACGCCTCAAGTTCAAGATATTTAATTCTTTCAAGTCTAAGACTACAGATAAAGGTGTGTGACACGAAAACCTAAAGGAAAGAACATAAGTATGATGGAACGAGAACTCAAAATACCACGGAAAGTCGAATTCCTGACGCATACATTAAGACAAGAATCTAAAGAAATCTAAAAAGAATCAAGAAAGTAATAACAAAGAATCTATGACGATCTGAGCGTGTACTGAGTGTGCAAGGAAGAAAATTAATGAACCTTAGATCGGGCAAATATATAGGTAAGGCAGACCGACGAAGCCTTAGATCATCAGAGGCAAGTGTAAGAACTATTGCACGATCGTGGGCTCAACAGTTGAACACTAGTTATCCCTACGAGAGCTCAGATACCAGCGAATCAGAAATGGCATTTAGCACAGAAAGACCAGAAGGAGGGTCGAATGTAGCCTATTTAGAAAAACCAGAAGGACCCTATAGGACTCAACTAGAGTTTCTCCGAACCAACCGATTAGGTGCTCGCATCTATGAGGATGGTTTGCGAAGGCAAGTGGTGCAAATGCACAACCCCGATCAACCCATTGGATTGGAACATCCAGTGGTGAAATTCGAGAGAGACGCATACATAGACAAGGAAGGAACAATGTACATATTAAGTACGCAGCCAAACAATACGAATGAGTTTGGCGTGATTCAACCAGAGACGGAAACAAAATCTCAAGGAAAAGAACCATTAGAAGAGCCTAGAACACCTAGAGGGAAATCTGTACTGACACGAGTACTAATCCCGGAATGGATCCCTCAAGACAACAGAAGCATAGAGTTGTTTGTAAATAAAGAAACTGATGAAGCCTTTTGGAGATACAAGATAGAACTACTTAGTGAGGTAGGTATCATCATGATATACGAGTTCAAGGACCCGGATACACCTGGAAAGGTTGTATACCTGGATGAGACTTCAGAAAGAGTCTTTGTGGTACCTGACCGCGCTAAAAACACATACACATGGAGAGGTGAATTGGTATTCCCTCCATCTAGAACGAACATGAATACAAGTCAACAAGGGGCAGGAACATCCTCAGCCCATGGAAATCAAAGAGAGGGAAATAAAGAGAGACCAGAAGTAAGCTTTAATCACCCCGTAGGGAGAGATAGAACAACCACAGACACTAATAGAGTGGATAGACAAAGAGATCATGGAATACTAGGTGGTAGAGATGATTTTCCTCTACCTAGACCACGCGAACACGCAAGAACATTGAGACCCACACAGTTAGTAAAATCAATGAAAAATTACTTTGATGGGACAGGAGATCCCTATGACCATGTCGCAGAATTCAAGCAAGTACTAAGAGCCGAACAAGTTGAAGACATGTTCACGCAATACAACGCATTTGGACTAACGTTAAAGAATACAGCTTTAACTTGGTTCCAACCATTGCAACAGAGGCAATTTAGAGACATCCATCACTTTTTAGAGTCATTCATCACCGAATTCTCTAAAAGTGGGATTAGACATGACACGTCTTCGTTGATTCATAGCTTTAAACAGACTCCTCAAGAAACAGTAAGACTGGCAGGACGTAGGTTTAGAAAATATGTTGAACGATGTCCAATGCAAGAGCTACCCTCACAAGCCAAGCAAGTGTCATTGTTTTTAGACGGCTTGTTGAGCTCTAAACTACGCTCCTATGTGTACCTAAAAGAACCCAGAATGCTAGAGCAATGTGTAAGAATTTGTATAGACATTGAGGACAACTTAGGAGATGAGTTGGAACTCTCAAAGGTCTATAAGGACTCAGACTGTTCATCTCTAGCATCCACAAAATTGTCTAGCTCAATAGAAGACCTTGCAGAAAAAGTGGCCCAGAAACTAGGAGTTTCTAGTAAACCTAGGGTGCTAATGAACAAGCGTTGTTACACCTGTGGTGGTGACCATATGGCAAATGTGTGTCCCAATGCACCACAACCACAAGCCAACCCTAGTAGCCAATACTGTACAATTGAGAGAAGATACACGAATCATACGGCTCAGGACTGCCCGTACAACAAACAAACCGTGAGACAAAACTACCCGCAAGCATACCCGCAGCCAGGTAGGTATCAGGGCCAATACAATGCTCAGCCTTATTACTATAGGCCTCCTCAGAACTACCCATACCAGGCTCAACAGAGACCATCAACCTGTCTTAGCTCAGCAGCCACCCCCACCAGCGAATGTCATCTCAGTCAAATACGCTGCTGCAGAAGAGAATCTAAGTAGGGCCTTAGTGCCTTCTTCACCTTTGATCACAGAGGGTGACCCGAATTCGAACAGTTTTGACTCCACTCATGTAGATAGTCCACCCGCATATTACACAGAGTCACCAGAACACGTAGAAACATATCATTATGATAGTCCACCAGTGGAACCTAGTTGGGAGCCAGACTATGCTAATGTGATGTACACAAACCCAAATCCACGGCCCCAATTAAGACAACAGAGACCACAGGGCCCAAGGAGATCATTTCATAAAGGACTGTCCACATCCCCCGATAGCAGGACAATCACAGTACTATAACATCCAAGGCTTTTGTGCTGATTGTGGCAAGGAGCACATAATCAAAGATTGTCCTAAGAACCCTGTTAATGCTTCAAATGTGACACCGATCAACGTGATAGGTATTGTAAACAACGCAAATGGATCCAACCCTACATACGTGCCTATCCAAGCTATAACAAGAGCCTAGGCGCTCTTACAGAACCAAAAGCTTAATCAAGAGAAAGTAGCCGGAACCAGTGAAGTTGTAGAATCTAGTAGTAAAAAGACGAAATCTTGGAAAGATTCTAGAGAAAGAATAAAGAGAAAGTGGAGTAAAAAGATAACTGAGTTGGAAGGAAGTTTGAAGGAATCTAGAGCCAAAATCCTAGAATTGACTTCGCAGGACTTGAATCAAGAGAATCCAGCTCAGAAATCAGGATCAGTTTTAGCGGAACCCATACCAGAAAATCTAGACATGATGTTTCGTGCATATCAGGCTAGATTAAAAGAGGGACCTCAGGTAGCTGAAATGAGCAAAAACTACCCTCGAGCTGATCTAGAAATTGAGAGAACTAAACTGTGCATGAAGATGGTAGAACTAGCACAAGCTTTGTTCGAAGCCTCTAGATATCTTAATTGGAATAACATGGCAAAACCGGAATTACATTTTCAAGGACTAATGGAGAGGCTAGAATACTTGATTGAAAGCAAAGAGAAAAAAAATCAGCACAGGAACCCTATTGTCCCAGAGACACAGGAAAATAACGCACCATCCCTGTCTCAAGTACCCAATACAGAAAGTCAAGACAATTTGTCTTCCATACATAAATATTCACATGAATTTTTGAGAGAAATACAAGAAGAGAAGTGGAGAAAGGAACAAGGAACCCATCCTCCTATTCAAGAAATAGATGACTTGCAGGAACAATTTCCCCAAGACATCCCCTCTATATACGATGATGTAGAGGAAGAACAACTGAGTGAATACACAAGATTTGAATCTAATTCTTTACAAGAATTACCTCAGTTCATAGGACCTTGGGAAGCAAAGTCTATTAGTATGAGAGCACCCACGATAATAGTGAGGAATGAAGAATCAGTAATCCCTAGAAACACGGAAGTGATCAGGAATACCAAAGTACAATGTAATCTCACTCTAGAGGAGTTGCTGAAGATAAAACCAGAATTGTGGAAACATGTAGCAAATCAATTCCCGGAGCTTGCTACTACTTCCTCACAAATAGGATCACAAAATAAGGTACCAGAGATACCCGTAGAAAAGATCAGAGATGTAAGCGAAGGAGAGGAAGGTAACACTTATCTTCCGATAACCCATCAAGGCCATCTTAGATTCAGGAGCCGGAGTAGCCATCGCTACCACCGCCTTATGGAAACGTTGGGGTAAGCCAGCATTGAGACCCACCAGGATGAAGCTACAAATGGCTGATGGACACATAGAAAAACCATTAGGCTTACTAGAAGGCATATCTCTCACCACTTGTGGTGTAGAATTTGAGCATACTTTTGCCATTTGTGACTTTGCAAAAAACCATGCTTATGAGATGATATTGGGACGACCCTTCATGCGTCAGTTGCAAATTGTACAAGATTGGGGAACTAATTCTTTGTACTTGCAACATTTAGGAGTGACTACCAAAGTTAATCTTAAAGACTATTCACATCGAGATGTACCCCCAATACAATGGAATACCATCCATAAGACACCAGTAGAGACGGAATCCATGCACTCATTAGAATCAGATCCTTCTTGGTTGCATGAGGATACTCATTTATGGATGTGTAAAGTAGCAAAACAAGAGGAAGAAAGGTTAGAAGCCAGGACCTTAGGTGTAGAAAAACATCCACGAACCCTTCAAGATCCAGCCTATGCACCTGTAGTATTCCCAGACGAAGAGTTTGAACCCCACGGTTGGGCAGAAATCCTAGCAACCATGGATGTAGCCATCAATGAGGAACAATGGACACCCCATTGTGACGAGGATGGCTATGACATATCAGTTTTCACGATAGAGCCAATCATGTGCGATGCAATTTTAGAAGAGTGTGAACCTAACACTGATGCATTTGAGGATGCAAGCGATTTCGATTTAGAATCAATTATCATGGATTCTCCCTTTGCATCAGAGGAAGAATACTTTCACGAGGTAGAGACTCGCACTCAGAGACACGAGGAAATTACGAATGAGGTGAGGTTAGCCACGGAAGTGACTAACAAGAGTGAAGGCAAGAAAAGAAAGAAGAAAGAAACCATGTCAGAAAAAGAAGAGTCTTTGTTTGAAGTACCCGAGAACTTCAAGAAATATGAAATCGAAGATAGAAGAATCATGGTACGAATGCCTAATAGAAAGGCGAATGACGGACAAGTATACGATAACCGAGAGAAAACCAATAAAATAATAGTTGCTATCGAAGGAGAAGAAGAAAAATGTACATACATAGGGCATGATTTGACGAAGGAAGAAGAAGAAGAGCTAGTTGCCCTATTGCGCGAATATAGAGATGTTTTTGCGTGGAGTTACAAAGATTTGAAAGGAGTAGATCCAGATATATGTTCTCATAGAATCCCTATGACTCCAGATGCAAAACCTACGAAACAGAAACCGTACACGTACAATGATAACTACGCTGCGAAGATTAAAGAGGAGATAGATCGCTTGATAGAAGCAGGATTCATTTACGAAATTGAGCATACCGAATGGGTATCCCCCATTGTGGTTGTGCCCAAGAAGAATGGAAAATTGCGTGTGTGTATTAACCTTAAAAAAGTTAATGCCGCCACGATTAGAGACAGTTATCCTCTTCCTATCACGGAACATCTATTGGAAAGAGTTGCGGGCAAGGAAGTTTATAGCTTTCTTGATGGATTTTCAGGCTATAATCAAGTAGCCATTGCTCCAGAGGATCAACACAAGACGGCATTTGCCACTGAATGGGGCATATTTGCATTTCGTGTAATGCCTTTTGGGCTCACAAATGCACCCGCCACTTTCCAGCGACTCATGTGTCATGTTTTTAAGGAATTCCTACGCAAGAGTTTGGAAGTTTATGTCGATGACATATGTGCTCATTCAAATGTAAGACAGACACATATCCCAGAGTTAAGACAAATATTTGACAAATGTCGAGAATATCAGGTTTGTTTGAACCCAGAAAAATGCGTTTTCATGGTCAGACAAGGCAAAATTCTAGGACACATTGTGTCAAAAAATGGAATCTCTACGGATGAAGAAAAGGTGAAAGTAATTGCAGAATTACCTAGACCAACTAATGTGAAAGAGGTACAAGCATTTATGGGCCATTGCGGTTATTATAGGAGATTCATACACATGTATGCAATCATAGCCAAGCCTTTGTACTCTCTTTTAACCAATTTCGAATGGACAAATGAATGTGAAAATTCATTCAATGAACTCAAACGACGCTTGTGCTCAGCACCTATATTGACAACCCCGGATTGGAGTAAGTCATTCCATGTACATGTAGATGCATCCAATTACGCCATAGGATGTGTGTTAGCACAACCCACGAATGAAGGTAACATAGATCTCCCCATAGCTTACGCGAGCAGACAATTGAACGCAGCAGAAAGAAATTACACCACGACGGAACGAGAAGGATTAGGGATGATCTACGCAGTAAAGAAGTTTAGGCACTACTTGTTGGCCAATAAGTTCAAGTTCTTTACAGATCATCAAGCCCTATTATACTTAGTCAACAAGCCATGTAACACCGGACGACTAATACGTTGGTTTCTATTACTCATGGAGTATGATTTTGAAGTCGTAGTCAGGAAAGGAAAGACACATCTTAGAGCTGACCACCTTTCGAGATTAACCTCAGGAGAAGCTCCTCAAGGAGTAGCGGATGATCTACCAGATGCATACTTGTTCAATCTTGAGATAGCACCAGAATGGGCTAAGCCATTAGTCCCTATTCTCACATATGGACCCAAGAATCCTAGGATAAAGATCAAAGAGGGAGAGATTAACAAGTCGCAGAGATACCAAATAATGGCAGGAAGCATATATAAACAGGATAATCAAAAGATTCTTGCTTGTTGTGTGGATGAATCAGAACATGCGAATTGGTTGCAATTAGCACACATAGGTGCATTAAAGCAACATCATTCGAAACATCGAACATTACAGACTCTGCATAGACTAGGAGTATATTGGCCTTCAATGGAAGCAGATGTCTACAAGTTGTGTAAAGAATGCAACGTTTGTTGTGAAAGACCACCAGTAGAGCATGCTACATTGTATCATGTGTCTCTCACACCAGACTGGAGTGAACAATTAGTGACATACTTGAGGACGAAGACATTCCCTCAAGGCATGACCTTAGCTCGACAACGTAGTCTAGAGCAGGAAGCTCACGACTATTCACTTATTGGCGATAACCTATACAAAAGAGGACGAGATGGATATCTAAGACAATGTGTTCATGAGAGCGGTTATCTGAGCATACTAGAGACTGCACACCAAGGTGTTGCAGGAGGTCATTTTGGACCCGATAGGATAATCAAAGCCATCCTCTTTGCAGGATTATGGTGGCCCACTCTTCACATGGATGCTCATGCCTCTGTAAAGAGATGTGATGTGTGCCAAAGAACTCAGTTTCCTACTCGCAGAGATGAAATGCCATTGAAACCCATGATGGGCGGACGTGCATTTTCTAAGTGGGGTATAGACTTTGTAGGACCCATTAACCCCCCTGC
>CM035428.1:154633686-154643686 GCA_020310875.1 Ceratopteris richardii | reverse complement strand
GTAAACTTGCATCTGCCTTTGAACTTTGATATCCAAGATCATTAAGATACTTCACAAGTCTATAACTCCAAGCTCTTGGAGCTTGCTTCAATCCATAAACTGCTCTTCTCAATCTACACACATAATTTGGAAACTTGTAATCTGCAAACCCTTGCGGTTGCTCCATGTAGACTTCATCTGATATATATCCATTTAAAAATGCATTCTTTATATCCAATTGACTCAATGTCCATCTTTTTGATGCTGAAATAGCAATGGTTGTCCTTATGGTTGACATCTTTGCTATAGGACTGAATGTCTCATCATAATCTATGCCATGAGTTTGAGCATAGCCTTTAACCACCAATCTAGCTTTGTATCTCGCTATTCTTCCATCTGCATGCTTCTTTATTTTGTAAACCCATTTATTTCCAATCACTTTCTTACAATTAGGTTTTGGAACAAGTTCCCAAGTTTTGTTTTCTTCAAGTGCATTAAACTCTTCCTTCATTGCTTCTTCCCATTGCCTCTTACCTTTTGCTTCATCATAGATTTGAGGTCCTTCATCTTCCTTAATCATGTAAGCATAGTTTTTCTGATTCAAATAAGAAGTATCATAAGAATACCTTGTAGGTTGTTTCCTCATTCTGGTTGATCTTCTTGGTTCACACTCTTCATGTGTATCTGGGTATACTTCTTCATCAAATCTTGCTACATCTTCATCTCTTCTATATGATCCAACTCTAGATGTGCTTGCTTGCATATGATCTTCATCTCCATCTACCTGCATATGTGATTTACCTCTTCCACTTCTTCTTACCTCTTCTTCAAATGTTTCAAGGTTACAATCTTTATCTGCATACCAACTCTTCTGTTCATCAAATGTCACATCTTTGGAAACAATAAATTGTTTAGTTAGAGGAATCCATAGTCTATAACCCATCTTCTTTTCATCATACCCAATAGATACATATTTTTCAGCCTTTGGTTCAAGCTTATGTCTGAGTTGTGATGGTACATAAGCATAGGCAATTGATCCAAACACCTTACAATGATCAAGTGTTGGTTTCTTATCCCACCATGCTTCATAAGGGGTCATTCCATTTAGAGCTGCACATGGTAACCTATTCACAAGATATGTAGTTGTATTTATAGCCTCAGCCCAAAGATAATTAGGGCAATTCTTTACTTTTAACATTGCTCTTGCAAACTCAACCAATGTTCTATTCCTCCTTTCTGCCACCCCATTGTATTGAGGTGTACACCTGCAAATTATTTCTCTCTTGATACCTGCATTCCAAAGATAATCATTGAATTCTTGGGAGAAGTATTCTCCCCCTCCATCAGACCTTAACCTCTTGATCTTTTGACCTGTAACTCTTTCTGCATATGCATGAAAATGTTTGAAAACTCCAAATACTTCTGATCTTTTCTTTAAAACATAAATGGTTATCCACCTTGTAGCATCATCAATGAAAAGAACATAATACCTAGACCCATTGATTGATCCTTCTTTTGTTGGTCCCCATACATCTATATGTATGAGCTCTAGCAAACCATCATGTTTGAATCCTTTCTTCTGAAATGATAACATGTGTGCCTTTCCCATCTAACAAGCTTCACACTTGTAGATCATATGTTGACTTTTTACATTTGGTAACCCTATTACAGATTGATTCTCCACCATAGTTTTAATTCCTTTTTCATTAAAGTGTCCTAACCTCTTATGCCAGAGGTCTAACTCTGTAATTGCTTCATCACCATGTGTGATCAGGTATTGACCAACATTCCCTTGCACTTTGAGAGTAAAAAGTCTACCTTCCTTCTTACCATAGACAATTTGATTGTATCCATCCTCTGGATCTTCAATGAATACTCCTTCATTTGTAAATCTAACTTGAAAACCTTTCTCTACTATTTGTCCCACACTAATCAGATTCTTTGGTATTGTTGGGACATACAAAACATTTGCTAACAAATCATCTCCACTCCTGCACTTCACTTTTCCAACTAAATGCACATTATGTTTTGTGTTGTCACATGTTTGTACTATGTGACTTGAAATACCTTCTTCCAATTTTGATAACAAATCTATATTAACTGACAAATGATTTGAACAACCAGAGTCAATATAGAATACCTTGAGATCCTCCTTCTCTGATGTACTTATTGAATTCATCATCAATGTTGTATGGTTGTCATTCTATGTATCATTTGCTTAGTTGTAATAGGTAGTGTTATAAGACTGATTTTGATTCCAATTTCTTCTACCACCTCTACCAAAACTTCCTCTTGAATTCTGTCTTCCTCTTTGAAATTGATTTTGAAACCTTCCACCTCTTCCTGTGCCATTATTACTTTGATTTTGATTTGATCCTTGTTGTTTATGCCAACAATCATAGGATAGATGATTGCTCAATCCACAAATCCAGCATGTCTTCTTGTTATTGTTTTGAGTACCTCTACCTCTTCCATTTCCTCAACCTTTACCTCTGCCAATACCTCTTCCTCTTGCATAATTTGCTTGAGTAGTCAGCTCTTCTTCATCCTTTACTTTACCTTTCTCACTTTTCTTCTTATTCTTTGCATACATAGCAGCGCTATATCCTTTATCTCCATCTGACTTCAAATCTTGCTCAAATGTGAGCATCAATCCAAGCAATTGATTTAATTCTGGCACATAATGATTTAATGAAAGTTCAGTTGAGAGTACAAAAGGTTTCCACCTCTCATCTCCTCTCAATCCTGCAAGCAATTGTGCTATCAACCTATGATCTTCAATATCCTCATCAAAAGATCCAAGGCTATCTGCCAAGTCCTTCATCTTAGTGACATAATCACTAATGCTCTGACTTTGCTTTTTCTTAAATGTGGTGAACTCTGACCATAAGCTAGCCTTCGTAGATTTAGTAGTGTTTTGGAAGTGATCTTCCAAAGCATTCCATATGTCTTCAGCTATTTCTAATCCTCTGATATGTGGTAACAAATGATGTGTAATAGTATTATATATATAAGCCCTTGCTTCAAAGCTTCTAGTTCTTCTTTCCTTGGTTGACTCTCACCTTCAAATTTAGGCTTTTCTTCTTCACCTGTCACATATATCATTTGATTCTTACTCATAAGTAAGGCTTCCATTCTCATTACCCAAGCAGGATAATTATCTCTGTCCAATTTGTCAATAGATACATGATCTGCCATAATCTTCTTGCTTCTGCTACAACCTGTGAGTATAAGGTTAAACTATGGTACCTTTTGTAGATCTTTACCCCTGAGAATATCTTCGAAGCACTCCTCTGATGTCTTTTGTTGTTGAGCACCTCAGCTTTCACCTCTTTAATGAAGAACTCTTCAATTCCTCTTGTATCTGCTCCTCCTTTCACTCTTGAGGACACACAAATTTGACAAACAAACAAACATAAAGACAAAGAAAGACAAAAGAGAATTAGAAACAAAGAATTCAAAAATTCAAGCCTTAGTGAAGGGACAAATTCACGACTGTAATATAGTTCATAGAAACTTCCAGAAATATGAGTTTTTGAATCTCGGAACAAAATGTATATATATGAGGTAGAAGATCATAATATATGATGAGAGAAGAAGAGAGTGTGCATAGAATCGGAATAGAATAGCGCATATAGAAACTCAAGATAGTAAGATAGAAGACGCCACAGATTGCGTATGTAGAGATGAATAATAGAACCTGAACTGTCGGGTATTCATCTAAGAAAGATGGTAAGGAATAACTACTCAGAGTAGGAGAGTTTTCCATAGCTACGAGCAAAGTGAGGCCAAGATATTTTTGTACACATCTTCTCTAATAGAAAACACATATTCATGTGGAAGTTTGAGCGCATTCTTTGTATGTGAAGATATCTGAGTGATTTCATGTTACTGTGAAAGTTAGTTAACAGTTATAGTTTTCTCAGTAAATATTTTTCGGTATATCTACAAGTTCGATCTCGCAATATAGTGTAAAGTTTTTCATGAGAGATAGATCACCTTGAAGCTAGTAGTCTCAACTATAAGTTGATCAAAAGACTTCTGTGAAATGGGACAAGTACGCACAGTACTATGTCTGAAAGTAAAGACATCCAGAACTGGTGAAGTTTCACCAGTTTTTCTTAAACTTCAGAAAGAGTTCATTTACTGAAGAAAGCTCAAGTATTATTTTCTTACTTCATCAACAATCATTTGAAGTAATTAAAAACAGAAGTGCAGTTGATTCCGATAAGATTCTAGTAAGATTACGGTGACAGTCTGGTGAAGTTCCGGTGACATTTCGGTGAGTTCAAAACACAGTTGTAAAGTTTTCAGTTTCAGAAAGTTTGCTAAGCTACTGATGATTATAGAGGTGTTCTAATATCGCTCTAGCTTAGTTCTTGTAACGTGGTGAATTCCGTAGTTGAGCTTTAGCTAGTTAAGCTCACTCGCTACGTTAACAAGTAGTACAAGAGCTCAACAGTTGTTGATGGTTCGTTAGAGCTCAATAAGTGGAAATTTTCTGCAGTCTTGTTAGTGAACAAGCTTTCGCCACAAAATCAACAGTGGTATCAGAGCAAAAGGTTCTGAAGGGCAGAAAAGGTTTCATAGAAGTAGAAACGGAACTAAAGATACAAGAGAATTTGAAGAACTTTCATAAGAAAGGTGAAAGCTGAGATGATCAACAACAAACGGCTTCAAGAAACGTTCTGAAGTAATTCACAAGGGTAAAGGTTTGTAAAAGGTAAAACCTTTTAACATTACACTCACCAAAAGTAACAGAAACAAGAAGATTATGGAAGATCATATCTCTATTGACAAATTGGACAGAGATAATTATCCTGCATGGGTAATGCACATGGAAGCCTTACTTATGAGTAAGGACTTAATGATATATGTGAGAGGAGAAGAAAAGAAGCCGAATTTCAAAGACGACAGTCAACCAAAGAAAGAAGAGTTAGAAGCCTTGAAGCTATGGCAGAAGAAAGATGCAATGGCAAGAGCTTATATCTGCAATACTATTACAGATCATCAACTACCGCATATTAGAGGTCTGGAGAAAGCGGAAGACATATGGAGTGCATTGGAAGATCATTTCCAAAATACAGTGAAAGCTAGGAAGGCTAGCTTATGGTCAGAGTTTACAACATTCAAGAAAAAGAAAAGTCAAAGCATTAGTGATTATGTCATTAAGATGAAAAACTTGACGGACAGTCTTGGATCTATTGATGAAGATATCGAAGATTGCGTTGATAGCACAAGTGCTTGCAGGACTGAGAGGAGATGAAAGGTGGAAACCTTTCGTACTCTCAACTAAACTTTATTTAAATCATTTTGTACCAGATTTAAATTAGTTGCTTGGACTAATGTTAACATTTGAGCAAGATTTGAAGACAGATGGAGATAAAGGATATAGTTCGGCTATGTATGCAAAGAATAAGAAGAAAGGTGATAAAGGTAAAGAAAAAGATGAAGGAGAGATGTCTACTCAAGCAAATTTTGCAAGAGGAAGAGGTAATGCCAGAAGCAAAAGTAGAGGTAAAGGAAGAGGTAATCAGACTAACAACAAGAAGACTTGCTGGATCTGTGGATTAAGCAATCATTTGGCTCATGATTGCTGGCATAATTCTCAAGGATCAAGTCAAAATCAGAACAATAACAGTAGAGGCAGAAGCGGAAGATATCAAAGAGGTAGACAAAGCCAAAGAGGCGGATATGGTAGAGGTGGAGCAAGACGTTGGGGACAGAATCAGTCTCACAACACTACCTACTACAACTATGCAAATGATACGCAGGATGACAGTCATACAACGTTGATGATGAACTCGATAAGTATATCAGAGAATGAAGACCTCAAGGTATTCTATATTGACTCTGGTTGTTCAAATCATTTGTCAGGAAATATAGAATTGTTATCAGAACTTGAAGGAGGTATTTCAAATCATACAGTACAAACAAGTGATAACACAAAATAATGTAAGGTCAATTGGAAAAGTAAAGTGTAAGAATGGAGCTGACCTACTAACAAATGTTTTGTATGTTCCAACAATTTTGAAGAATTTGATTAGTGTGGGACAAATAGTAGAAAAAGGTTTTCAAGTCAGATTTAAAAATGAAGGAGTATTTGTTGAAGATCTAGATAATGGATACAATCAGATTGTCCATGGTAAAAAGGAAGGTAGAATTTTTACTCTTAAAGTACAAGGGAATGTTGTTCAAGCCCTGATCACACATGGTGATGAGGTATTCACAAAGTTAGACCTCTGGCATAAGAGGTTAGGACATTTTAATGAAACAGGAATCAAAACTATGGTGGAGAAACAATCTGTGAGAGGATTACCAAATATGAAGAATCAACATATGATTCACAAGTGTGAAGCTTGTCAGATGGGAAAAGCCCACAGGTTACCATTTCAGAAGAAAGGGTACAAACACGATGATGTGTTAGAACTCATACATACAGATGTATGGGGACCAACAAAAGACGGATCTATCAGCGGCTCAAGGTATTATGCTCTTTTTATTGATGATGCAACAAGATGGATAACTCTTTATGTTTTGAAAGAGAAGTCATAAGTATTTGAAGCCTTCAGACATTTTCATGCATATGCTGAAAGACTTATAGGATAGAAACTCAAAAGACTAAGGTCTGATGGAGGAGGAGAATATTTTTCTTGAGAGTTCAATGATTATCTGTGGAATATAGGTATCAAAAGAGAAATAACTTGCAGGTATACACCGCAACAAAATGTAGTAGCAGAAAGAAGAAACCGAACTCTAGTTGAGTTTGCAAGGGCAATGCTAAAGGAGAAGAATTGTCCAAATTATCTTTGGGTTGAGGCTGTAAATACAGCTACATATCTGGTAAATAGATTACCATGTACAACTTTAAATGGGATGACCCCTTATGAATCTTGGTGGGGTAAAAAACCAACACTTGATCATTGTAAAGTGTTTGGATCAGTTGCTTATGCTTATGTACCATCACAACTGATACATAAGCTTGAACCAAAAGCTGAAAAATATGTGTTCATCGGATATGATGAAAAACAGATGGGTTATAGGTTATGGAATCCTCTAACCAAACAGTTTATTGTTTCCAGAGATGTGACATTTGATGAAGGAAAAAGCTGGTATACAGATAAAGAGCATAGTGTTGAAACACGTGAAGAAGAGATGAGAAGAATTGAAAAAGGAAAATCACATATGCAGGTGAATGAAAATGAAGATCATATGCAGGCAAGTACGTCCAGGATTGGATCAGGTATGAGAAACGAAGATGGACCAAGATTTGATGAAGATGTGTATTCAGATACACATGAAGAATATGAGCTAAGGAGGTCAAACAGAGTAAGGAAACAACCAACAAGGTATCCCTATGACACTTCTTATTTGACTCAGAAAAACTATGCTTACTTAGTAAAGGAAGATGAAGAACCTCATAATTATAGTGAAGCAAAAGGTAAGAAACAATGGGGAGAAGCAATGAAGGAGGAGTTCAATGCTCTTGAAGAAAACAAGACTTGGGAACTTGTTCCAAAACCAAATGGTAAGAAAGTGATTGGAAATAAATGGGTTTACAAAGTTAAGAAACTTGCAGATGGAAGGATAGCTAGATACAAAGCTAGACTGGTGGGCTATGCTCAGACACATGGCATAGATTATGATGAGATGTTTAGTCCGGTGGCAAAAATGTCAACCATAAGGACATTTATTGCTATAGCAGCATCAAAAGGATGGAAGCTAAATCAGTTGGATATAAAGAATGCATTTTTAAATGGATATATATCGGATGAAGTTTACATGGAACAACCGAAAGGGTTTGTAAGTTCCAGTTACCCAGATCATGTTTGCAAATTAAGAAGATCTCTATATGGATTGAAGCAAGCTCCAAGAGCTTGGAATTATAGACTTGTGAAGTATCTCAATGACCTTGGATACCAAAGCTCAAAGGCTGATGCAAGTCTACTCATTAAGAGAACAGATGAAGGTATGATCTACATTTGTATTTATGTAGATGACATAATAATCATAGGAACCTCAGATGAAGGAATCAAGGAAGTAAAAATATTACTTGAAAAAGAATTCAAGATCAGTGACCTAGGAAAGTTATCATACTTTCTTGGAATGGAAGTCACATATACAGATCATGGTATATATTTTTCGTAAGAAAGGTATCTCCTAAACTTACTGAAGAAGTTTAACATGGAGAATTGCAGAGAAGTTTCTACATCGCTTAGTAAATCATAAACTCAGCAAATATGGTGGTGCAGAGTTTAAAGATATGAGGAAGTATCAGTCGTTAGTGGGAAGCTTAATTTATGCTACACTAACAAGACCTGATCTCAGTTATGCAGTGGGAGTTCTCTCACAGTTCATGCATTGTCCGAAGGATCAACATTGGGTTGCAGGACAAAGAGTTCTTAGATATATCAAAAGAACTATAAAAGAAGGATTATATTATCCTTTTACGTCAGATATAAAGCTGAGAGCATACAATGACTCAGACTGGGTAGGAAGTCAAGACGATAGAAGGTCAACACATGGGTATATGATATACCTAGGAGATAAGCTTGTAAGCTGGTGTTCAAAGAAGCAACACACAGTGGTTTTATCGTCAACACAAGCAGAATATAAAGGACTTGTGGAAGCAGCTAAAGAAGTGATATGGATGCAAACATTGTTCAAAAGCATGGGTATTGATCAAGGTATACCTATCATACATGGAGATAATATGAGCTCGTTATATCTTGCAGCAAATCCAGTATTTCATGCAAGAACAAAACACATAGAGATTCAATATCATTTCCTGAGGGAAAAGGTAATGGAGAAAGAGATTGAAATAGTATACACATCTACAAAAGATCAGATAGCAGATATTCTGACAAAGAGCTTAGATGGAGTAAAGACAAGCATATTCAAAGAAATGGGAGGTATAAAAGAAAAGAAGAATATATGAAAGATCAGAGAATGCAAATTAGTGATTGAGGGGGAGTTGTTGAAGAATCACTCACAAATTTGACATACAGATTAACATAAAGACAAAGAAAGACAAAAGAGAAGCAGAAACAAAGCATTCAAAAAATCAAGCCTTAGTGAAGGGACAAATTCACGACTGTAATATAGTTCATAGAAACTTCCAGAAATACGAGTTTTTGAATCTTGGAACAAAATGTATATATATGAGGTAGAAGATTATAATATATGATGAGAGAAGAAGAGAGTGTGCATAGAATCGGAATAGAATAGCGCATATAGAAACTGAGGATAGTAAGATAGAAGACGCCAGAGATTGCGTATGTAGAGATGAATAATAGAACCTAAACTGTCGGGTATTCATCTAAGAGAGATGGTAAGGAATAACTACTCAGAATAGGAGAGTTTTCCATAGCTATGAGCAAAGTGAGGCCAAGCTATTTTTGTACAATCTTCTCTTCGTTATAGCTCAATAAGTGGCAATTTTCTGCAGTCTTATTAGTGAACAAGCTTTTGCCACGAAATCAACAATTACCTCAGCAACACTCTCAATTTGAAAACTTTACCACTAAACTTAGTCAAATCCAAAAATTCACTTTCCAGAAATCTGTGCCTTTTCTTCTAGCTTCAAATCTGATCTCTATTAGCTTCATCCGTACAAATTCTTTTGATCATTTGCTAATAGAAGTTCTTGCTAATGTTAAGCAACACATACCAAGCAAAACTTTCAAGTAATAACTTCAAAATCTTCTGAATTCAATTCAACATTTGCACTATGTTTGAAATCTGAAAAATGACTTCATCGATTTGACATACCTTCACTGTTAGACTCATTTCTCTGAATGCAAGTCTGTTCTGTAAAGAAATTTGGATCAATTGTAGTTGAAGGTAGTAGCTTTAAAATGAGCTATCACTCATGAAAAACTTTACACTGTACTGTGAGATCTGACCTTAAGAAGATCAGGGAAAAGTGCACCAAAAACTTGTAACTGTCAACTAACTTACACACTGATATGAAATCACTTAGAAATTAACACACAAGAGAAATTAGACCAAATCCTTCTTC
>CM035428.1:154593686-154613686 GCA_020310875.1 Ceratopteris richardii | reverse complement strand
CAACCTAGCTTTATACCTGTTTATTGTACCATCTGAATTCCTTTTGAGTTTGTAGATCCATCTGGATCCTATCACCTTCATAGATTCTTTCTTGGGTACCAAGTCCCAAGTGTCACTTTCCTTGAGAGCTTCCATTTCTTCATCCATTGCTTCCTTCCATTCTGGTTTAGTGATTGCTTCTTCAAATGTACCTAGTTCTTCACTCAAAAGATCCTTTGCAAGATATACAGAATGCTTGGTTACAAGGGAAGTATCATACCCATACCTAATAGGTTTTTTCTTTTCTCTCTGAGATCTCCTCATAGCTTGAGTTGAGGATTCTGGATTATCTTCTAGTTGCTTCATCTTCATCTTCCCTTTGGATTTCCATGCCTTGAATTCTTCAATGTTGATGGTGTCTTCATCATCTGAGCTTATGTCCTCTTTCTGAATTGGTTCTTCCTTGATAAGCTTGGGGAAGTCTTCTTCCATGTCATAAGGTAGACTAACCTTCCTGCATTCATTTTCATACCATGAATCATTCTCATCAAAGATGACATCTCTGCTTACCTTGAAGCCTTTATTTGAGGGGTTGTAGAATCTGTATCCCTTCTGATTCAAATCATAACCAATGAAGATACATTTTTCAGCTTTAGGGTCTAGCTTTCCCCTTACCTGTGAGGGAATATGCACATATGCAACACAACCAAAGATTTTGCAATGATCCAGAGATGGTCTCTTACCATGCCAAGCCTCATAGGGTGTCATTCCATCAAGTGTCTTTGATGGCAACCTGTTAATTAAATATGTGGCAGTAGATACACTTTCTGCCCATAGATAATTTGGCAATTTCTTTTCATTTAGCATAGACCTAGCTGTCTCTACAATGAGTCTATTCCTTCTTTCAGCTACCCCATTTTGTTCAGGTGAGTACCTTGTAGTAATCTCCCTTTTGATGCCTCTTTCCTGCAAGAATTCTTCAAAGTCATTGGAGAATTATTCTCCACCACCATCTGACCTTAGCTTCTTCAAATGTCTACCTGTTTGATTTTCAACTAGTGCAAGATATTTTTTGAAACAATTAAATACTTCATCTTTATGTTTCATGAAATATAAGACAGTCCACCTGCTATAGTCATCAATGAAGGACACATAGTACCTTGATCCAGATATGGATGGCTCCTTGCTAGGTCCCCAAACATCTGTATGCACCAATTCCAGATAATCTTCATGCATAAAACCTTTCTTGGTATAAGGCAATCTGTGTGACTTACCAAATTGACAAGCCCCACACTTGTATATCATGTGTTGCTTGGATACATTAGGTATCCCAAGCACACATTGATCCCTACTCATTTGCTTTAAGGTCCTCTCTCCAATGTGACCTAATCTCTTGTGCCAAATCTCCAATTCTGATATTGTTTGATCCTTATAGTTGTACAAAGCAATACTCTTAGTGTCTTCAAGTTCAAAGGTAAACAATCTACCTGATTTTTCTCCCTTGGCTATCCTTCTGAATCCATGTCTTGGATCCTCCACATATGCACCATGTTGAGTGAACCTGACCTGTAGACCTTTTTCCACAATCTGACCTACACTCATCAGATTCTTGGTGATTGTTGGAACATACAACACTGCTCAATAAATTCTGATTACCATCACTAGTTTTGACATTGCCTACTTTAACAACTGAGTGTTTAGTGTCATCACCTGTCTGCACTTGATGCTTGCCTTTGGGCTCTTCCAAATCAGAAAGTAATGCAACATTTCCAGCTACATGATTAGAGCAACCTGAATCAATATAGAATAAGTGATCATCATTGATACCTGACTTAGAAGTCATATTCATGATCAATAGGGAGTTATCTTGCTCCTCTGCATAATTGTTGTAGTCTTTCCTATTCCTGTATCCACCTTGATAGTTGCCATTGTGATTGTAGTTGTTGTTATAATTATTGTTGTAGCCATGGTAGCCTTGAGATTGGTTAAATCTGCCTCTGCCTTGAGAGTATCCTCCTCTTTGGTGACCTCTTCCTCTTTGGTTCTTGTAGTTTTTGTAGCATTCATCTGTGGTATGGTTAGACAAGCCACAAATATTGCATGGAGATTGGTTGTAGGGTCTCCCCCTACCTGACTTACCTCCTCTGCCCCTACCTCTAGAAGATCTACCTCTCTGTTTTGTTTTGGACTCCAAGTTGTCCTCTCCAATCATGAAGTAACAAAGAATCAACAAATCATCTTTATTTTGTCAATCCTAGGAATATCCATAAGACCACAGCCCCTTCAAGATAATAGATTCAAGGAAATAAGAGATTAATGGCTGGATTGCTGAGAAAAATTGAAGATGAAGAGAAATTCTAGGGTTTACCATATCTAAGGCAAATCTCCATCATTTTCTATGATCTTTGTGTCAAAACCATGCTATTTCATCAGCAGAATACAAATATGAACTCAAAATTGAAAAATATCACCTGTATCCCAGAGACGAGACAATCGCGATTCTGTGCATTCAGACGATTTTCACAATTCTGGAACTTTCTTCAGTCCTTTTCCACTCATTACATCAGTAAACCTCTTCCTTCATACAACTCACTCAGTAATACACAAATGTAACTCACAAATCTCCATGATTAAGCAAGAAACAAGCTCTCACATCAAAGAAAATACACTCAACAGGAGAAAACACGATTTTTGCAGAAACTCCCTCTTCTCTATTGATGGCATGAGCAAATGACTAACCAACCCCTCCAAATTAGAGAAAATTGACTTATATACATTTTCAAGTGTCCCTTTTCACACTTGAAATTAGGTCTTTTTCTCTAATTTTCTAAAAATATGCTATCTAAGAGTTTCTAAAAATTCTACAAAAATTACATGAGGTCCTTGACTACATAAGGAAGACTCTTCCTTATTTTTACAACCATTGCATAAATATTTTACAAGTTTTTTGGCTTTTTACTAATTTTCTACATCAAAAATACTTTCCAAAAATACACCTTCCAACATTCTTCCCCTCCTAGAGCTTTTGGCTCCTGACAAAAGACTTCCTTATGTGAGCTCAGCTTTATTTCTTCTTCCTTTGGTACACTTGTGACACCAAATCATGGCTCTTCCTTTCTGTGACATTCAAGTTATTGACCATTTCAAACAAGGCTTTCCTCCATTGTACTGCAGCTTCAGGCTTATCTATGACATCCTTCTTCAAGTATTCTGTGTAAGCAGCTTCATAGGCAGTAAGTCTTGCTTTTGTAACAACAGATAAGTTTCCAAAAATTTTTGACTCCCTTTCAAAGAATCCATAATCAAAAGCATCTTCAAATATTTGCAAAAAATGACTGCCCAAAAATATTATTCTACTGTAGTAGGCCATCAAACAAATCATGTCTGGTGTCTCACTTAGATCAAACAATAGAGCATCTGTTGGAGAATTAAAACCTATGTAGTTCAAAATTCTGACATCTGTATCAGTGTAGGTCTACATACAGGCTAGAATTAACCTCATTATTCTGACAAGTAGTATACAAGCAGGGTCATTAACATCTTTATAATTTGATATGACAGATTCAGCAGTATTCACCATGTAACTTTTAGTAGGCCAAGTTCCTGCCTTTGGACCTGCTATTTTTGGAAAGTTCAGCCATTTTGCTGGAATCTGCCCTGTTTTTCTTCTTTCCCAAAAAACCGTCCACTCCCTTCTTCTGGCCACGGGGCAATAAGCTGGGTTAATCTTTAAGTGCAAAGGTGCCTCCTTCCAGATTCTCCTACACTCTTTATTAGCATCCAACCATTTATTCCTCCATTTTGGGTTAGCTCTTTCAAATAATTCCTTTGTAACATTAATATCCTCTTCATATTCAAAATATTGATTTGGAGATAATCCCACTCTGGCTAACTGATAATTTTTTATGCTTTCCAATACCATACAAAAAGGAATTCCTAATCCATCTGCAGCCCAATGGTGCTGATCTGGATTGATGCCTTTATTTAAAGCAAATGTGACAATCTGGTTCTCATAATCATCATGCATTTTTCTCATAAACTCCATTCTTGATTCTCTGCTAGTCAGCAACTTCTGAACAAATTCCTCAGTGTACTCTTCCTCAGATCTTTTGGCTACTGCTTCATAGTTTTCCTGTTCTCTATCAACACCTCCTGTTTCATACTCTCTTGTATTTATATCTTCTGCATGTACCTGATTCTGAACCTCTTCCTGAGCTTCTGATTTCTCCAGTTGTTTCTGTAAGTCTTCTAAGGTCATCATTAAACTTTTATTCTGAGTTATCAAATCTTCTCTTTCATCCAGTCCATTCTTTCTCTTTCCAACTTGTCCTGCCAATCCTTCCTTTCTTGCTCCATATTCAAAAACAACTTGTTATACCCTCTCATAGCTGTAGCAGCATGTGTACTTGCCTGCTTTTCTAGTTCTTTGGCTTCCTTCAATTCTTCTTGGAGTTTCTGAATTTCTTTATGCATTTCATCTTTTTCTTCCTCTGTCAATTGGGCAGGTTTACTTTCATCTTTTACTAGACTTTCTTCTAGCAGCAACTTATTAATTTCTTCATGGGCCCTAGTCAAAATTTGATATGAAGTTTGTAGTGTTCTGTATCTTCCTCCTATGGTTTTTAGTTCCATTTCCATCTTGGCATTCTGTTCTGATAACTTCACACTCTTATCCTCCCAATATTGTATTTTGTTCTGCTTCTGAACTTCAATTTCTTCCAAAGCAATTATTCTATTGACATACTCTTCATTTTTCTTCTGAATTGACCTCAGTTGTTCTGACATCTGCTCCTTTTCCTTTCTGTGTTCTTTGATAATCATACTCCCTTTCTCAAATTCAGATTCAGCCACCATGCCTGATATGATCATATTCCTGCTAGATGGTCTGAACTGTTCAATATTATTCATGATTATTTGACAGGCTGACCTTATATTCTTGGGTATCCTTTCCAAACCAACTTCCATTTCTGCTTGTCTGATTTCAATTTGCTTATCTCTTTTACCTTCCTCATCTTCCTCTGCTTTTGTTTCATCCTCTATATCCTTTGTATCTTGTTCTTCATTACTGGAAGCATCATTCTCTGTTTCTTGATTAATATTATCTTCTTCAAGCTCCAATACTCTGTCCTTTGCACTTTTCTGATCTGAGAGGTTTGAAATTCTATTCTCTACCAATGAATTCCTTCCTTCTTGACCTTGCATTTCTTCTCCCTGTCCTAGGGTTTCCTGATTGTTTTCTAGCTCTTTTTCATCCTGACCTGATTGATCCTCCATAAGTTGCTCTTCCTGTACCCATTTTTCTTGAACTACTATTGATTCAATATCTTCCCCATGGATAACCTGATCATCATTTTTCTGCATTTCCTGTCTTCCCGTTTCTTGAGCTGTATCTGATACATTTGCATGAAAAGCTTTTATTTGATCATCACTCCCCTTATTTGTATATTCATGATCTTGCTCATCCACATCCATAAAATCTATTCCTTCTTCCTGTTCCTGCTCACCATTGTATGTAGATTCCTCATTACTGTTTATCTCCTGCAGTACATCTTTTATACTTTGAATAATTCCTTCTTCTATCACCTGTCCTAAGACCTCTTGAGCACTCTTTTCTGGTTCTATCTTCTTGATTTCCTGTTCTTTAGGTGCATCCTTCTGCTGAATATCTGAACTGCTCTTAAAAACCTTCTTCGCTAGTTCCTCTAAACTTGCATTCATTTTGAAATATGTCTGTGAAGGCTTGGTCCATATTGACTTTATACCAACATTCACTACTCCAAAGCTATCTTCATCTCTCCTTTGGTTTTCCCCTTCTGTCATTCTTGCCTTTCCTTTTAACAGTCTTCTTTCTTCTTCAGCACTCATCTGTTGGACAGTTTCTTCATGAGTCTGCCTTTCTTGAGACTTCTTATTTGTATCCTCAGGTGTCTTCATTTTTTCTACAGCCTGTATAGCTACATTAGGAGTGTTGGGTATTGACAAGTTTAAACTTTTCAACAAAAAACTCTCAATGTCACTATCTGAATCGGATGAGAATCGTGAGGATCCTCCTACTTCTTGCTCTGTAGACTTTGATACTTCCTTCACTGTGGTAGACTTCTGAGTTGCTTCAATGACAGTTGCTTCTGTGTCTTCAACTGTTGTAGCTTCAGCTACTGCTTTTTCTTTTCCCTTCTTGACTAGTTTCTTCTTTTGGACTTGCTTTTTTGGCACTTTCTTTTTTACCACAACAGTAGTCCTGGCCTCTGGAGGTCCTTGCAACTCTTTGAAGTATGCCAGCAACTCTACTTCTTTTTTCACAAATATTTCTTCGGTCTCGGCTGCCATCATCTCCTCATGTAAAACTTCATAATGCTCCACCTCCTCCTGCATCCAATCTGTAGCCTTGCAGGAATAGTCTTCCAGCATTTTCTGATATTGGGCTTCGTACATTGCTCTTTTATTGTTTCCCTGAGTTAGATAAGTAAATAATTGCTCTTTACTGGTCTGTGGGGGGTGAGGTTCACTAGAGGATTGTACTCCTTTTTGGGCTTCCAAATGTTCTTCTTTTGTTGCTTCAATCTGCTCCATTTCTATTTTTCTTGGATCCACTTTCCTCTTCTTAAAAGGCACTACTTCTTCAGAGATAATTCTCCTCTTCATCCCAGCTCCCCTCATACTGGTTTGTCCCACTGTGTCTTTAACCTGCATCCTTTTGGGAAGACTTTTTACTCCTGACATCAAATTTCTAAAGTATTGTGCTTCTGGAGCTAATTTCAATTGTTCTTCCATACCCAAGATATGATAAATAATTCTTGTCAAAAACTGGGCTCCATTCATAAATTTCTTCTGCTCCCAATGTTTGGCTGCTTCCTTTAACTGTTCATGGATGTATGGTGAGACATCCATAACTCCAAATGGTTTGGTTTTGTCTTTATTGTTGAACATCAACAGAGTTACTGATTTGTGAGGCATGGTGTATCTAGGCAGCTTGGGAAAACAAAAATATTGCAAAAACATTCTGATTGCATATTCTTCATTCTCTTTTCCTTTAAAATCCGTGAACTTTCCATATCCTATATAAGTATCCTTATTCTTTTTGACAAAGCTTTGGTCTAGTTTGGTGCCCATTGGATAGAACTGTAAGGCGGCTCTGATATGTTCTGCTTTGATAACTACCCGTACCTCCTGATTGTCTTTGTTCTTCACTTTGCATCTGAAGTAGGCATCATTACCTTTCCCCACTTCCTCCAAACTACCCATCACTTGTGCTACTCTTTCAAAGTCAATAAAGAAAATAGGTTCTTCCAAGAGCTTGTGCAATCCCACAGCTTTCCATCTCTTGATGTTGACAGAAGTTCTCTGAAACCTATAAAACTCCTGGCACAACATTGTGTATTTATAACCTCCCACTGCTATTGTGAAGATGTGCTGACCTACTACTCCCAGAATTTCCTTCAGTTCTTTTACTGCTTCTTCTGCTTCTGGAATTTCTGTATCTTCATCTGATTCCAGGTCCACCTGCTCCACTGTGGTCTCACTGTCCAAGAACCAATGTCCTCTTGACAAGGTTACTGAGTCAGCTTTGAAGTCATCAATGGTCAATTCTTTTGTATTCACCATCCTGTGTTTATATATAAACGAAAAGAAAAACACTCCACCCACATGAGTCACAAGAATTCACAAGAAAAATACTGTCTCATTCTGGTATGTCACTGATATAAACAAATGAAAGAGACAAGTTCCAAACAATTTTTTCTTTTTCCAAAGGACTCAATTTTTAAGTGAGCAATACAGGTGTAGCAAGATATCTAATGTGCTCTCTTCAATTGTCAATTCCTTACTCAAAAAAGAAAACAATTCTTAAATAGAAAGAAGATGATGGAAAAGATGATTAATGTAAAGACTTCAAAAAATAGAAATAAAAAAGATGGTCACAAAATTTTGAACAAAATAATACAGATTTTCCATGATAAGTTACTTTCTTCCTCCCTAAATCTTGCTTTTGTGCTTTTAATTTTAGATAGAAATTAAAATACATTTTTCCTTTCTTTTTTTTCAATTTATTCTCTTTTTTTTTATTTTTTTTTTAATAATAAAGACATTTTTTCTGCTTTCCTTCCCCTCCTAATTCCCTTTTAAGGAAAAAGAATTTAGAAGAACATGTTGCTTTTGTCATTCATTCTCCCTCCTTTTCTTTTTTCTTTCTCTCTTTTTTTTTTTTTTTTTTTTTTAATAGTATTTTGTTCCACAGATCTGAAAATAAGTTAAGTGTGGATGATCTCTCTTCCATTGACTCAATTCTGATTTTTTTACCCAACAATGTTTCACTCTCAATGTCTTTGTATCATACAAGTATCCATGTTTCATAGACAAACTTCTTGTAGCCTCTTTTGGTTTCCATACCCATTTTATTCCCTCTTCCTGTTTTGGTGGATAACATCTGTGCATGCCCTTTTTCCATGTGTTTGTAGTTCTGTTTTGTTGATGTGTCCATAACTGTCTTCTTATTTGTGTCTCACCAGTTATTTTTACTCCCGAGATCTCTTGTGTGGTTTGATTGTATGAAGCTTGAGCACTTGGTATTGGTAATATGTTCCTGTCCTTCATTGAGAAAGTAAATCCTTCCATATCTGGGTCAAGAACATCTAGAGAAACCTCCTGTCCTTCATTACTCAGAAAAAACATTAAAAACTTTTTGTCATTTATGGTCAAATTAAGCTTCATTTTCTCAAAGTTCAAAACAACTTTACCTTGTTTGAGCCAACGTTGTCCCAAAATCAACTTTTCAGTCATGAATTGGTCTGGCCACTCTTCACAATCTATATCCATATATTCATCATTAAATTTAACTTTAATAGAAAGTGAAGATATGCTCTGAATCATTTTCCCTCCCAGGGTTTTGATCAAAACTCTGCTTTCAGCCCTCTTAAAGTTAAACTTTTTGACCAAGGCTGAGCTAATTAGATTCACTTGAGCTCCTGAATCTATTAAAACCCTAATATTTTCATTCTGATAATCCATCAATATCATAGGCAAATGTTCTCTTTGCTTTAGGGTGTTTTCACATAAACACACTTCTTTCAATTTCCTTATTCTCTCCTTGGCTTCTTGTTGAGCCTCTTTTCTGATGTTCTTCTCTTCTTTTTTTCTATTTTGGGCCTTTTGCAGTCTTCTCCATTCATCAGAAGTTAATGGACAATCATACCTCTTAACTCTGCATCCACTTATGAAATTTGGCATGATTTCTCCATCAATATTAGCTAATTGAATGGCTCCACTTTTACTTATCTGATGTATAATGTATGGCCCATGACCTTTTTTCTGAAATTTTCTCTGATGTTCCTTAACTGTGTATGCCAAGACCAGGTCTCCTTCTTGTAGATCTTTGTCTTTTATGTGAACATCATGATAAGCTTTCTGTCTTTTCTTGTCTGTGTATATACTCATCACTGCTTGGAGTCTAGAAGCTCCCAGTTTTTCCAAATCTAAGACTCTCTCAGATAATTCATGTCCTGTCCAATTATATTGATTACCTACTTTTAATGTTGGAATAAGAAATTCCATGGGTAAAACTGCATTTTGGCCATATACTAAATTAAATGGGGTAGTTCCTATTGCAGTTTTGTATGCCACTCTGTAAGCCCAGAGAACATGATTAAGTTGAGAATCCCAGTCATTTCTATTTGTGTTGACTAGTTTGGACAATACTGCACAGAGTACTTTATTAGTACTTTATGCTAAGCCATTAGCTTGTGGGTGATATGGGGCTGATTTTCTATGACTGATCAAAAAGTGGTTGGTCATGTTTTCTATGATCTGATTTAAAAAATGAGTTCCCCTATCACTTACCAGTTCAATTGGTAGTCCAAATCTAATGATAATGTTTTCATACAAAAATCTGGCAGTAGTGTGAGCATCATTTCTTTTAGTAGCTTTGGCCTCAGCCCATTTTGTCAAATAATCTGTAGCTACTATTATGTATTCTGCATGGGTTTGTCTGGCTGGAGGATGTATTGGTCCAATAAAATCCAGTCCCCATTTGCTAAAAGCTCTGGCTGAAATTAAAGGAATTAATGGCATATTATCTCTTTTGTTTGGTTGACTCACCCTTTGACAGACATCACATCTTTTTACATAAATCCTTGCATCAGCAAATAGGGTTGGCCACCAAAAGCCAGAGTACAATATGAGCTTGGCTGTTCTATCACTTGAAAAGTGTCCTCCTGCCACTCCTGAGTGTGCCATTTCCAACATTTCTAAATACTTTCCTTCAGGAACACAAATTCTCAGATATCCATCCATTCCTCTCTTATATAGTTGTTCTCCTATGAGTTGATATTCTTCCGAGATCACTTGTAAGTTTCTTGAGTCAGCACCAGCTATTACCTGTTTCCCTTCCTTCTTTCTCTTCAATTCCTCTACAATATGTTCACTCCATTCAGGGTTTTTTTGAAACCAATATAAAGTTATCAATTCTGATTCCTTCAATGTTTGACATTTTTTACAATTATCAACATATCTCTCCACATCTTGAATCTTGTTTGGCCAATGTACTCCCATCCTATTAAGGTTGCTTAAAGTGACTATCTTGGAAGCATGAGTACATGGGTTCCAGTAATGAGCTCTTCTTACATATTCATATTGCTCCTCCTCTGGAGTACAAAATTCCAGTATACCTGACTGACTGAGGTGATACAAATGTCCAGCTAACAACATGAAATTTCTGCTTTGTAACACCAGATGTGTGTTATTCCCTACTGTGCTACACGGTCCCATGGTTAGCAAAGGAATTAATGACATAGACCATTCAGGAACACTTTCCACCTTGAATAAGTATGTATCTGGCAAATCATCATCTATAGGTGAACTAGGTTCTTTTGACTGGATTCTTGACAAATGATCTGCTCTCAAGTGTGTTTTCCCTTGTCTAACGACCACCTCAAATTCAAATTCCATTAGTAAAAGAAACCATCTTACTATTCTTCCTGTATGACATGGTTTATTTACTAAATAGAGTAGAGCTTGATGATCCACAAAGAATTTAAACTTGTTGGCCAATAGATAATGTTTGTATTTTTTGACAGCAAATATCATTCCCAATCCTTCTCTCTCAGTGGTTGTGTAATTTTTTTCTGCAATGTTTAATTGTCTACTTGCATATGCTACTGGGAAATCTAATTTGCTTCCTTCTATAGGTTGTGCTAACACACATCCCAGAGCATAATTTGAAGCATCGACATGTACATGAAAAATTTTATCCCACTGAGGTGTTTTTAAAATTGGTGCTATCACCAAACAAGTTTTTAATGTTTCAAAGGCTTGGTCACATTCTTCAGTCCACTCAAACTTTGTGATTAAGGCATATAAGGGTTTAGCTATATCAGCAAATTTGTGTACAAATTTTCTATAGTACCCACAATGTCCCATAAAAGTTTGGAGTTCCTTCACATTTGTAGGTCTTGGAAGTTCTATTATTGCTTTTATCTTCTTCTCATCTGTAGAAATTCCATTTTTTGAAACTATGTGACCTAACATTCTTCCTTGTCTTACAAAGAATACACACTTTTCAGGATTTAAGCATACTCTGTATGTCCTGCATTTCCTGAATATTTTTTCTAAATCTTGTAAATGATCTTGTCTTTTTAAAGAAAAAGTGCACAGATCATCCACATAGATTTCCATTACATTTCTCAGGAATTCTTTGAAAATATGACACATCAATCTTTGAAAGGTTGCTGGAGCATTGGTTAGTCCAAAGGGCATAACCCTAAAGGCATAAACCCCCCATTCTGTAGAAAAGGCAGTCTTGTGTTGGTCCTCTAAGGCTATTGGCACTTGATTGTAGCCTGAGAAACCATCTAGGAAACTGTAAACCTCCTTTCCTGCAACTCTCTCAAGAAGATGATCTGTTATTGGCAGTGGATAACTATCCCTTATAGTTGCTGCATTCACTTTTTTCAAGTTGATGCAAACCCTAAGTTTTCCATTCTTCTTTGGCACCACAACTATAGGTGATATCCATTCAGTGTACTCTATTTCATAAATGAAATTAGCCGCCAACAACTTGTCAATTTCTTCCTTTATTTTGGCAGAGTATTTATCATTAAATGTGTAGTGTCTCTGTTTGCTTGGTTTTGCATCAGGTGTCATAGGAATCTTATGCTCACAGATTTTTGGATCAATCCCTTTTAAATCTTTATAACTGTAAACAAATACATCCCTATAGTTCTTTGCCAGGCTCCTTAAGGCTTCTTCTTCTTGTGTGGTCATATCATCAGCTATCACTATCTGTCTCTCTTCTCCTTCTTCCTGAGTAATCACAATCTTTTTTGTTTGTTCTTCATTGTCATATGCTTCTCCTTTTTTCTTCTCTCTTTTTGGTTTCATTTTCAGGAGTAGTCTGTCTTCTACCTCATAAGTTTTAAAATTTGCTGGTACATCAAAATATTGATCCTTATTGATCTCTTTCTCTTTCTTTTCTTTTGTCTGATCTCTTTCTATTTCCTTGTGTTTATGTTCCTTGTATTCGCCTGAGATTTTGTCTTTGATTGCATCCTCGGCTTTTACTGTTTCCAAATACTGTGTTTTTCCTTTTTGTAATATCATTTCTTCATTTTGCTCCTCTTCTGTTTTTGGTACATTTATCATGTGTATGCTAATGTGGAAAACATCAAAGCCTTCTTCATTTTGGAATTTCACTCCTACATATTCTTCACTGGCCAGATCCATAGTAGCCAAGATTTGATTCCACCCATAAGGCTCAAACTCTTCATCTTTAAATTGTTGTGGCACATAGCTTTCATCCTGTACTTTTCTTTCTTTCACACATTCCTCTCTTTTCAGTCTTCTATTTCTATTGGTGAGATTTCTTATCATGTTGCACTTCCATATTGCTGATTCACTCTCTTCCTGATCCTTCATGTCCGATTCCTCACTCTCTTCTTGATTTTGATGTATTTTATACCATTCTTGAGGAGATACATCACAGTAGTGTCCATTTCTCAAGTTCACTCTTGTTATTCTTCCTTTGCTTTGGAGATATAAACAATCATTACCCCAATCTTGTACAATTTGCATTTGTCTCATAAAAGGTCTTCCTAGGATAATTTCATATGAAGTGGATTGTGGAAATTCCACTATGGCAAAGGTATGCTCTATTTCTATACCACATATGTCCACAATCACTTTCTCCCAAATTCCTAGGGGTTTTTCTATATGCCCATCTGCAAGTTGTAACCTCATCTTAGTGGGTAGTAATTCATTTCTTCCCCATTTCTCCCAAGTTTGTTTAGTCATTATGGCCACTCCTGATCCACTATCCAAAATGGCTTTAGCTGAATTTTTTCCATATTGTAATTTTAGGGTTGAATTCCCTTCTTCTCCTTCACAATATCCTCCTATTTTATCAATAGGAATATACCATAATTCCTCTAATTCTTGTGTTGGTGAATGAAGGTTTCCAGGTATTGTTTCCCCTTTATTCATTTTGTTTTGTAGGTGAGGATTTTGTTTCAACAAGTTTTCCCATGTTGTATGACATGTAATGCTACATTGTTCATTTATGATCATTTGGAATGTTAATTGTGAATTTTCCTCTTTGTTAACACTTTTCCATGTTCTTGTTTTCTCAATTTGTTCAATTGTTCTCTGAGAACTGTCTTCTTCCCCTAATCTGAGTTGTGCTTCCTGGATGATTTGTTTGCACTTTAGCATTCTTTCTTGCTCTAACTCTGGTATAGGATAAGCCACTGCATGATCTGCAGGACTTGGTCCTTCTTGGATTCTTCCCTTATATGCTTTGATTAGGGTCTCTAGACTCTGAGAGTGTCCTATTTCAGACTGATTTTGAGTGTTTTGGGGAGGAGTACTTTTTGATTGTTCCTTATTGTCTTCTTCCAAGTTTTTGCCCATTCTTTTTTTCTTTTCCCACTTCCCTTTTTGTTTATTCCTTTTCACCTTTGAGGCTGAACCTTCACTTTGTTCCTTATTTGTTTCCTGTTGCTTAGCTTGTGTCCTTGTTATAACATTGATTCCAACTTGATCATTGTCACTCAATTCCTCCTGTTCCATAATATTGACTGTTTTTAGTGGTATGTTATTGGGTGTGTTCTGTTGTTTTTGGGGATTTTTTGGACAGTCTTTGATCAGGTGTTCTCTGCCACAATCCTTGCAGTATGCTCCCTCTATCCTGAATGTTGGAGGTTGTGGACAGTCTCTGATGAAATGCTCTCCCCCACACCTATAACATGTTATCTTTGGTCCCCCTTTGAATTGAGGTTTTTGATTGGACATGTAGTTGTTGGTAATGTACATGAATGTTGCTGTGTCCATTTCAATTTTTCCATTTCCCAAATCTAGGGCTTTAAGCTCAGGTTCTCTTATTTCATAATCTTCCCATTCTTCCTGATGTCCCTCACTCCATTGATACTCTTCCTTATAAGGTGATCTGAATCTTGAATTTCCTTCCTCTATGGGTGTATATTTGACTGGTACCACATTAGTTGGAATAGGAGGCTGTTGTCCCAACACTGGTCTTGGTTGCTCAGTATAACCTGATTCCCTCTGAGCCATGTAGTCTCTTTCCTTGACGGGTTGTTTGTTATAGAAGCATTCCTCTCTGGTATGGTTTGTCCATTTTCTCTCTAGTGTGCAGTATTTGAGTGTCTTCCTATCTTGTAAGTGTGGAGGCTTCTGATATGGGCATTGTTGTGCCAGATGGTTTTCTCCACAAATGTAACATTTTTTGTTTGTGTTTATCCTAGAGTTAATCACATTAGTTTTAGTGTTTGCCTCTAGGGCTTTAGCAATGGCCTGAGCCAATTCTTCTGCTGGAGGAATTTTGTCTTCATATGATCTAGGTTGATCAAATGCCAACAGATCTTGACCTCTGTTGTCCTCCAAGTCTATTGCCTCCTTCACACAGGCTGCTAAGTCCGGACATCTCCTATAGTACACTAGGGTTCTTAGTTGAGCACTTCTCAAACCTTCAATGAATAGGGATACTTGTTTTGCCATGGAAGGTACTTCCTCTCTTGGGCATCTATCAATGTATTGTTTAAATCTTCTGGCTGCTTCTCTAACATTTTCCTCCTTTTGTTGTTTGAAACTATGTATTAATGTGGCTGTACTATGTTTTATCCCAGTCTTAGAAAATTCCCCAATGAAAGCTTCTAAAAAAGATTCAATGTCCAGATACATTTCCTTTCTCAAGGGAATGAACCAAGATAAGGCTGGTCCTGTTAGGGTTAGTCCAAATGCCTCAAATTGCACCTTGTAATCCTCTACTTCCTCAGCTCTAATTAGTTGTCTAAATTCTGCTGCATGAGCATGAGGATCTGAATACCCTTCATATTGGTTCTTCATGCATTTGGCTACTTGGTATGGTCTAAGCATTCTACCCTGAGGCTGCCAATGAGGTCTTCTTCTAAGTGGGAAGTCATTGTATCCATCTGGTTCCTTGTCAAAGGGATTTGGGGAAATATGTGTCCTCCTCCCATGTTGTTGTTCATTGCTAGTGTGGTCTTCATTTGGCCTGGGTAAATTTGTTTGTTCTATGTTATGCTCCCAAGGTCCCTTATCAGCACATTGCCCTAGGTCATTTGAATTTTCTGGGTCTTGAGAGAGAATGTATACACATCCTTGCCTATCTTCATATCTTCCATCCTTAAATTGTGCTACTGGGGTTATATTCAGGGGAACTTCTAAATTTCTCAATCTAATGAGGAATTTATGCATTCCATCCTAATATACATAGGCTCCAAACCTATTTGTATACATGTATTTGAGGATGTTTCTAAAATCCCCAGTTTCTATTGACTCATTTGTTTCATTTAGGTTTTCCATGTTATTTTCTTGCCCTAAACTTCCTTCTGATCTTTGACTACTTCCTGGCTCTTTTCCCTTCTTTGCTAGGTCTTGTTTAGAAAGTGTATTTATTTTATTTCCAGACCTAAGTATCATTCACCTATTTCCACAATTTTCTGCTTAGGTTATGGATTTTTCACGATTTTCTGAATAAAATCGTGTTTTTCCACGATTTTTTGTGGAATTTATTATTTTCAAAATTTTCTGAATAAAATCGTGTTTTTCCACGATCTTCTGTGGAATTTATGATTTTCACGATTTTGAGTGAAAATCGTGATTTTCACGATTCTCTGTTGAAAATCGTGTTTTTCACGATTTTGAGTGAAAATCGTGATTTTCACGATTCTCTGTTGAAAATCGTGTTTTTCACGATTTTGAGTGAAAATCGTGATTTTCACGATTCTCTGTTGAAAATCGTGTTTTTCACAATTTTGAGTGAAAATCGTGATTTTCACGATTCTCTGTTGAAAATCGTGTTTTTCACAATTTTGAGTGAAAATCGTGATTTTCACGATTCTCTGTTGAAAATCGTGTTTTTCACGATTTTGTGTGAAAATCGTGATTTTCACGATTTTCTGTTGAAAATCGTGTTTTTCACGATTTTGAGTGAAAATCGTGATTTTCACGATTCTTTGTTGAAAATCGTGTTTTTCACGATTTTGAGTGAAAATCGTGATTTTCACGATTCTCTGTTGAAAATCGTGTTTTTCACGATTTTGTGTGAAAATCGTGATTTTCACGATTTTGACCATAAAATCGTGTTTTCCACGATTTTGTTCCCAGACAATCGTGATTGCTCACAGATTGTTAAACACGATTTTCTAATGAAAATCGCGTTTTGGGAATCGCGATGTTGATGGCAATTTTCACAGAATCGCGATTTTGAGTTAAAACTCAGAATCGCGATTTTGTCCAGTCTTTGACAAAATTTCAAAATATTGATTTTTCAATATTTTTTCACCTATAGAATCGCCTTATCAAAATTTTAACATGCAATAAAGCAACTAAACCAAAAATTAATGATTTCTTAGTAAAAACTCAAGAAATCAGAAAATCGCGATTCTGTTCTCCTCTTATTTTTTCTATTTTTTGGTGTTATTTTTCACTCAAAACCAAAAATATGTACTCAAGAATGATGTTAGGATTCTTACCTTTCTTGCTTGGGTGAAAATTGTTCCAAAGGCCACTGTTTGCTGAAAATCGCGATTCCGGCAGCTCTGCTCACTCTCTCTCTCCCTCACTCTCCCTCTCAAATGAATTTTTTCTTCAATTTTCTGTTTATATAGTGGTCAAAAAATCGCGATTTTGTGTGATTTTCAATTTTCCACACTCTTTCCCTTGTTCCAATTCACTTACTCAATCTTACTGGTCTCCTTTACACTTTCTTATCTCAATGTACTCAAATTTGCTAGATATTCCAAAAAAAAATTTTCTTTACAGAAAATCGCGATTTTGTGTAGAGAATCGTGTTTTTTCTGTAGATCTTTTCTTGTGCAATTTGAGTATTCTATGTCCTTGCCTTCTTTCAATACCTTCTCTCCTTGATGATCTTACCCAAATCCTGAATTATTGCACCCACCACCAACTTCTCAGAAAGTCGCGATTTTGTACAGAAAGTCGTGTTTTTTCATACTTTTGATTTTATGCCAATTTGAGTATTTTTCTCTTCCTGATTACCTTCAAGACCCTTCAACAACTTCAATTCAACTTTCACTTAAAATGTTATTTCAAAATCAATCACTTTTTTCAGAAAGTCGCGATTCTGTTCAGAGAATCGTGTTTTCTAATTTTCTGGGTTTTTGGAATTTTTTTTTTTATCTCTATTATTTTTTTTTTAAACTTTCTTTCTCTTTATTTTGCTTTAATTCCTTCTTTCCTTTGTAATTCACTCCATTCCTGAACTTTTGCACCAAAATCACAATCTTCCTCAGAAAATTGCGACTTTGTGCAGAGAATCGTGTTTTCTAATTTTTTGATTTTTTGTTGCTTTTTTGGTTTCTGTTTTCACTTCTCCACAATCACTCTTATCCACAACACCTTACTCCAGCTTTCTAACAAGAAAAGAAATTTGTTTAATAATTTTTGATAGGTTTTGTGAATTTGTTTGGTATTTTTGCCCTAAAAATAAAGGAGAACACTTTACTTAGGGTTTCTGGTTTTGGAGATCAGCTGATCCCATGGTTCTTGATTGGTTATGAGTTTCTATGTCCTTAGCTATCACTAAAGTACCAAAGAAAGTTTCTCAAATGAAAAAGTGTTATGAAAGGCAATCAATTTTTGTAAAGATAAACTCAATCATATATTTTTTCAGAATGCAGAACAACTCAAGATTAATGCTCAGATTTGGTCAACAACTGAATCCCTCATTCTTACATCTAGCTACTTTAACTGTCCTTTCCTTAATATCACCATGTTATCTTCCCAAGATCACCCATGGTGTCTAGTACTTGGGCAAAAAGAAATCTAGAAATGCAAGAATAGATTCAAGTTACCTCCATCTTCAGCTTCTTGGCTCAAATCCTCCACACACCTGCACTTTTACTTCACCAATATGATGAGCAACTATCAATTTACAAAGATTTCAGCACTTCCACTTCTACAAGACATCCATTGCTTTCTTCTTCCCTAAAGACAAACAATGATATCTACCTATTCATGTACACTTTTCCTAATTGATGAGCTTTACCTTGTTCTTGTGTTGGTTACCATCATCAACTGAAGATCCAGCAAAGGTCCAACTTCAAAGAAGTTCTTGGAATGTTCCCCGGCAACGGCACCAAAAAATGTTTTGTTTTGGACTCCAAGTTGTCCTCTCCAATCATGAAGTAACAAAGAATCAACAAATCATCTTTATTTTGTCAATCCTAGGAATATCCATAAGACCACAGCCCCTTCAAGATAATAGATTCAAGGAAATAAGAGATTAATGGCTGGATTGCTGAGAAAAATTGAAGATGAAGAGAAATTCTAGGGTTTACCATATCTAAGGCAAATCTCCATCATTTTCTATGATCTTTGTGTCAAAACCATGCTATTTCATCAGCAGAATACAAATATGAACTCAAAATTGAAAAATATCACCTGTATCCCAGAGACGAGACAATCGCGATTCTGTGCATTCAGACGATTTTCACAATTCTGGAACTTTCTTCAGTCCTTTTCCACTCATTACATCAGTAAACCTCTTCCTTCATACAACTCACTCAGTAATACACAAATGTAACTCACAAATCTCCATGATTAAGCAAGAAACAAGCTCTCACATCAAAGAAAATACACTCAATAGGAGAAAACACGATTTTTGCAGAAACTCCCTCTTCTCTATTGATGGCATGAGCAAATGACTAACCAACCCCTCCAAATTAGAGAAAATTGACTTATATACATTTTCAAGTGTCCCTTTTCACACTTGAAATTAGGTCTTTTTCTCTAATTTTCTAAAAATATGCTATCTAAGAGTTTCTAAAAATTCTACAAAAATTACATGAGGTCCTTGACTACATAAGGAAGACTCTTCCTTATTTTTACAACCATTGCATAAATATTTTACAAGTTTTTTGGCTTTTTACTAATTTTCTACATCAAAAATACTTTCCAAAAATACACCTTCCAACATTCTCCCTGCATAGTTTGCTTGGGAGGTAGAGCCTTCTTCATCAACCTTCTTACTTTTGCCTTTATCTTTTATCTTCTTATCAGTATATAGGGCAGAGGGATTGTTACCTTTTGATTGCTCTCCATTCTTTGTAAGCTTTGCTTCATGAGTGAAGAGTTGTCCAATCAGAGTTGTTAGATCAGGTGCTTGGATGTCCATGTATAAGTCCATTGCTGTGGTAAAGCTCTCCCACTTGTCATTTGCCTTTAGTCCATTGATAACTTGTCTGACTATTTGCTCTTCCTCAATCTCTTCTCCAACACTTGCAAGTTGGTCTGCAATGTCTTTGACCTTAGTAACAAAATCTGAGACAAATTGCTTTGATTGCTTCCTAAGAGTTGTAAACTCAATCCATAGCTGATTCTTTCTGGCCCTTGTGCTTGATGAAAAATAAGTTGACAAGGTTTCCCAAGTCTCTTGGGAAGTTTTGCAATTCCTTATATGTGGTAGAAGGAAATCAGAAATAGAGTTTAGAAGATATGACCTTGCCAAAGCATCTTTTGCACACCATTGATTGAGT
>CM035428.1:154543686-154588686 GCA_020310875.1 Ceratopteris richardii | reverse complement strand
AAGACCAAGGGTTCAAAGCTAGCAGCTCAGATCCTTCTCTATTCATCAAAAGAGATCACAATGAGGTTATCTATCTATGTGTATATGTAGATGATATTATTGTAACAGGTGATGATCTAAATGGCATTCAAAGGATCAAGAGACACATGCAAGAGGAGTTCAAAATCAGTGACCTAGGTGAGCTCACATATTTCCTAGGTATGCAGGTGATATACACAGATGAAGGAATGTATTTGACTCAAAGAAGATACATTCATGATCTTCTTCTCAAGTTCAAAATGGGGAACACTAAACCTGCAGGTACACCTTTGGAGATGAATCATAAACTTAGTGTTTATGAAGGTGAGAAAATTGGAGACATTAAAGAGTATCAAAGCTTGGTAGGTAGCTTGATATATGCTACTCATACAAGGGCAGATATCTCATATAGTGTGGGAGTGCTTAGTCAGTTCATGCACTCACCGAGAAGACCACACATGGATGCGGCTAAGAGAGTACTTAAGTATCTCAAAGGTACAATCAACGAAGGTATATTCTATCCTTACTCTTCAGATTTGGATATCAAAATCTACTCAGATGCAGATTGGGTAGGAGCTAAGGATGATAGAAAAAGTACATCTGGTTACTTAGCATTTGCACGTTCAAAGCTAGTGTCATGGAGTTCCAAGAAGCAACCAACAGTTGCTTTCTCCTCAACTGAAGCAGAGTACAGAGGCTTGACCATAGCAACTCAAGAGGCAATATGGTTAAAAGCATTGTATACAGATTTGGGACTTGTGAGTTCCAAACCTCACATATTTGGAGATAATGTAAGTTCCATGCATCTAGCGGCAAATCCTATTTTTCCATGCGAGAACCAAGCAAATAGAAGTCCATTATCACTTCATCAGGGAGAAGCTCATGGCAAAGGAGATTGACATTTCTTTTGTTCCGACTGAAAAGCAAGTAGCAGATATGATGACGAAGGCACTTGATGGAATAAAGCTTTGTAGATTCAAAGCTACGGGAGGTATTCAACCTATGAGAGAATGAAAACTCAAGCATACTTTAGCTTGAGGGGGAGCTGTTGGAACATCAAGATTACACTATGCTTGAGGTGGATTTTATCTACATCAAAGGCTATCACGTCGAAAGAATATCTGTTGGAGAGTTCTTTTTCATATGCTCATTTATTGTATTTTTTGAGAATATTTTGATGGCTCATTTACTGTTGTAAAAGCCTTGAGTTGTACACATGTAAAGGTAGAAAGATAGAGCCCAAATCCCACGAATTTGTGGTGGTTGGAGTTGCATTCAATCAAGCAAATCAAATCACCTAAAAGTAGATCAATCAAGATCTTCACTTTTCCTAGATTGTAGGGAAGTGAATTGATTCCCTCCAACAACCATTCCTGATGGAGAGTGTTAATCTCCAAAAGAACAAGCTATCCTTGGTATTAGACCACCTCTAGACCAAGAATAACTTTAGACTCCACATAATTTTGGAAATCCACTAACACATTACCAAGAAGTTGACTAACTGTGAAGAAATCACTACTCTGAAAAGTCTGCTGCAGATTAGTCACTCATTGACTAATCAATCCTGTAAAGTTTTTAACAAAACTTTGCACAATGCTTCACCTTAAGGTTGCGCACCTTCTCCAACTTAAATCTCTGCAAATGATTTAGTATACTCTGAGAAATCATACAAACAATTTACCTATGTGTAAAACATCTTCTCTGCAGTAGCGACTTTGACACCTGTAACTTCTTAGCTATAGTTCTCCCAATGTCGAACCCGTTTGATCGAGATCTTTTAGCCATAGATGGCTTACCTTCCAACTTAGATTTTGAGCCCTCACTTGTGTAAAAATTTACACTATGCACTGAGCAATGTTCATTTCTCTGAACATGAAATCTGCGCCAGTTTTGTCGACTCTCAGAGCATCATTACATATGAATGTTCCTATGCAAAATTCTCTTAACCTGATGACAATTAGACTCTCAAATTCTAGCCATAGATTTATTAACTATGGACTTAGATATGTTCAGAAGAATTTCTCAAAAGATTAACTACAGAAGTAGCAGACAGCAAAACATCGGGCGCAAGATTTTCTTGATTACTCAAAAAAATTACAACTACATTGAAGAGATAACTTCAACTATCTTTCATGTGTCCAATGACACTTTCTACAACTGATTTCTCTCTTCCTATTCTCTATTCTTACATGCCCCGACTTTTTCAAAACATTTATAGGCAAATATGTACAAACTTATGACTAATCAAAAGTGTGAGTAACCTATATCTGAACTAATGTATATATGTGTACATAGCTTTGGATTTCTGAGTATGTCCTTCCTTCAAACTTCTGAATTTATTCTCTTCTTGATTTCTTGACTTCATTTCTTCATAAACCTTCAATTGATGATTGACATGCACCAACAGCTCCCCCTCAATCATTAATTGAGGTTCTTCTCTATCTTCTTAATTCCTGCCATATCCTTGAATCTCTGTAGCTTTGGTCCATCTAGACTTTTTGTCATCATATCTGCAAGTTGATCTTTTGTAGGAGTATGCATAACTTCAATTTCCTTATCAATGACCTTCTCTCTCAGAAAATGATACTATATTTCAATATGCTTAGTTCTAGCATGAAACACAGGATTAGCTGCCAAGTATAGAGAACTCATATTGTCTCCACAAATAATAGGAGTACTTTGAATCACATCAAAAACCTTCATAAGTGTCTTTAGCCATATTACCTCCTTTGCAGCTTCCACCATACCTTTATATTCTGCTTCTGTAGATGACAAAGCAACTGTATGTTGCTTCTTAGAACTCCATGAAATCAATTTGTCTCCTACATAGCACAAATATCCATGTGTTGATCTTCTATCATCCACATTACCTGCCCAATCTGCATCACTATATATCTTCACTCTTGTATCAGAAGTAAATCCATAGTACAACCCTTCTCTGAGTGTACCCTTGATGTACCTAAGTACTCTTTGTCCTGCAATCCAATGTTCCTTTCTAGGACAATGCATGAATTGTGAAAGCACACCAACTGCATATGACAAATCAGGCCTTGTCAATGTAGCATAAATCAAGCTACCAACCAAACTTTGATAGAGCTTCATGTCTCTGAATTCTTCTCCTCCAAATCTAGACAATTTATGGTTCACTTCCAATGGTGTAGGTGCAACCCTGCAATCTTCCATTTTAAATTTGGTTAGCAAATTTTTAAGATACCTTTCTTGGGTCACATATACTCCATGTTGAGTATATAAAATCTCCATTCCCAAGAAGAATGACAAGTTCCCCAAATCACTGATTTTGAACTCTTTCTCCATCTGCTTCTTGATCATTTGTATTCCTTTATCATCTGTTCCTGTAAGTATTATGTCATCAACATAAATACAAACATAAATGAATCCATCTTCACTTGCTTTGACTAGCAAGCTACTATCTGCCTTTGATGCTTGAAATCCAAGATCATTCAAGAATTTTACAAGCCTATAATTCCTGTTGGTGCAGACCAATCACCAATTGAAGATTTGAAGGACAAAGGATAGGGATGAGATCAAGTTTTGAAGCAAAGAAGATGGATACATTCACAGAGTGAAAGACATGTACACATATGTACATTAGTTAAGACATAGGTTACTTATACTTATGCTTTGATATAAGTCTGTACATAATTGCCTATAAATACTTTTGAAAATGTCGGGGCAAAATGAGAAGACAAGGAGAGACAATAGGAGATCATGAGATTAGTGTATTGAGAAGTAGAAAATGTCATTAGACATGTGTGAAGTGAGTTGAACTCTCCATCCTCACTCAGTCGTAAATTTCTGAGAAATAGAAGGAAAAATTGCGCCCGATGTTTCTGTGTTTTCTCCCTGTGTGATAGATCTTTTGTGAATTCCTTTTGGAGATATCTAAGTCCATAGTTAATCAATCTATGGCTAGAGTTTGTGAGTCTAATTGTGATCAGGCTAAGAGAATTGTGTGTAGGAACATTTACATGTGAGAAAGTACTCACTGGTTCCTGAAACAGGCGCAAATTTTGATCTTAATGATTTGATCATTTCTCACTCCACAGTTTAAAGTTTTGTGCAAGTAAGCACTTAATCTTTAAGTTGGAAGGTAAGCTACTCATGGCTAAAAGCATTCGCTTAAACGGGTTTTATACTGAGAGAATTAAAGTTAAGAAGTTAGGGGTGTCCAAATCGACTTCTCAGAAGTGCAGATTTAGACATAGCTGACTTGGTAAGTAGATTTCTCAAGATCTACTGAACCTTTTGAAGTAATTCGACTTGGAGAAGGTGCGCAATCTTTAGTCGACACCTTGTGCAAAGTTTCATAAAAAACTTTACACATTTACTCAGTCAATGAGCAAGATCTATGCAGCAGACTTTCTGAGGAAATTCCTTCTTCACAGTTTAGTCAAGAAATTGATAATTGATCATTGATAGCTTAAATTGGTGAAGGTTTTGACTTACTCTTGATATAGAGGTGTTCTTAATTCAAGAGTAGGTTGTTCTTTTGGAGATTAACACTCTCCATCAGTGGTATCAGAGCAGGAAACATCAAAATCAAGGAAAGGAGGATCCCGACTGCTGCAGATTCAAGAAATTCAACAACTGAAGAACTAAAAGGTGAAAGCTTGAAGGCAAAGCTTGAGGAGAAGACCATAGGACATCAAGAAAGACAAAAGGACTCTAATTTGGAGTAAAGGTACATATATTATTCATAAAGCTTGAAGATTTCAATACACAGGTGGACACAAGATGGGAGATTCTCTACAGATAGAGAAATTGGATAGGGAAAACTATCCTGCATGGTCAATGAGGATGGAAGCTCATCTTATGAGCAAAGATTTAATAGCTTACATCACAAGAGAAGAAGAGAAGCCACAGTTCAGAGATCCTAGTGTTCCAACTAGGGAAGAGTTAGCAGATTTGAAAAATTGGATGAAGAAAGATGCTCAAGCTAGGAGCATTATATATATGGCAGTCAATGATTACTTGTTACCTCATATTCGAGGTCTTGAAAGTGCAACTGATATTTGGAATGCTTTGGAGGAGCATTTCCAGAATACTACTAAGTCAAGGAAGGCATCCTTATGGGCAGAGTTTACCACCTTTAAGAAGAAGGCTTCTCAATCCATTTCAGACTATGTGACAAGAATGAAAGATATTGCAGATGCTTTAGGAGCTGTTGATGAAGACATTGAGGAGGATAAATTGGTAAGGCAAATCCTTACATGTTTAAGAGGTGATGACAAATGGAAGCCATTCATTTTGTCTACAGAATTATCACTTGATCATTTCACTCCTGATTTAAATCAGTTGCTAGGTCATATGCTAACATTTGAGCAGGATGTTAAAGGAGATGGTGACAAAAGTACAGGTCATGCAATGTACTCAAAGGACAAGAAGAAAGCTAACAAAGGAAAGCAACAAGCAGGTGAAGATGAAGGTACAACTAGTCAAGCCAACTTCCTAAGAGGTAGAGGAGGTGGCAAAGGTAGAGGAAGAGGCAGAAACAACAAAGATGGAGGCAAAGTGTTGGCAGTAGCCTTGGTACACCAGGACTTACAAGACGTGAAAGTCAAAGAAGGGAGTCAGAGCGAAGGGACAGCACAAGCAAACAGGGCAGTCAAAGAAGATCTGGCAAGTAGGCCAATATTTTTTCAAGACATTAATGCAAATCAAAGAGATGGACATGCAGGGAGGAAGAGCAAGTAGGGAGCTCGAAGATATGTATGGCAGATCACTAGAAGAAATCCCTACAACAACAGTGATTTTTATCACTAACAATCATTGTAAATATCATTTCACATTTTTGTAGCTCCATTTTGTGCAAGCCAAGGAGTCCTTGAGCTTGAGGAGCCTTAGAAGTAGTTGCGTACCAATTTTCGTATTTTTTAGATCTCGTTTGAGCCCCCAAATAAGCCCTGGAACCTAATTTTTAACTAGGCCGGACACTAGGTCTGGACAGGGCCAAAAGCTAGTCAAAAACTATAAAAAGAGCTAAAGAGCTCATTTTTGAGGCTAGATTGTAATTGAAACGAACTTGTAAGAGCTTTTGAAAGTAATCTAAAGAACTCCATTGATTCTCTCTCTTTATCTTGCCGTGTGTGCGCGTGTGTGTGTATGTGTGTGCATGCTTGTGTGCTTCTCACTCACGCACTTGTGCCGCCACTTGCTCGAGGTCTTCATACCATCCTCACGTCTTCCCGGATTGACATTAAAGGAGGTGCTACTCATCACTGAGCTACACCAAATTTTGGCGCCGTTGCCGGGGATCGAGCTTTGAGGACGAGCGTGTGATGGTAAGACGTAGAGTTGACGCGTTGGAGTTGTAGGTATTTTCTTCACTCTCATCCATTTTCTTTTACTTTCTTCACCATCTTCATCACCATCATCATCATCACTATCTCCCACCTCCATCTCCATCATCGCGAAAATTTCAGTTTTTTGACTATATCCCCATTTCCACCTCATTTCCCTCATTTCACTTGTGAGAGAGAGCGAGAGAGCGAATTTGCATGTGCTGTTTTTTGCATGTTTTGTGAGCATTCTGTAGGTACAGGCCGCATCATCGTCCCCAGCACTCTGCGCAGGTACGGAAATCCGAGTAACTGTCTGTGTGTCGCCGAGCTCTGTCAATCGCGACCGACTGAAAACTTGCTCTAATTGCTAAACAAAGTGCATATCCATGACCTACATGCCTAGAGCTTCCCAAAAATGTGTTTAGTTTTTTGAAATTCCACAGATTTCTGTCAATCACGATCGCTCTGTCAATCGCGATCGACAAACCACGACGGACAGACCTGTCAATCGCGATCGACACGTCAATCGCGACCGACAGCCCACGACGGCTCTGTCAATCGCGATCGATACAGTCAACGACTGTTTGACTGCGACCGACAGCCCACGACGGCTCTGTCAATCGCGATCGATACAGTCAACGACTGTTTGACCGCGACCGACAGCCCACGACGGCTCTGTCAATCGTGATCGATACAGTCAACGACTGTTTGACCACGATCGACAGACCCTCGCGACCGACCTGTCAATCGCGATCGACTCATCAATCGCGACCGACAGAGTCAACGACGCTTTGACCACGATTGATTGACTTTTCGGCCACGTGTCAATCGCGACTGACAGCCACGACGGACCTGTCAATCGCGATCGACACGTCGATCGCGACTGACCTGTCAATCGCGACCGACAGACTTTGCGAACGCGTTAGAAGGGCAAATTAGGTCAAATTTTCAAGGCAAAATCATTGGTCTAAATTTTGATTGAGTGTGGGACAAACACTAGGGTGTAGTATTGCATCGCGAGGCCGTACCACAAGCTACTCGAGCATTCCTGTCTGACTGTTAGCTTGTATTGAATCCTGATTTAACCCCCTAAACCCTGAACAGTCATAACCTTTTCATACGAAATCCAAATTTTGAGCTCTTGGGCTTGTTGGAAAGCTCGTGGCATATACTACACGCCCTCAACTGTTTTTTATAAAGATAATGCGTTGATTTTCAGAGAGGGTATTTTGAAGTTGACCATACCCAGGGGGATCAAAGTCAGGGGTCTTTAGAATTATTTTCCTAAAAGTCACAATGCAAATGTGTGTTTGTGTCACATGAATGAAAGTGGTTGGTTTTGCCCTTTGAATATAAGCATTGAGCTAACCGTGGGACTTTTCTAGGTTCATTGAGAGCAACGGAGAGCATCCAAAGCAAGGTTTCTTTGCAAGCTTGAGAACCGGGTTCTTGAGCACCATAAAGCAAGGGATCAACAAGTAAGGTTGGAATATTCTCAACCCCCTCTGTCATTTCCTAGCTCAAGCTAAGAACGAGTAGAGGTAGGAGTAAGTCAGGTTGACGATAGGCAGTTATCAAGTTGAAGACTATCTAAAAACTCAAGTTCAAGCTAAAAACTGAGTTACTGTACTGTCGATAACATAAAGGAAAAGAACCTAACGTGGAGCGATCAATCTGAAAGCACGAAGAACATTCAAGTATTCCTGACGACGTGATATCAGACAAGACCATAAACACAATAATTAACTAAAAAAGAATCAAGTAACTAATACCAATTGATCGGCAACGAGGTTGTACTCTGGGCAAAAAATTGGGCTAATCAGTTAGGCATATGAACCTTAGATCAGGACGACACCTAGCAAGAGAGAGACAAAGCCTTAGGTCTTCAGAGGCTAGTGTCAATCACACTGCAAGGTCTTGGGCCCAGCAGTTGAGCCACCACTCATACTACCCTAGCTCTGAGACCGGTGAGTCAGAAATGTCTCAAGGCATGGACAGACCTACGGGAAGTTCAGGAGTGCCTTATTTGTATAGGGTAGAAGGCCCTTACAAAACACAGTTGGAATATCTTAGGACCAACCGACTAGGTGCTAGCATCTATGAGGACGGCCTAGGAAGATCCGTGGTCCAGATTAAAAATCCTGATCAATCCATTGGACTAGAGCACCCAGCTGTCAAGTTTGAAAATGGTGCATACCTGGACAAAGAAGGAACTATATATGTAGTCACTAGTCACCCTGATAGGACAGATGACTTTGGGAATGTAATCTCAGAAGCGGACTTAGGTGACCTGGAACAAGGGAACATGGGTGCGGAACCTAGAACCCCTCGAGGTAAATCAGTTCTAACTAGGATTATCACACCTGAATGGGTCCCCCAAGACAACAAGAGCATAGAGTTGCTCCTCAATCGAGAAACTGATGAAGCCTTTTGGAGGTATAAGTCTAATCAGCCAACAGACATAGGAAATATCATGATCTATGAGTTTAAGGATCCAGATAGCCCAGGCAGAGTGACCTACTTAGATCATGCTTCAGAACGGATCTTTGTGGTGACAGAAAATGATAGGCATGCCTACACTTGGAAGGGTGAATTTATTTTCCCCCAACAAAGATCAAATGTATCCTATGGTCACCCTGGAGCTGGAACATCCCAGGCTCATGGTATGCAAAGAGACAGAAGTAAAGATAGACCAGAAGTAAGTTTTGCCAATCCAGTGGGCAGAGAAAGAACGAGAACGGAGACGAATAGGGTAGAACCTGAGATGCTTAGAGCCCACAGGAACCAAAGAAATGTAGATGGATTCCCTCTGCCGAGGCCTAGAGAGCACACAAGAACTTTGAGACCCACCCAGCTAGTTAAGTCCATGAAGAATTACTTTGACGGCACAGGAGATCCCTATGATCATGTGGCGGAGTTCAGGCAAGTCTTGAGAGCTGAACAAGTGGAAGATCTGTTCACGCAGTACAATGCCTTCGGTCTAACCCTTAGGAACACAGCACTTACATGGTTTCAGCCATTAGATGAGCGTCAGTTCAGGAGCATAGACCAACTCCTAGAGGCATTCATTGTAGAGTTCTCTAAGAGCGGCATAAGACACAATACCTCCTCATTGATTCACAGCTTCAAACAGACCCCCCAAGAGACTGTCAGATTGGCCGGAAGAAGATTTAGACAATATCTTGAAAGGTGCCCTATTTCGGAGCTACCCACATCTGCTAAACAAGTAGCCTTATTCCTTGATGGATTGCTGAGTACGAAATTGAGATCCTATGTGTATCTAAAGGACCCTAGGACCATAGAAGAATGTGTACGCATGTGCATTGACATTGAAGATAACCTAGGGGAAGAGCTAGAGCTTTCCAAAATCTACAAAGATTCAGATAGTGCATCTAGCCACTCTTCCACGCAATCTACATCAATTGAGGAACTCGCTGAGAAGGTAGCTCAGAAATTAGGTGTAACTAGCAAACAAATCCCAAGGTTTGCCCCTGTGAAAAGGTGCTATACATGCGGTGGTGACCATATGGCGAACGTCTGTCCCATTATGGATCAACCCCAAGTTAACCCTAGTAGCCAGTACTGCACTATAGAACGGAAGTACACAAACCACACTGCGCAAGATTGCCCATACAACAAGCAGGCTGTTAGGCAACCCTACCCTCAGCCCTACCAACAAGGAAGATACCAGAACCAGTATCCTCCACCACCACAATATGCTAGACCCCAACAAACCTACCAACCACAATATCAGGCCCAACAGAGACCCCAACCGGTGCTAGCTCAACAGCCTCCAAACCCCTCTAACGTGATTCCAGTAAAGTATGCTGTTGCAGAAGAAAACCTGAATAGGGCCATAGTTCCAGTAACCCCATTGATCTCAGAAAGTGACCCGAGTGACCATAGCTTTGATTCTACACATGTCGATAGTCCCCAGGCTTACTACATGCAGTCTCCAGAACATGGTGAGTCCTACTATAGTGAAGAACCAAGTGAACCTAGTTGGGAGTCAGATTACACGAACGTCATGTATGCAAACCCCAACCCTAGGCCTCAACCTAGGCAGGTACGACCACCCTTTCCTAGAGGACCATGCTACCGATGTCAGGGGGATCACTTCATTCGTGATTGTCCCTTACCTCCACCTACACAACCCCAGTCAGTGACTATCCAAGGTTTCTGCCAAGATTGTGGAAAAGAACATCTCTTACGAGATTGCCCTAAGAACCCCAATAATATGCCAAAAATCACTCCTATCAATGTGATTGGTTTGGTTGTAGATTCCTCAGGAAGCGTCACTTCCACTGCACCAGTGCAGGTAGTCACTAGAGCTCAGGCATTGCAACAAAACCAAGAGACAAGCCAGGAAAAGGGCCCAGAGGCTAGTGAAACCGAGAGCGTAACAAAGAAAAGGACTAGAGCATGGAAAGATAGTCGGGAAAGAATGAAAAGACAATGGGCTAAAAAGATGAGTGAACTTGAGGAAAGCATAAGAGAAACCAAAGCTAGGATAACTGAAATCACCTCTCAAACCCCCTCTCACACTATTCCACCACCACCACCCCCTTCGCCCTCCGACCCGCCACCTTCCAACCCACGCCATGCGATTCCACCACCCCCTAGGGTAGGATCAGTATTAGCTGATCCCACTCCTGAAGACATAGACATGATGCTCAAAGCATATCAGGCCAGAATCCAAGAAGGGCCGAACGTCACGGATCATGCCAAGTGCTATCCTAGAGCTGACCTAGAGATAGAAAGAACCAAACTGTGCGCGAAAATGGTCGCATTGGCTCAGACTATGTTTGAAGCCAGCCGCCTTTTCAATTACTCGGGCTCAGCCAAAACGCAATTACACTTGGATGGATTCCTAGAGAAGTTAGAGGAAATAATTGCAAGATCTGCCAAGGAAGAAAAAAATCAAGAAAAAGATAAAGCTAGCAAAAACCTGAAGCATTCCCCATCAGAAGTGTATGTGGCCAATTCCACTAAACCAGACACCTTTCCCTCCCTAGAAAGGTTAGAGAGGCTAATTGCACAGTCAGAAAAGGAACCTACCCCTCAAAGAAAGGAAAGGGCAAGAGAACGGAAAAGCCAGCCTCTTCAGGAAGCCCACGTGCCTTTCCAAGAAACTTATCTTCCCCCCCAAAGGTCACAGGAGCCTCCCTCGAAAGCTTATGTACCTCCACAGGTGACCCACATTCCTTCTCAGGGAGCGTATGAGCCTGCTCGGAAGAGTAATAGAATAAGTAATCCTCTTCAAGAAGCTTGTGCTCCAGCCATCTATGGGAATGAGGAGAGAGCCAACGATAGAATGAGCCCTCCTTCCCAGGTTGCTTACGTGCCTAATTCTACGGAGCCAGACACTTCTTCTTCTATGAATCGGTTTGCACCAGACTTCCTACGAGAGATTCAAGAAGACAAATGGGATAACGAAAGTGAGGTCGCCCCTCCATTTGAACTTGTGGACGATGCACACGACCAATTCCCACAAGACATCCCATCCATTTACGGGGAACATGAGAGTACTCAGTCTCATGAGAGATTGGACTTTGAGTCTAATTCCATACAGGAGCTACCCCACTTCACAGGCCCATGGGAAGCGAAGTCCACATGTATGAGAGCACCCACAGTCATGGTAAGGAACGACGATTCAGTCATACCTAGGAACACGGAGATAGTAAAGAACACCAAAGTGCAGCGCGATCTCACTTTGGAAGAACTGCCCAAGGATAGACCAGAAGTGCGGAAATATGTAGCTAGTCCACGTTCCCGGGTAGGATCCCATAGGACAGTGCCAGAAATTCCCTTGGATAAGATAGGAGATATGTGTGAAGGTGAAGAAGGGAACACCTATCTTCCCATTACCTACCAAGAGTACACCACCAAGGCAATTTTAGACTCAGGTGCAGGAGTTGCAATTGCCACCACTTCCCTTTGGAAGCGTTGGGGCAAGCCGGCACTCAGGCCAACGAGAATGAAATTGCAAATGGCCGATGGTCACATAGAGAGACCCCTAGGATTGCTAGAAGGAATAACTCTCACCACTTGTGGTGTCGAGTTTGAGCATAGTTTTGCTATATGTGACTTCAGCAAAAATCATGCCTATGAGATGATTTTGGGAAGACCATTCATGCGACAGTTGCAAGTGGTACAGGATTGGGGAACCAATTCTTTGTATCTGCACACTTGGGTGTTACAACCAAAGTCAATCTCAAGGATTTTTCTCACAGAGACGTCCCTCCTATCCAATGGAATCCCATCCATAGGGCCAAAGATGACACAGAATCGGTGCATTCCATAGGGTCTGGATCCTCATGGATGCATGAAGACACCCACTTATGGATGTGCAAGGTAGCAGTAGAAGAAGAGAAGAGAGAGAAAGCCAGAGAGGTAGGTGCGAAAGAAACCCATAGATCAATCCAAGACCCAGCCTATGCACCTGTAGTTTTTCCAGACGAAGAATTTGAACCTCACGGTTGGGCAGAAATCTTAGCAACAATGGATGTAGCCATCAACGAAGAACAGTGGACACCTCACTGTGATGAGGATGGCTATGATATTTCAGTCTTCTCCATAGAGCCAATCATGGGAGAGGCAGTTCTAGAAGAATGCGAACCTAGCCCTGATGCATTTGAGGATGCAAGTGACTCCGATCTAGAGTCAATCATTATGGACCCACCATTTGCATCAGATGAAGAATATTTCCATGAAGTAGAATTTCAACCCCAGAGGCATGGAGAGGTTACAAATGATGTAAGATTAGCGACACATATGACCCCGAAGGAAGAAGGAAAGAAACGAAAGAAGAAAGAAGTCTCACCAGAGGAGGAAGAATCTTTGTTTGAGGTCCCAGAAAATTTTAAGAAGTATGAGATAGATGACAGGAGAGTCATGATAAGAATGCCTAAACGAGAAGCACAATCAGGAGAGGCCTATGATAACAAAGAAACCACCAAGAAAATAGTAGTGGCCATAGAAGAAGGAGAGGAGAGATGCACGTATATAGGCCATGACCTGACAGAAGAAGAAGAGCATGAATTGATTGCCTTGCTAAGAGAATACAGAGATGTATTTGCTTGGAGTTACAAGGATTTGAAAGGGGTTGACCCGGACATATGCTCACACACTATTCCCATGACCTCAGATGCTAAACCATCTAAGCAAAAGCCTTATACATATAACGATAATTACGCCGCTAAGATCAAAGAAGAGATAGATAGACTGGTTGAAGCTGGATTTATCTATGAAATTGAGCACACTGAATGGGTATCCCCCATCGTAGTGGTGCCCAAGAAGAATGGCAAACTGCGTGTGTGCATTAACTTGAAAAAGGTTAATGCAGCCACAATTCGAGATAACTATCCGCTTCCCATAACAGAACATCTCTTAGAAAGAGTGGCAGGCAAGGAAGTGTACAACTTCCTTGATGGATTTTCGGGCTACAATCAAGTAGCCATAGCTCCAGAGGATCAGCATAAGACAGCCTTTGCCACAGAATGGGGCATTTTTGCTTTTAGAGTAATGCCATTTGGGCTTACCAATGCACCAGCCACCTTCCAGAGGCTGATGTGCCATGTGTTTAAGGAGTTCCTGAGGAAGAGTTTAGAAGTCTATGTTGATGATCTTTGTGCTCATTCCAATGTTAGACAAACCCATATTCCTGAACTCAGACAAATCTTTGACAAATGTAGAGACTATCAAGTCTGCCTGAACCCAGAAAAGTGCGTTTTTATGGTCAGGCAAGACAAGATTCTGGGACACATAGTGTCAAAGAATGGCATATCTACCAACGAAGAAAAAGTGAGAGCCATAGCAGAGCTACCTAGGCCAAAGAATGTCCAGGAAGTACAAGCTTTCATGGGGCATTGTGGTTATTATCGACGATTTATACACATGTATGCTGTCATTGCAAAGCCCATGTACGGACTTCTGACAAACTTTGAGTGGACGGATGAATGTGAGAATTCCTTCCAGGAGCTTAAACGAAGATTATGTTCAGCACCAATCTTGACCACACCAGATTGGAATAAGCCATTCCATGTTCATGTGGATGCATCCAATTATGCCATTGGATGTGTGCTTGCACAACCTACTGGTGAAGGTAATATGGATCTTCCAATTGCCTATGCCAGTAGACAATTGAATGCGGCTGAACGGAATTACACCACTACAGAGCGAGAAGGATTAGGCATGGTATATGCAGTCAAGAAATTTAGACACTATTTGCTTGCAAATAAGTTTAAATTTTTTACTGATCATCAGGCATTGTTATATCTTGTAAACAAGCCATGCAATACAGGAAGATTAGTAAGATGGTTTCTCTTGCTAATGGAATATGATTTTGAGGTTGTGGTCAGGAAAGGTAGGACTCATTTGAGAGCTGATCATCTCTCTAGGCTCACAACGGGAGAAGCCCCACAAGGAGTGTCAGATGACCTTCCTGATGCTTACTTGTTTAATTTGGAAGTGGTGCCGTAGTGGGCTAAGCCATTGGTACCAGTCTTGACATACGGGCCTAACCATCCAGTGGTAAACACACGGAATAGAGAGGTTGTAAAAGCCCAAAAGTACCACATCATGGCAGGAAGCATGTACAAGCACACAGATCAAGGGATCTTGGCTTGTTGCGTAGAAGAGGATGAGTATGTTAAATGGTTGCAATTAGCACATGTAGGTGCGCTAGAGCAACACCATTCAAAGCAACGAACTTTACAGACCCTAAAGAGACTCGGAGTACATTGGCCAACTATGGAAGCTGATGTCCAAAAGTTGTGCAAGGAATGCCCAATCTGTTACACTAAACCACCAGTGGAACACGCCACTCTTTATCAAATATCCATTGTGCCAGATTGGAGCGAACCACTAGTATCATTCCTGAGGACAAACACATTCCCTCCAGACATGACTCTGGCTAGGAAAAGGAGTTTAGAACAAGAAGCCTTGGATTACTCACTCATTGGTGATAATCTATACAAACGCGGTAAGGATGGTTACCTGAGATTGTGTGTCCATGAGAGTGAATATCTTAAGATCTTGGAAACTGCTCACCAAGGTGTAGCAGGAGGACACTTTGGACCAGATCGGGTGATCAAAGCGATACTATTTGCGGGCTTCTGGTGGCCCACCCTTCACATGGATGCACATACCTATGTGAAACGGTGTGATGTCTGTCAGAGGACTCAGTATCCTATACGCAAAGATGAGATGCCACTGAAACCTATGATGGGTGGACGTGCATTCTCTAAGTGGGGAATAGACTTCGTAGGTCCTATTAATCCCCCAGCTAAAGGGTCTCATGCGGAATACATCATTGTTGCAACAGACTATCTCACCAAGTGGGTAGAGGTAAAGGCTACGACCAAGAACGATGCTCAAACAACTGCCAAATTCTTGTTTGAGAATGTATTCACGAGATATGGGCTACCTATAGAGCTTGTAAGTGATAGAGGCACTCATTTCTTGAACGAAGTGATTGAAAATCTACTCCAAGAATTCTTGGTAATACACAAGAAGTCTGCCCCCTATCATCCTCAAGCTAATGGACAAGCTGAGAGCACTAATAAGATTTTATGCAATGTACTGACGAAATTAGTGAACACTAAACGCTCTGATTGGGACAAACAGCTACACCATGCTGTTTGGGCATACCGAGTGGCCTACAAAACGGTACTCCAAGCCACTCCCTTTCAGATGGTATTTGGCCAAAATGCTGTGCTACCCTTGGACTTCTTGATTCCTACATTGAGAGTAGCACAAGAGCACGAATGGACAGGTCACGAACTCTCCTCTAGGATCTTTGACCTTGAACGATTAGGGGAAACAAGACTGAGAGCCGCCGCAGGAATATATGCAGCCAAGAAGAGACAGAAGGCATACTTCGATGCCCATGTGAAGGATAAAGGCTTGAAAGCGAGAGATCTAGTCTTAGTCTATACACTGAAACAACACGCGAGGAAGCTAGAAAAGAGAGGCTACGGACCTATGATTATCAATAGGATCTCCACGAGTGGAGCAGTACAATTAGCCACGTTAGAGGGTGATGTTCTCCCTAACTATATTAGCGGATGCAGAGTCAAGTTGTATCAGGAACCCCTCACGGAGGAAACGCTGAGCCGACTCAACACTGCTAAGAAACGCAAAGAGGAAGAAAAGAGAATTAGAGAAGAAGCTCAAGCAGAAGCTTTAGAACGCATCAGAAGGATGAAATTACGAAGGCAAGGTAGAGAGCAGCCTAGGACAAATGACTATGCAGATCAAGGATATCATATGGCAATGTGTGAAGTCGCAGGAACCAGCTCACCTAGGATAACTGATCGACGTCCTTTCGTAACCCTAGATATAGGACAAGGAAAAAGTGCAAGGACTGTAAGAGCCTTGATTGACTCAGGTGCAGCCACTAGTGCTGTTAAAGTGTCTTACTGTCAAGAGTTACAGTTAACTGTCAATCGTGTGGAAGCATATCTCATAGGATTGGGAGGCGTGGAAACCCCTTGCATGGGCGAGGCGGAACTTCCCCTCTACATTCATGATGAGGCAATGACAGTTAAAGTACTGGTGTGTCAGGATGAGGATCTCACTGAACCTCTTGTCTTGGGTCAAGACTGGATCTATGACCAAGCAGTCAACTTAAACCTAAGAAGTGGACTTCTTCAGGTATGGGTCAATCATAGTCGAGTTACAGTAGAATTAGACAATGGAGCACTCAAGGAACTAGGAAAGGCACAGACTCCTGGTCCTTCCAGGGGTGCACATGAAGTTGACCATGCTGTTCTTGTCCAAAACTATGTGTTGCAGAGGAAGGATATTCGCAAAAAAGGAGTCCGGGATGCAAAGGAGCTCCCTTCTTTTCCAAAGGCCAGAAGAAGGCAACAACCCAAAGTGGATCACAGGCCAAAGAAGCAGAGTACTACCTATGTCGGGGATCCAAAGTACCTGTGCAGCAAAATGTCCCAGCAAGTGAAACAAGTGTGGGTACGGAAAGGCGAACGCCCGGTTGCACTCAAGCCAACCACACGAGCAAAGCCTCTTATTAGTGACCAACAACACGACACTAATAAGAAGTCTTTCGGAAATTCTTCTACTAACGTGAAATATATTTGGGTGCCCAAGAAGTCGATGAAGGCTAGCCCATAATCAAGACAAATTTGGGTGCCTAAGGCTTGCTTGATGGCACAAGTCGCTACGCTGAGGCCACAACCCAAACAGCATAACGCAGCTACGCATACTGCCAGTATTCACTCGTTCTCAACTCTCAAGAACACACCAAGACCCAAGAGCGTGCATGTAATCAATTGTAAATGGGTCCCAAAAAGGCCTCGTTCTCAAACCACGACACCGAGAAAGCTCTCTAGAGACTCTCCGAAGCCGAAAGCAAAGCCCATTCACTGCATTTGGCAGCCTAGGGCCTGTAATAAACCCCCCGACCCCAATTTGTAAATTCATGCCCACTTACTAACTGCGGTAGTCTCCTAGGACAACACAAGCACTAACTACACACACTGTCTTCATGCACTTACTAACCACTAACTCACCATATACCTCATGTTAATGTTGTAACGGGGACAACAACGGATTTATTCTGTCCATTACGATGTTAACACTTGGTTCTATATTCTCACAGAACCAACCAGCGAACAGGGCCATGGCAGAAGTAGGTACCAGTTCTCAAGCCGGATCTGGTGCCCAGATTGTGGACATAGAAACACTTCTCCTTGAGCCACGTCTCACCGCAAGACCGCAAGAGCTTCAAGCCGTGCATGTGCTCCCCATTCAGGATCCTCCTCAAGGGCACACTTTTCAAGTAGGTAAGCATGCGCATTGGTTCAGTGATGTTGCTGGACCACTGGGCGATGGAACCTATTTCTGGGAAGCAGAATTGGAATTCAATGGCAAATGGGGTCGATACCACTTTTTCACACGTGAGTTTGAAAGCTATCAAAATGCCGAAGTCATGAGATTAGTTTGGATCAAAGCGGGTGTGGACAGTTATTTCAGGACTCACTTACCAAAGCCGGATTTTTTACGATGTTCATATCTGATCAGTACCATCACGCCAAGCAGGGCCAAGGGAGGCGACAGCACCTTTGTGTTGCCATCACTGCTGCCGGGTAATGAGCTTAAAAGATTCAAGTTGACCCTCAATCTGGTAAGAGAAGCATTGGGTATGTATGGCATGCACATCCCAACAGAAAAGGAAACCATGGTCCCAGGTCGAATGAAGCACAAGGATCTTAATAAGTTGAAGGATATGGTAGCGATGACACCTACCATTGCGCTTCACCTGCGAACCATCATGCAACATTTTGCTTTTCCCGCCCAAGAACGATTCACAATGCCTCCGAAGAAAATATGGTTCAGCTTGTATCTAGCAGAGACAGAAAGTCTGCCCATCAATGTGCCACACTGGATCATAGATCAGATCCACCTAGCCCATCAAAGGTGGAACAAGAAGCAGAAAAATGTGCTCCACGGGTGCTGTGCTCTGACCAGAATAATCTATAGATGCTTGGCTTATGACGTGCCAGTTCAGCGGGCACTCGTATGGTCCCGAGTCCAAGAATTCCAGAGAAGACTATCAGCAGCAGGTCCCCCATCAAAGAAGATGAGGGGGGGAGTCCAACTACCCTGTGCTCAACCAAGGGGAGCTACCACTACACCAGAAATCACCCCTCCCCAGACACGACGAGTCAGGCCATTCACAATCCGGCTACCAAGACCAAGCACAGAGGGGCCTAATCTGGTGTTTCCACCCATTCCATCAGATTTGGAATTTCCACAGGGATTTACTCTTGAGGACCTCACGGATGAAGAAATTGCCAGATTAATCTATGACTCTAACCTCGAAGCTGAAGCAGAGCGAGCTCAGGAACCACAACCCCAAACAACAACATCGGCCCCCACCCAACCACAAGTTGTAGAAGTCGATGTAGATGAACAAGAGGCAGGAGGAGACGAAGAAGAAGCCGACGAAGAACAACATCAAGAATATGACGAACTCTCCGAGTTAGCAAGTGCCCCAGCATATTCGGCACAAATCAAGAGACTATATCGAACCATGCGACTGGTTTAGGAACAGCATAAGATGTCTCTAGAACAGGGCAAGAGACTCATGAACGACTTGCTAGCTGAGGAAGGTGTGGACGAGTTGTTCATTGAGTCCATGAACCTTCATGCCGACGCCGTAGGATTGGATGAGGCCATTCATGAGGCAGTGGCCTACATTCACAGGTTTGAGAAAAGGGTTCCCGTTCGTCCCAGGAGGTCCGGGAAGCAAATTCACATCAATGTATCAGCACCAGGCGAGACAGCACAAACGGAAGAATATCAGGAAGCACCGTTGTCACCACCATCCCCACCTCGCACTACACAATTCACTCCACCACAGGACACTAGCACTACCACGTCCACTACCACTACCATTGTCATGGGCATTCCACTCTCTCCGGGAATCCAATTCGGGGGAGTCACCATGCCCACCTTCACCACCCTGTTCACCGATGTCACATCCACTCCACCCACGATTCCCATCTACACCGTCACTCAAACAGTTGACACGATGGAAACATCACCTGCCACAGCACCGCTCCCTCCCCCCATGCCACCTTCATCACCCATACCCCCTCCACCCACATCTCCACTTACATCCACATCATTCACATCTCCCATTCCCGCCCCCATTCCCCCTGCATCTTCACCCCTCCCAGCATTATTTAATGTAAATAGCATATTTTTAGCATTAAATCAATGTGTACACCAGCTCCAGAATGAGTACAGAGCTCTGGACAACCGGTATCAACAACTGGCAGCGCACCATCAGAACTTACAAAGACAATTTCACATTCTACAAACAAAAAATGCAGAATTGAATCAACGCTACACGACGCTTGAGCAGGCTCACCAAACATTATTGGAGACACCCCAACCATCGACAGAATCAGGTGTCAAACAACTAGAAGCCTTGCTCGCAGTATACCAAGCCGATAATCTCAAAGTCCGGCGTAACCTGGCACTTCTCAGAAAACACATGGCGGCCGCCCTTGAAGAAAACAAGAGACTGCAGCAGCAAAATGAAGCAAATCTAGAAGCAGCAATGGAAGGCTCTCCACACGAAATTGATCCAGAGCAGTTTAAAGCTGTGCCCTCAGAGACAATGAAGACCATCTTGGACAGCTATGCAGATCTATTAGAAGCTCATGATGACTTGGAAAGGGAACGTGATGCGCTGCGCAATCAACTCCAAGAGCAACAGACATCACCCAAAGTCACAGAAACGACCACGACTTCAGAGGAAGTCAAGACATTGAAAGAGCAGGTGGCCGAATTACAGGCACGATTACTCACACACGAAAGGCAGCCCTCTCCAGTTGTCGAACCAGAACCCGAGGATTTGGTACCCATCGAGGTAGATGAGACGTATGAGGAACCATACGTTCCTATGCCAATGCCAGGTGGTGAGCAAACCGCAGAAGGAATGGATACGTTAGAAATTGAAGTACCTGAGTGGCTCCAAACACTAGAGAAAACAGCATCAACTCATGAAGATCGAGTGGCAGTTCAAATCCAATCTATGGCAAAGATAGAGGACACTATTATTAAATCAGAATACTTCCGCAGCATGTCTCACCATAGATGGATCGGAACCAATGATGATCAATACGTGCCATATTGTATACTCCTGGCGGACTACAATGCAGAAATCCAACAAAGATGTGGCAAACCTCCAACGTTTGCTACACAATTTGGGCCATATGACATCCCGGAGAGCGCTCAAAAAGGATCCATTCATCAACCCACCTGGAGGATCCGACTCCTCGAAACCTACCCGGAGATGGTTCGCACCTGGACGAATATGCCTCTTTTTATTAAATATAACCCTTGTTATGTTCCTGTATTCCGCAGACGCACATGGCCAGAGTTTACCCTTGCAGTCAAGAATATCAAGGGCTGCGCCAAATGGTTAAACTACGTCTATCTAGCACCCCCTCAAGGACCTCCCACCGTCAATTATATGATTTCCACCATACGGCACTGGAGCATCCGATTAAGGAATACCCCTGATGTGATGGCCCAGATGTGCATGAAAATTTTTGAATTAATGCTTATTACATTCAGGACATTCAAGAATATCAAGGACCCACACTTCTCAGGCGTCGGATTCCTTACAGGAAACCAGGATTTAGTTTATGACATGAGCACCACTCCTTCCATAGAGGTGATATATGCCTGGCACGCCAGAATAAAATACCTCCCAGCCTGCTTTAAACAAACATTCGAGGAGATGTTCATAACAGGGTTCTGGGAATACCACTCAGAAATATTTGTACCCAGGCCCTCACATCTCCTCCATCTATTTGCTGTGGAGCGAACCATTCACTCAGAACAATTACGTGTGCCACATCCAGAAGTCCCAGGGCCAGTCAATTGGGATGCGTTGCTGACAGATCTAGCAAGGGGACTCAGGTTAGAAGAACACCACCTCGCCGCTGATGTTGTCCAATATTACGTCCAAAAAGCAGCTAGACAAGGGTCTCTCAGGGGCGACAGACGCGAGAGTGGGGGGGGTGTTGGCAGTAGCCTTGGTACACCAGGACTTACAAGACGTGAAAGTCAAAGAAGGGAGTCAGAGCGAAGGGACAGCACAAGCAAACAGGGCAGTCAAAGAAGATCTGGCAAGTAGGCCAATATTTTTTCAAGACATTAATGCAAATCAAAGAGATGGACATGCAGGGAGGAAGAGCAAGTAGGGAGCTCGAAGATATGTATGGCAGATCACTAGAAGAAATCCCTGTAACAACAGTGATTTTTATCACTAACAATCATTGTAAATATCATTTCACATTTTTGTAGCTCCATTTTGTGCAAGCCAAGGAGTCCTTGAGCTTGAGGAGCCTTAGAAGTAGTTGCGTACCAATTTTCGTATTTTTTAGATCTCGTTTGAGCCCCCAAATAAGCCCTGGAACCTAATTTTTAACTAGGCCGGACACTAGGTCTGGACAGGGCCAAAAGCTAGTCAAAAACTATAAAAAGAGCTAGAGAGCTCATTTTTGAGGCTAGATTGTAATTGAAACGAACTTGTAAGAGCTTTTGAAAGTAATCTAAAGAACTCCATTGATTCTCTCTCTTTATCTTGTCGTGTGTGCGCGTGTGTGTGTATGTGTGTGCATGCTTGTGTGCTTCTCACTCACGCACTTGTGCCGCCACTTGCTCGAGGTCTTCATACCATCCTCACGTCTTCCCGGATTGACATTAAAGGAGGTGCTACTCATCACTGAGCTACACAAAGCTTGTTGGATTTGTGGTAAGACAAATCATTTAGCTAATGATTGGTGGCATACTAATCAGAGTAATGGTGGATATAATCAAAACTATAATTCAAGAGGAAGAGGAGGTAGAAATCAAAGAGGTAATTTCAGAGGCAGAGGTAGTAGGGGTTACTTTGGAAGAAATGCAGGTAGAGGTTTCCAAAGTCAACAATATAACAACACCTACTACAATTATGCTTCAAATCAAAAGGAAAATTCAACATTGATAATGAATGCAACTTGTGAAAGGCAGAATGAAGATCAAAGAGTCTTCTACATTGATTCAGGGTGTAGCAATCACCTGAGTGGTAATATAGCCTTGATGACTGATTTGGAGAATAAGGTATCTAATCATGTTGTTCAAACAGGTGACAACAGAAAGCACAATGTGAAGTCAATTGGATCAGTGAAGGCCAAGGATGGTAGCACCTTATTGAGTAAGGTCTTGTATGTTCCTACAATTCCTAAGAATTTGATAAGTGTAGGACAAATTGTGGAAAAAGGTTATGAAGTAAGGTTCACTAATGAAGGAGTGTTTGTGGAAGACCCTAGCAATGGGTATAAACAAATTGTTTCAGGGAAGAAAGAAGGAAGATTGTTCACATTGAAGATTCAAGGTAATATTGGTCATGCCATGTTCACATATGGAGGACATAAGATCTGTGAGTTAGATCTTTGGCACAAGAGGCTTGGACATTTCAATGAAAGAGGTATTAAAGACATGATTAACAATGGTTCAGTGCTTGGTTTGCCTAATGTTGCAGGTCAACATATGACATACAGATGTGAGGCATGTCAATTAGGTAAGGCTCATAAGCTTTCCTACTCCAAGCATGGTTTTATGTACTCAGAGAAGCTTGAGTTGGTACATACAGATGTGTGGGGACCATCAAAGGATTTCAGTATAAATGGGTCAAGGTATTATGTGATTTATGTTGATGATGCTACTAGATGGATCACTATTTATGTGATCAAAGATAAATCAGAAGTGTTTAATACATTTAAACACTATCATGCATATGCAGAAAGAATTACAGGACATAAGTTGAAAAGACTAAGGTCAGATGGAGGGGGAGAGTATTTCTCTAATGAATTCAGTAATTACTTGTGGGATGCAGGTATAAAAAGGGAAGTTACTTGCAGGTACTCTCCTCAACAAAATGGTGTAGCAGAAAGGAGAAATAGAACTCCTGTTGAGTTTGCAAGGTCCATGATGAAGGAGAAAAATTGCCCTAATTATTTGTGGGCTGAGGCTGTAAATACAGCTACTTATTTGGTCAATAGGTTACCATGTAAAGCTTTGCAGGGAATGACACCTTATGAGGCATGGTGGGGTAAGAGACCTACACTAGACCATTGCAAAGTATTTGGATGTTTGGCCTATGCATATGTGCCATCACAATTAAGGCACAAGTTGGAACCTAAAGCTAAAAAATATGTGTTTATTGATTATGATGATAAGCAGATGGGATACAGGTTGTGGAATCCATCCACAAAACATTTCCTTGTATCAAAAGATGTTACATTTGATGAGCAAGGTACTTGGTATGCAGGTACTATCAATATTAATACAGATGATGAAGAAATTGTGAGCCAAAGGAAAGGTAAATCAAAGGTTCAGATATTTGATGAACAAGAGAATAATGAAGTGCAGGTTGAAGTGGAAGAAACACCAAGATTTGATCCTAAATATGAAGAACCAGAAACCTCAAGAAGTGGAGAACTTAGGAGGTCTACAAGGAACAAATGGCAACCTACAAGGTATAGCTATGATACTTCATTTCTGGCTACCAAAGATTATGCTTACATGATTAAAACAGATGAAGACCCTTCTACATATGAAGAGGCAAAAGGTAAAGAAAATTGGGAGAAAGCTATGCAGGAAGAATATGATGCATTATTGGAGAATCAAACATGGGATTTGGTTCCAAAACCAAATAGCCAGAAGATCATTGGATGTAAGTGGGTTTATAAGACAAAAAGATTTGCAGATGGAAGTGTGTCTAGGTACAAAGCTAGACTTGTTGCCAAAGGGTTTGCTCAGACATATGGTGTTGACTATGATGAGACTTATAGTCCTGTGGCAAAGATGACAACCATCAGGACACTTATAGCAATTGCTGCATGTAAAGGTTGGAAATTGTGTCAATTAGATGTGAAAAATGCTTTTTTGAATGGTTATATTTCAGATGATGTGTTCATGGAGCAACCTCAAGGGTCAGAGATAAAAGGTATCCAGATCATGTGTGCAAGCTCAAGAGAGCTTTGTATGGCTTGAAGCAGGCCCCAAGGGCATGGAATTATAGACTTGTAAAGTTCTTGAAAGAACTTGGATTTCAGGTGTCTAAAGCAGATAGTAGATTGCTTGTCAAAGCAAGTGATAATGGTTTCATATACATGTGCATATATGTTGATGATATAATCCTTACAGGTACAGATGAGGAAGGAATACAAAGACTAAAGAAGCAAATGGAAAAGGAGTTCAAAATAAGTGACTTGGGAGACTTGTCATACTTTTTGGGCATGGAGATTACATATACTCAACATGGAGTATTTGTGACCCAAGAAAGGTATTTGAAGAACTTGTTAATCAAGTTTAAAATGGATGATTGCAGGGTAGCACCTACACCAATGGAGGTGAATCACAAATTGAGTAAATTTGGAGGTGAAGAATTCAAGGACATGAGACAATATCAGAGTTTGGTTGGTAGTCTTATCTATGCTACTTTAACTAGACCTGATTTATCATATGCAGTAGGGGTTTTGTCTCAATTCATGCATTGTCCTAGGAAAGAGCATTGGATTGCAGGTCAAAGAGTGTTGAGGTACATTAAGGGTACACTCAAAGAAGGTTTGTGTTATGGGTTCACATCAGATACAAACATCAAGATCTATAGTGATGCAGATTGGGCAGGTAATCCAGATGATAGAAGATCAACCTATGGATACATGTGTTATGTGGGGGATAAGTTAATCTCTTGGTGCTCAAAGAAGCAACATACAGTTTCTTTGTCATCTACAGAAGCAGAATACAAAGGCATGGTTGAAGCTGCAAAAGAAGTGATATGGCTTAAGACTCTAATGAAGAGTTTTGACACTATACAGAGCATACCTATCATTTATGGTGATAACATGAGTTCATTATATCTAGCTGCTAATCCTGTTTTTCATGCCAGGACTAAACACATTGAGATACAGTATCACTTTCTAAGAGAGAAGGTGATGGATAAGGAGATTGAAGTCATACATACTTCAACAAAAGATCAGATAGCTGATATGCTTACAAAGAGCTTGGATGGACCAAAGTTACAGAAGTTTAAAGACATGGCAGGTATAAAGAAGATAAGAGAAACCTCAATTGATGATTGAGGGGGAGCTGTTGGTGCAGACCAATCACCAATTGAAGATTTGAAGGACAAAGGATAGGGATGAGATCAAGTTTTGAAGCAAAGAAGATGGATACATTCACAGAGTGAAAGACATGTACACATATGTACATTAGTTAAGACATAGGTTACTTATGCTTTGATATAAGTCTGTACATAATTGCCTATAAATACTTTTGAAAATGTCGGGGCAAAATGAGAAGACAAGGAGAGACAATAGGAGATCATGAGATTAGTGTATTGAGAAGTAGAAAATGTCATTAGACATGTGTGAAGTGAGTTGAACTCTCCATCCTCACTCAGTCGTAAATTTCTGAGAAATAGAAGGAAAAATTGCGCCCGATGTTTCTGTGTTTTCTCCCTGTGTGATAGATCTTTTGTGAATTCCTTTTGGAGATATCTAAGTCCATAGTTAATCAATCTATGGCTAGAGTTTGTGAGTCTAATTGTGATCAGGCTAAGAGAATTGTGTGTAGGAACATTTACATGTGAGAAAGTACTCACTGGTTCCTGAAACAGGCGCAAATTTCGATCTTAATGATTTAATCATTTCTCACTCCACAGTTTAAAGTTTTGTGCAAGTAAGCACTTAATCTTTAAGTTGGAAGGTAAGCTACTCGTGGCTAAAAGCATTTGCTTAAACGGGTTTTATACTGAGAGAATTAAAGTTAAGAAGTTAGGGGTGTCCAAATCGACTTCTCAGAAGTGCAGATTTAGACATAGCTGACTTGGTAAGTAGATTTCTCAAGATCTACTCAACCTTTTGAAGTAATTCGACTTGGAGAAGGTGCGCAATCTTTAGTCGACACCTTGTGCAAAGTTTCATCAAAAACTTTACACATTTACTTAGTCAATGAGCAAGATCTATGCAGCAGACTTTCTGAGGAAATTCCTTCTTCACAGTTTAGTCAAGAAATTGATAATTGATCATTGATAGCTTAAATTGGTGAAGGTTTTGACTTACTCTTGATATAGAGGTGTTCTAAATTCAAGAGTAGATTGTTCTTTTGGAGATTAACACTCTCCATCATTTCCATGCCCTTGGGGCCTGCTTTAATCCATACAAAGCTCTCTTGAGCTTACACACATAATTTGGATTCACTTGATCTTTGAATCCATCTGGTTGCTCCATGTAAACTTCATCTGAAATGTAACGATTCAAAAACGCATTTTTAACATCTAATTGAGATAGCTTCCAACCTTTACAAGCTGCAATTGCTATGAGAGTTCTGATGGTTGTCATCTTTGCCACAGGACTATAAGTCTCATCATAGTCCACTCCATATGTCTGTGCATACCCTTTCACAACAAGTCTGGCTTTGTACCTAGACACACTTCCATATGCAAATCTTTTTGTTTTGTAAACCCACTTACATCCAATAATTTTCTGGCTATTAGGTTTAGGAACCAGATCCCAAGTCTGATTCTCTATCAATGCATCATACTCCTCTTGCATGGCTTCTTCCCAATTTCTCTTGCCTTTGGCTTCATCATATGTAGATGGATCTTCATCTGTTTTTACCAAATAAGCATAATCTTTAGTAGTCAAGAATGAGGTGTCATAGCTATACCTTGTAGGTTGCCATTTGTGCTACATAAGATTAACACATTAGTATGGAAATTAATTATGATCCCATTAAAGTGAGACCACAATCCCTTTCCATAATCGATGTGTAACCCGTGTAGCCAAGTGTCGTGATGTGGTTTATGGAATGATTGTTGCAAAACTAATGCAGGTCTCTAGACACCTACATGCTTCAGATAATGCATACATTTCTTGATGAGGTGTTATTACAGGTGATGTTGGGTTATAGTGTGTGGATTTATACAAGGTTCAGTCATGAATGAGTTATTACAAGGTTGTAGATTATTCGGGGTGGGAGTTATGTTAGACAATGGGTTAGGAGAAGACGTATGGATACGTTTCGGTACCCATTTCCTAAGAGTTTGTGAACGGGTGATAGGTTTCTGCTGAGGGACAAAAGGTGATATCGGATGTGGTGGTATTGAGGGTTGAAGAGATTTCTAAGGGGTGTATATTACATGGCTTGAGGGTTGAGCTATAATACACTATTTGGGTACCCAAATCTGCGTGGGTGTGGGTCGGTTTGTAAGGTACTTCTTGGCGATCCAAATTTGTCGAATGTCTGTACTCATAGAAGAATGTTCAGAAGACTTTGGATACTGTCTCTGCTTCTGCTGAAACTTCTTCTTGTAATTGTCTGCATTGTTGAAACTTGTCGGTGGTTTCTGTCCTTTTGGCACCCATATTTGTTTCATGCCCCTTATTCTGTGGTGATGATACTGCAAGTTTCTTCCTTGTGTCGTCTGATATTGTCGTTGGTCTAGGTTCCTTCGTCATGGTTGACTCTTTTGTGGTTGAGGTTGAGAGGTCAAATGGACACTCTGCTTTGGAAAAGAAGGGAGGTCCAACACTTGCGAAACCTGCCCATTAGGAAGTGCTCCATTTTGTACTTTTAATCTAGGCCAGTCCGCAGTAAGTGTGGAAGGATGGGCACCGCTAGGTGTTTTGCCCATGTGGACGTTGATGAAGTCCACCTGACCGCTGATCGTCCCCATCTGACCCATCTGTTGGGTGGTGACCCCTTCTAATTTGCTGGAAGCCCAAGGGAAAATCTCCTGACATTCTTCGTATTGACAATTTTCCATTGCCAAGCCCGAGTGGGTTGGTGTAGCCGTAACGTGACTGATCTGACCAAAGATCTTCCGGTCTTCCATCACATGCATTTCATAGGGTCTAGGGTTACAAACCTCAGTCGAAATGTTGTTAGGGAAGTTAAGCGGTATCACTCGCTTCTGATCTAAGGTTCCAATCTGCAAGGAGCCTTGTCTAAGATTTAGGTCCACTGAGTGATCGTATAGCCAATCTTGGCCAAGGATTAGGGGTTCTATTAGGTCCTCGTCATGGCACACTAGTAACTGTACTGTCAAGGTCACTTCGTCTATGAGGATAGGAAGATCCACCTCACCCATGCAAGGGGTTTTCATGCCTCCTAGCCCTATGAGGTATGCCTCAATTGGCCGCATTTCTATTCCTGAATCCTTAAAGCGGGACCATCTAATTGCACTAGTCGCAGCACTTGAGTCAATTAAAGCCCTGAGCTCTTGGCAAGGATTGCCGTGCTCTAGCCAGACTATAATGAATGGTCTCCTGTCCACTATGCTAGGATGAGTGGTTGACTTTACTTGACACATGGCCATGGGATATCTGGGTGATGTTTCCAGATGGTGATAATGTTCTCTCCCTAGTCCTTGTCTTCTTAGCTTCACGTGCTTAATGCGTTCTATAGCTTCTGCCTGAGCTTCAGCTCATATCCTATTTTCTTCCTCTTTACGCTTCTTTGCCAACGTGAGTCGTCTAAGCATATCCTCAGTAAGAGGTTCTTGGTATAGCCTGACTCTACAGCCACTAATGTAATTAGGCATTATATCTCCTTCTAAGATGGCTAATTGTACTGCTCCACTTGTCGAGAGTCTGTTAATGATCATAGGTCCATAAACTCACTTTTCTAACTTTCGTGCATGCTTTTTCAGCGTATATACTAGGACTAAATCTCCTTCTTTCAAGCCTTTATCTTTCACATGTGCATCAAAATATGATTTTTGTCACTTCTTAGCTGCGTATATTCCTGCTGTTGCTTTCAACCTGGTTTCTCCTAATCGTTCCAAGTCCATTATTCTTGCTTTCATGGCTGGTCCACTAATGTTCTTGTGCAACCTTAAGGGTCGGTATCAAGAAGTCCAAAGGAAGCACAACATTCTGACCAAAAACCATCTGAAAGGGAGTTGCATTGAGTACGGTCTTGTAGGCCACTCGATATGCCCAAACAGCGTGGTGTAACTGTTTGTCCCAATCTGAACATTTGTTGTTCACGAGTTTCATCAGTACATTACATAGGATCTTGTTAGTGCTTTCATCCTAACCATTGGCCTGAGGGTGATATGGTGCGGATTTCTTGTGAATCACCAGAATATCCTGTAAAAAATATTCAATGACTTGGTTTAGAAAGTGAGTTCCTCGATCGGTCACTAACTCTATAGGCAATCCATATCTTGTAAAGACATTTTCAAATAAGAATTTTGCAGTCGTGTGTGCATCATTCTTTTTTGTGGCTTGCATAATTGGATGCATCCACATGTACATGGAATGGCTTACTCCAATCCGGGGTTGTCAATATAGGTGCTGAGCAAAAACGTCGTTTGAGTTCATTGAATGAATTCTCACACTCATCTGTCCATTCAAAATTGGTTAAAAGAGAGTACAAAGGTTTGGCTATGATAGCATACATGTGTATGAATCGTCTATCGTAACTGCAATGACCCATAAATGCCTGTACCTCTTTCACGTTAGTTGGTCTAGGTAGATCTGCAATCACCTTCACCTTTTCTTCATCTGTCGAAATTCCATTCTTTGACACAATATGTCCTAAAATTTTGCCTTGTCTGACCATGAAAACGCATTTTTCTGGGTTCAGACAAACCTGATATTCTCGACATTTGTCAAATACTTGTCTTAATTCTGGGATATGTGCCTGCCTGATATTCAAATGAGCACATAGGTCAGCGACATAAACTTCCAAATTCTTGCATAAGAATTCCTTAAAAACATGACACATGAGTCACTGGAAAGTAGCGGGTGCATTTGTTAAGCCAAAAGGCATTACACGAAATGCAAATATGCCCCATTCTATGGCAAAAGCCGTCTTGTGTTGATCGTCGGGAGCAATGGCTACTTGATTATAGCCTAAGAATCCATCAAGAAAGCTGTAAACTTCCTTGGCCGCAACTCTTTCCAATAAATGTTCCGTGATAGGAAGAGGATAACTGTCTCTAATCATGGCGGCATTAATTTTTTAAGGTTAATACACGCACGCAATTTTCCATTCTTCTTGGGCACAACCACAATGGGGGGTACCCATTCTGTATGCTCAATTTCGTAAATGAATCTTGCTTCTATCAAGCGATCTATCTCCTCTTTAATCTTCGCAGCATAGTTATCATTGTACGTGTATGGTTTCTATTTCGTGGGTTTTGCATCTGGAGTCATAGGGATTCTATGGGAGCATATATCCGGGTCTACTCCTTTTAAGTCTTTGTAACTCCACGCGAACACATCTCTATATTCGCGCAATAGGGTAACTAACTCTTCTTCTTCTTCCTTCGTCAAATCATGCCCTATGTAGGTACACTTTTCTTCTTCTCCTTCTATGGCAACTATGATTTTTTTGGTTTTCTCTCGATTATCATATACTTCTCCAATGTCAGCTTTTTTGTTAGGCATTCGTACCATGATTCGTCTGTCTTCTATTTCATATTTCTTGAAGTTTTCAGGAACCTCAAACAAAGATTCTTCTTCTTCTGACATGGTTTGTTTCTTCTTTCTTTTCTTCCCTTCACTTTTGGTTGTCACTTGAGTGGCTAACCTCACATCATTCATAATTTCTTCGTATCTCTGAGGGTAAGTCTCTACTTCGTAGAAATATTCTTCCTCTGACGCAAATGGAGGGTCCATAATAATTGACTCTAAATCGAAGTCACTTGCATCCTCAAATGCATCAGTGCTAGGTTCACATTCTTCTAAAACTGAATCACACATGATTGGCTCTATTGTGAAAACTCAGATGTCATAGCCATCCTTGTCACAGTGGGGTGTCCATTGTTCTTCATTGATGGCTACATCCATGGTTGCTAGGATTTCTGCCCAACCATGGGGCTCGAATTCTTCATCTGGAAATACTATAGGTGCATAAGCTGGGTCTTGAAGGGTTCTTGGGTGTTGTTCTGCACCTAAGGTTCTAGCTTCTAACTGTTCTTCCTCTTGTTTTGCTACTTTACACATCCATAAATGAGTGTCCTCGTGCAACCATGAGGGGTCTGACTCCAAAGAGTGTACTGATTCCGTCTCTACGTGTGTCTTATGGATGGTGTTCCATTGTATTGGGGTTACATCTCTGTGGGAATAGTCTTTAAGATTGACTTTAGTAGTCACTCCTAAATGTTGCAAGTACAAAGAATTATTTCCCCAATCTTGTACGATTTGCAACTGACGTAGGAATGGTCCTCCCAATATCATCTCATAACCATGATTTTTACTAAAATCACGAATGGCAAAGGTATGCTCAAACTCCACACCACAAGTGGTGAGAGATATGCCTTCTAGTAAGCCCAAGGGTTTTTCTATGTGTCCATCAACCATTTGTAGCTTCATCCTGGTAGGTCTTAATGCTGGCTTACCCTAACGTTTCCATAAAGCGGTGGTATCGATGGCTACTCCAGCTCCTGAATCTAAGATGGCTTTCCTGGTGTAGCCCTGATGGGTTATTGGAAGATAAGTGTTACCTTCCTCTCCTTCACTTACATCTTCGATCTTTTCTACTGGTATCTCTAGTACCTTCTTGTGTGTTCCTATATGTGAGGGAGTAGTAGCAAGCTCGGGGAATTGATTTGCTACATGCTTCCACAGTTCTGGTTTTACCTTTAATACTTCCTCTAGGGTGAGATTACACTGTACTTTGGTATTCTTTATCACTTTCGTGTTTCTAGGGATTGCTGATTCTTCATTCCTCACTATTATCGTGGGTGCTCTCATACTAATAGACTTTGCTTCCCAAGGTCTTGTGAACTGAGGTAATTCTTGCAAAGAGTTAGATTCAAAACCTGTGTGTTCACTCAGTTGCTCTTCCTCTACATCGTCGTAAATAGAGGGAATGTCTTGGGGAAATTGCTCCTGCAAGTCGTCTATTTCTTGAATAGGAGGATGGGTTCCTTGTTCTTTTCTCCACTTCTCTTCTTGGATTTCTCTCAAAAATTCATGTGAATACTTATGTATGGAAGACAGGTTGTCTTGATTCTCTATGTTGGGTACTTGAGACAGGGATGGTGCATTCTTTTCCTGTGTCTCTGGGACAATAGGGTTCCTATGCTGATCCTTTTTCTCTTTGCTATCTATCAAGTATTCTAGCCTCTCCATTAGCCCTTGAAAATGCAATTCTGATTTTGCCGTGTTATTCCAATTTAGATATCTAGAGGCTTCGAACATTGCTTGTGCTAATTCTACCATTTTCAGGCAAAGCTTAGTCCTCTCAATTTCTAGGTCTGATCGAGGGTAGTTCTTACTCATTTTAGCTATCTGAGGTCCTTCTTCTATTCAATAGCCTGATGTGCGCGAAACATCATGTCTAGGTTTTCCGGTATTGGTTCCGCTAAACTGATCCTGATTTCTGCGCTAGATTCTCTTGATTCAATTCCTGTGAAGTCAATTCTAGGATTTTGGCTCTTGATTCTTTGAGACTTCCTTCCAACTCAGTTATCTTTTTACTCCACTTTCTCTTGATTCTTTCTCTAGAATCTTTCCAAGATTTAGTCTTTTTACTGCTAGACTCTCCAACTTCACTAGTTCCCACTATTTTCTCCTGATTAAGCTGTTGATTCTGTAAGAGCACCTGGGCTCTTGTTATAGCTTGGATAGGCACATATGTAGGGTTGGATCCATCTGTGTTGTGCACAATACCTATTACGTTGATGGGTGTCACATTTGAAGCATTAACTGGGTTCTTAGGACAATCTTTGATTATGTGCTCTTTACCACAATCAGCGCAAAAGTCTTGTATGTTATAGTATTGTGATTGTCCTGATATCGGAGGATGTGGACAATCTTTTATGAAGTGATCTCCTTGGCACCTAAAGCATGGTCCTCTAGGGCCCTGTGGTCTTTGCGGTCTTACTTGGGGCTGTGGATTCGGGTTTGTGTACATCACATGCGCATAGTCGGGCTCCCAACTAGGTTCCACTGGTGGACTATCATATTGATATGTCTCCACATGTTCTGGTGACTTTGAGTAGTGCGGGTGGACTATCTACATGAGTAGAGTCAAAACTGTTTGAGTTTGGATCACTGTGAGTAATTAGGGATGAAACGGGAACTAAATCCCTATTTAGGTTCTCTTCTGCAGCAGCATATTTCACTGAGATGACATTAGCTGGTGGGGGTGGCTGCTAAGCTAAAACGGGTTGAGGTCTCTGTTGAGCCTAATATGTATAGTTTTGAGGAGGCCTATAGTAATGAGGCTAAGCATTGTACTGACCTTGATACCTACCTGGCTGTGGGTATGCTTGCGGGTAGTTCTGTCTCAGTGCTTGTTTGTTATATGGGCAGTCTTGAGCCGTGTGATTTGTGTATCTTCTCTCAATTGTACAGTATTGGCCACTAGGGTTGGCTTGCGGTTGTGTTGCATTGGGACACACATTTGCCAAATGATTTCCACCACAGGTGTAACAACGTACGTTAGGAGCACTAGATTGTGCTCTCTGACTTCACTAGACAAGTTTTCAGAAATACACTCATGACTACAAGAACACCCATGTAGGGAGAACAATACAAGAATATGTGATTGATACAAGATGTCCCACAACCCGGGACCGATAGGCATGGAAAAATAGTCTAGAGATGATATAGGAGATCCCACAACCCGGGATCGTAGGTAGGAAACAAGATATCTCGGTTACAAGAATTCCCCTCAGGGATATGAACTAGATACAAAAAATAACAAGACAAGATCTCGTACTACGAGATTACAATAGGACAAGGCTAGATGTCCAGGAAACAAGACTAGACAAGGCTAGAGCAGACTAGAACTTGAACTGGAACTTGAAAGTACTTACTTGGTGGTCACGACCCCTTGAGCTCCCAAGACTGGCATTGGCAAGACTGAGAATGAATGTGGCCCACGCCTCCTTATATAGGACTTCAACGGCGGTTCTATATGGCGGTTACAAGTTGATGTCATCATGATGTCATCCACTTGAAAACAAGACCTCTGAGTGTCAGAATTCAGCAAATAGACAGCCAATCTTGGGGTTTTGGCACATTCCAGATGCAATGGAAGCTCTAGTTTCTTCAAAATCTGAGTCAATCATGAGATATGGAATGTCACATAGAATCTGAGGTTTAAGATGGTTTCCTTGATGTCATGGAGAAGGAAACCGTTTAAACTTAGATTCCATGTCAATTTCTATATCTCATGATTGGCTTAGATTTTGGAGAAACTAATGCTTCCATTGCGTCCGAAACGTGCCAAAACCCGAAGATCGACTATCTATTTGCTGAATTCTGACACCCGGAGGTCCTGATTCAAGACGATGATATCATGATGACATCATCAGGTCGCAACCGCCCTTGAAAACCTATATAAGGAGGGGTTGGCCACATTCATAATCATTCTTGCCAATGCCAGTCTTGGGAGCTCAAGGAGTTGTGACCTCCAAGTAAGTACTTTCAAGTTCCAGTTCAAGTTCTAGTCTTGTTTCTAGCTCTAGTCTTGTCTAGTCTTGTATTGTGGACATCCTTTCTTGTCCTATTGTAATCTCGTAGTACGAGATCCTTTCTAGTTATTTCTTGTATCCAGTTCATATCACTGAGGGGAATTCTTGTAATCGAGATATCTTGTTTCATACCTACGGTCCTGGGTTGTGGGATCTCGTATATCATCTCTAATTTAGTTTTCCATACCTATCGATCACGGGTTGTGGGGCGTCTTGTATCGGTTACTTATTCTTGTATCATTTTCCCTGTGTGGGTGTTCGTGTAATCAAAAGTGTATTTCCAAAATCTTGTCTACTGTAGTCAGAGAGCACAATCTAGTGCTCCCCTGATATTTTGGCAAGACTACCTTCATCAAGACCAAGAACCATGGAGATTATTCGAGAAGAATTTTTCTCTGCACTTAAAGTAATTCAACAACAAGTCCAAGAGATACGAGAGAACCAACAAAGGATTCAATAACAGAGTATTCAAGATGTAATCATAGAACTTCAGAGGCAAATCCAAGAGCTACAGATCATTGTTAGTCAATCTTCTTCAAATACCCCCATGTCAACTAACATGAAGAAAAGTCCAAAAGTGAGCATGCCTGAGAAATTTGATGGGACGAGATCAAAGTTTCGAGGATTTATGCAACAAGTGAAGTTATTCATAAGGATGCAACCAGATAGGTACCCAGATGATGCTTCTCAAGTAGGACTCATAGGAACTCTATTATGTGGTCCTGCTCTTTCATGGTTTGCACCTATCCTTGATAAGGACATGGATATTTTGCATGATTTCAAGGCCTTTATTCAAGAGTTCACATCCTCATTTGGAGATACCAATTGTTCACGTGTTGCCGAAACAAAGCTAAGGAAGCTACATCAAGGAAATAGGCCTGCATCTACCTATGCATCCAAATTCAGACAAATCATTTGTGACCTCACATGGCATGAGGATTATTTTATCAACCAATTTTGATGGGGCTTACGTGATGATGTTAAGGATCTCATGCTAACCATGCCCAAGGTAAATACTTTGAATGAATTCATGAATCAAGCAATTGAATGTGATAATAGGTTGTTCGAGAGAAAGCAAGAGAAGAAGACTTCTATTAGAGATCGAGAATACAACTTTACTTCTATTCCACAACAACATATGCTCGAGGAAACGCAAACAGAAGCCATGCAATTGGATCACATCATGGTCAGACGACTTACAACAAAGGAAAGACAATATCGAAAGGATAATGGATTATGCTTTTATTGTGGAGAGCATGATCATATGGTATTCAAATGCCCTAAGAAAAAGAAACAAGTTGGGATTAGAACTTCCACAATCACCATCCCACATCAGAAGGAGCACTGTCAGAATCAAAAGAATAATACAATTCATCATGAGAATCATACCCTTGAGTCACATAACCGCTCCTCATGGAACTCGTCGCTTGAGGGGGAGGTGATGTCATGGACAAGGAAACCATCTAAACTTGGATTCCATGTCAATTTCTATATCTCATGATTGGTTTAGAGTTTGGAGAAACTAATGCTTCCATTGCATTCGGAACGTGCCAAAACCCCAATATCGACTATCTATTTGCTGAGTTCTGACACCCGGAGGTCCTGATTCAAGACGATGACATCATGATGACATCATCAAGTCGCAACCACCCTTGGCAACCGCCCTTGAAAATCTATATAAGGAGGGGTTGGCCACATTCATAATCATTCTTGCCAATGCCAGTCTTGGAAGCTCAAGGAGTTGTGACCTCCAAGTAAGTACTTTCAAGTTCCAGTTCAAGTTCTAGTCTTGTTTCTAGCTCTAGTCTTGTATAGTCTTGTATTGTGGACATCCTTTCTTGTCCTATTGTAATCTCGTAGTACGAGATCCTTTCTAGTTATTTCTTGTATCCAGTTCATATCCCTGAGGGGAATTCTTGTAATCGAGATATCTTGTTTCATACCTACGGTCCCGGGTTGTGGGATCTCGTATATCATCTCTAGTCTAGTTTTCCATACCTATCGATCCCAGGTTGTGGGGCGTCTTGTATCGGTTACTTATTCTTTTATCATTTTCCCTATGTGGGTGTTCGTGTAATCAAAAGTGTATTTCCGAAATCTTGTCTATTGTACTCAGAGAGCACAATCTAGTGCTCCCCTGACTACAGTAGACAAGATTTGCGCCTATCCTTGAGAAGGACATGGATATTTTGCATGATTTCAAGGCCTCTATTCAAGAGTTCACATCCTCATTTGGAGATACCAATTGTTCACATGTTGCCGAAACAAAGCTAAGGAAGTTACATTAAGGAAATAGGTCTGCATCTACCTATGCATCGGAATTCAGACAAATCATTTGTGACCTCACATGGCATGAGGATTATTTTATCTACCAATTTTGATGGGGCTTACGTGATGATGTTAAGGACCTCATGCTAACCATGCCCAAGGTAAATACTTTGAATGAATTCATGAATCAAGCAATTGAATGTGATAATAGGTTGTTCGAGAGAAAGCAAGAGAAGAAGACTTCTATTAGAGATCGAGAATACAACTTTACTTCTATTCCACAGCAACATATGCTCGAGGAAACGCAACCAGAACCCATGCAATTGGATCACATCATGGTCAGACGACTTACAACAAAGGAAAGACAATATCGAAAGGATAATGGATTATGCTTTTATTGTGGAGAGCATGATCATATGGTATTCAAATGACCTAAGAAAAAGAAACAAGTTGGGATTAGAACTTCCACAATCACCATCCCACATCAGAAGGACCATCATCAAAGTCAAAAGAGCAATACAGTTCATCATGAGAATCATACCCTTGATTCTATAGCTCAATATACTACAAACCCTTTCCAATTTCATCATGGATATCCATCATCATCTTGTTCTAGTACCACATATCAAGAACTCTACAAAGACCAAGAGTTATGAAGATTCAAGTCATAGAAGATCTCAGAGTCACATAACCGCTCCTCGTGGAACTCGTCGCTTGAGGGAGAGGTGATGTCATGGACACAAAGGAAACCATCTAAACCTTAGATTCCATGTCAATTTCTATATCTCATGATTGGCTTAGATTTTGGAGAAATTGATGCTTCTATTGCGTCCGGAACGTGCCAAAACCCCAAGATCGACTGTCTATTTGCTGAATTCTAACACCCGGAGGTCCTGATTCAAGTCGATGACATCATGATGACATCATCTAGTCGCAACCGCCCTTGAAAACCTATATAAGGAGGGGTTGGCCACATTCATAATTGATGGAGAGTGTTAATCTCCAAAAGAACAACCTACTCTTGAAATTAGAGCACCTCTATATCAAGAGTAAGTCAAAACCTTCACCAATTTAGAGGATCAATACTCAATTATAAGGATTTTGGAAAATCTGTGAAGAGGATGATTCTACAAAAAGTCTGCTGCACATATCTTTCTCATTGACTAAGAAAATGTGTAAAGTTTTTTATAAAACTTTGCACAAGGTGTCCCCTAAAGATTTCGCACCTCCTCCAAGTCGAATCGCTTCAAAAGATTCATTAGATTTTGAGAAATCAACTTGACAAGTCACCTATGTCTAAAACTGTACTTCTGAGAAGTCGATTTAGACACCTATAACTTCTAAGACATGGTTCTCCAAGAATAGAACCCATTTAAGCAAATGCTTTTAGCCACAAGTAGCTTATCTTCCAACTTAAAGATTAAGTTCTTACTTGCTCAAAACTTTAAACTGTGGAAGGAGAACTGATCAAAACATTGACTTCGAATTTTGCGCCTGTTTCAGGAACCAGTGAACACTTCTTCACATACGAATGTTCCTACACAAAATTCTCACAGCCTGATCACAATTAGGCTCTCAAACTTTAACCATAGACTCATTAACTATAGACTTAGAAGTCTACAAAAGGATTCTTGAAATGATTAAGCACAGATGGAGAATGCACAGAAATATCGAGCGCAACTTCTCTTCATTTCTGACAGAAATTACATCTGGATGAGAGAGCTATTCTAATCTCTTCATAAGTGTCTAATGACTTCTAAATCTTCTCAATTCTCATGCTCTACATTCTCTCACCTTGCGTCCCGACATTTTCCAATTTCCAAGTATATATATAGACAAAAATTTACAAACTTATGACTATTCAAAAGTATAAGTGACCTATATATGAACTAATGTACATATGTGTACATATCTTTCAACTCCTGAATGTAAACTTCTTCTATGCTTCAAAACTTGATCTTGTCTTCATTCTTTGACTTCCAAAACTTCAATTGTTGATTGCTCTACACCAACAGCTCCCCCTCAATCATCAATTGAGGTTTTCTCTATCTTCTTTATGCCTGCCATGTCTTTGAATCTCTGTAGCTTTGGTCCATCCAAGCTTTTGGTAAGCATATCAGCTATCTGATCTTTAGTTGAAGTATGTATGACTTCAATCTCTTTGTCCATCACCTTCTCTCTCAGAAAGTGATACTGAATCTCAATGTGTTTGGTCTTGGCATGAAAAATAGGGTTAGCAGCTAGATACAATGAACTCATGTTATCTCGATGAATAGTAGGAGTACTCTGAATGATATCAAAACTCTTCATCAGAGTCTTAAGCCATATCACTTCCTTTGCAGCTTCAACCATGCCTTTGTACTCAGCTTTTGTAGATGATAAAGCAACTGTGTGTTGCTTCTTTGAACACCAAGAGATTAACTTATCTCCCACATAACACATGTATCCATAGGTTGACCTTCTATCATCAGGGTTACCTGCCCAATCTGCATCACTATATATTTTGATATTTGTATCTGATGTAAAACCATAATACAAACCCTCTTTGAGTGTACCCTTAATGTACCTCAACACTCTTTGACCTGCAATCCAATGTTCTTTTCTAGGACAATGCATGAATTGAGACAAAACCCCAATTGCATATGATAAATCAGGCCTAGTTAATGTAGCATAGATAAGACTACCAACCAAACTCTGATATAACTTCATATCCTTGAATTCTTCTCCACCATATCTGCTCAATTTGTGATTCACCTCCATTGGAGCAGGTGCTACCCTGCAATCATTCATTTTAAACTTGATTAACAAGTTCTTCAAATACCTTTCATGAGTCACATACACTCCATGTTGAGTATATGAAATCTCCATGCCCAAGAAATATGACAAATCTCCCAAATCATTGATTTTAAATTCTTTCTCCATTTAACACTGAGTCATAACAAACGAGAACAAAGACATGTTCTCCTTTAGAAATTGCAAAAGTATGCTAAAAACAAGGAAAAATTAGCCTATTTTCAATTGTTCCATAGAAATGATAAGGTCCATTTTAATTAGGGCATGAAAATCATATGCTTTTATTTCATGATACTTTGTCTCAATCTTTATTTCAATTTTTGTTTATAAAAACATGCTATATTCAACATTACAAATTCCAATTAGAACTTTAAGGAATCTTAGATGATTAAAAGTACATGATTTCATGAAAATGGAACTTGAAAAGTAATTCATTTTATTTCAAGCCCACATAAAGCATAATTTTATGCCATTTTAAAAAGGGATTAGAATACGTCTACGAAGGATGCATTTTCCATGATGATTTAAGACTTTTATGTGAAAAATAAGAGTGAATCATATAAGGAAGTCAACGCTCGCTCTTGACAATACAAAGCATAATCATACAACAATTAGGTGGTCATATATGTGTACTAGTAATAATAGCCAATTATGCCAAAAAAACACCATAAGATCAAAATGAAATAGATGAGATTAAATTGACTATACATATTGAGAGAAAACACCATGCATATCATCATGCATGATTCTTTGATGTCTAATAATCCAAATGAAAGAGACTTTATTGTTCATCGTTGCACATTCTATGAAATAAATCTATTAGTTTTTACATGCTAAGAGACTTCAATAAAACTTTGTTCAAGTTACGTTAATCAAATACTCTAAGACATTGCTTTTTTCCTTGCCCCGAGTCTTTATCCTTTAAAAAATTGCATTTCTCCTCTCTCTGAGCATTATCATGGTCAAAGTTAAAAAGCAAGACAATATATCACGTTTGATATTACTTTGTGAGAACATATTGCATGCATTGAAAGCAAAATGTGTAGTCTTTTTTACTTTGTTAAAGTGAAAACAATACTTTTCAGCGAGAAGTCGATGCCTGGCATCGACTTCTCGCTGAAAACTATACTTTTCAGCAAGAAGTCGATGCCTGGCATCGACTTCTGGCTGAAGTCGATGCCTGGCATCGACTTCTCGCTGAAGTCGATGCCAGGCATCGACTTCTTGCTGAAAAGTATAGTTTTCCGCGAGAAGTCAATGCCAGGCATCGACTTCTTGCTGAAAATGAAAGAAAAAATGTAAAATTCACTTTTTTTTCGCTGAGAAGTCTGCACCAAGGTGTTAATGATCATCTATACTTTGTGGGCATGGAAAGACAACATGAGGTAAAATTATCTTCTAACGCACTCTATTAGTCGTGCCTCCCTCTGGATTTTGAGTATGCTTTGTTGTTAGTGAATTTTAGTCATCGTTAGTGAGAATTGATCCACTCACAAACATCGATGCTCCAAATAAAGAGAGAAGAGAGCCTATCTATGCCACCTACAAGTTACACAATCCACACACGCTAATGAGTGATGAGCTTCCCTCTATACTTCCATACCAAAGATATATGCACATAGAAGGTGTTTGGCAAGAATCACAGAAGTGGAGATAGTCTCTCTCAATCCTCATTACTGCACTTTGATTCCCTTTTGCATGCACAAAGAGGTGTGATTATATTATCCATAATCAAAGCCTTGCCACAGACTATCTATTTGTGCAATAATGAACAACATAGCCTCATTTTTTTTACTCTAATTTTCGGTGAGATTCCAATGTCTCGCATGGACATCTTTCCAAAATCTATATTTGTTGCTCTAAGAAAGTATGGAATATATATTTCCATTAAAAAAATCTAGAAGGAAGAGTATGATGTAAGTGTTGATGTGTGAAACATCAAAAAAAGAACTAATGTGACACTAGGCAACCTCTATGGTCACCATTAACTCATTTCCACTCAAAACATTGAGAAATGATAGCCAAAACCAAGAAGTTTACTTCTTCAGATTTTTCTAGTCACTAAAATGACATACCTTCAGTATTTTGATAATTTCTCTTAGCTCAAGTATTATTTCCCCAAGATCTTTGGATGGATGAAAGTAGAAGAGCAGAGCTTTCCAACAAGCTATCATATGCAAGAAACGGATCTCTAGAACTCAAGATATAGCCTTCACAAGATGACCCTGTATGACTTCCAAAAGTGGACTTTTTGCCTGTTTTAGTAAGTTTGACTGTCCAAAAATGAAAATTCGATGCCTAGCATCGACTTGCAACCAAAAGTCGATGCCAGGCATCGACTTTGAGCTTTTTTGGCCACTTTTTTGTTCCTGAAATAGGCGCGTTTAACACACATATGATGAAAACCACTTTTATGTGGGAAGTCGATGCCAGGCATCGACTTTATCTGAAATTCGATGCCAGGCATCGACTTTATCTGAAATTCGATGCCAGGCATCAATTTACTCCACAAACCTCATGTTTTTAAGAAGTTCTAGCAGTACATAACACTCAGAGAATAAAAAAAGGTCAATTTTTAGCCTTTTCTAGCTCATTTCCTTTTTGTTCGATCCAAGCTAAATGAGTATTCTCATAAAATAAGGCTTTTTTTATCCATTTCATAATTCTCTCTTAAACATTTTAGATCAGGTACTCTAAAATTAGCAAAATTCTGCTACCCTAAAGTAGTCAATATTTTGAAAATATGTTCAAAATTTGCATATTTTTGGGGGGTTTTAGAAAACCTTGTATACTGGTGTAAAGAATTTTTTAAAATCATGCAAAAAAAGGCTATTTTAGTGCATAGGGTTTCTCTTTTTATGACATTTTTTAAAATCATGCAAAAAAAGGCTATTTTAGTGCATAGGGTTTCTCTTTTTATGACATAGTTCTCGTTTGTTATGACTCACTGTTATTTGCTTCTTTAGGCTTTGAATGCCTTTCTCATCTGTACATGTAAGAATTATATCATCAACATATATGCACATGTAAATGAACCCATCATCACTTGCTTTAACAAGCAAGCTACTATCTGCCTTAGATACTTGAAATCCAAGTTCTTTCAAGAACTTCACAAGTCTATAATTCCATGCCCTTGGGGCCTGCTTCAACCCATACAAAGCTCTCTTGAGCTTACACACATGATCTGGATACCTCCCATCTCTGAATCCTTGAGGTTGCTCCATGAAAACATCATCTGAAATGTAACCATTTAAAAAAGCATTTTTCACATCTAATTGACATAATTTTCAACCTTTACATGCAACAATTGCTATGAGTGTCCTGATGGTTGTCATCTTTGCCAGAGGACTATAGGTCTCATCATAATCAATACCATATGTTTGAGCAAACCCTTTGACAACAAGTCTAGCTTTGTACCTAGACACACTTCCATCTGCAAATCTCTTTGTTTTGTATACCCACTTGCACCCTAGCTTTTCTAGTCCCACACTAGGTCAACCTCAAATTACCTTATCTAAAAATCAACGGACTTTCTAACAAGCTATAAAGCTCAAAAAACAGACTTCGGATGAAAAAGATATGATTGTTCAGGCCCTGGGGGGTAAAAACTGACAAACAGGTTTTTCCTTCCCTATGAGCTAAGGGGCCTCCTATGAGTGCAATGATCCAAAAATTTTCAAAAAATAGCCCCAAAATTGCTCAAAAAATCAAACCTTAAAATTTGCGTTTGGGGTGAGCAATCGCGATGGTCTGAGATAATCGCGATGGTCTGGGACCGTCGCGATGGTCCAGATGAACCGTCACGATGGCGTTGCACAATCGCGATGGTCCGATGGAGCGAACAGTCGCTATGGTCCGAAAGTGAACGATCACGATGGTTTGGAATGAACAATCGCGATGGCCCAAAAGTGAATCGTCGCGATGGTGTCAGTCAACGGTCAATGCAAACCGTCGCGATGTTCCGAAGTGAACCGTCGCGATGGTCACGGGCGCGATGGCATGAGCCAATCGCGATGGTCTGAGTTTGAGTCGTCGCGATGGTTTGGGGGTATCGTCGCGATGGCGTGACTAGCGAACAATCGCGATGGTCTAGCTTGCCACGTGGCAGGGTCGGCGTGATGGCATGAGCCAATTGCGATGGCTCAAGGACCGTCGCGATGGTTCAAGTGAACCGTCGCGATGGTCCGGCCGAGCCGTCGCGATGGTCCAGCCGAGCCGTCGCGATGGCATGAGCCAATCGTGATGGTGTGACACAATCGCGATGGTCTGAGCCAATCTTGATGGTCCACCAAAGTGTGAATTTTGCAATTGCGTTTGTGGATCCGTGCATGCGTGTGTGTCGCCTACCTCGTGGTGAACTCGCTTACCAAAAATTCCGAAGTTGGCAGACCATCGTGATGGTCTGATACACTCGGCAGATCTCTGACAGAAAGTGAAATTTTACCTTTTCCAAGCTTTCCTGATGCACTGAGGCTCTGTACCTGTAAGAAAACTCAAAAACACACAAGTGCACACAAGCACAAAAGCTCTCTCTCACTCTCTCACATGCACAAATGAGGGGAAATGAGGAGAATGGGTGGATATGGT
>CM035428.1:154506186-154516186 GCA_020310875.1 Ceratopteris richardii | reverse complement strand
TGTATCTTTTATAGATGATTATAGCAGATGGACTGTCTTGTACTTCATGAAACATAAAGATGAAGTATTTAATTGCTTCAAAAGGTATCTTGCATTAGTAGAGAATCAAACAGGTAGACAATTGAAGAGATTAAGGTCTGATGGTGGTGGAGAATACTTCTCCAATGACTTTGAAGAGTTCTTGCAGGAAAGAGGCATCAAGAGGGAGATTACCACAAGGTACTCACCTGAACAAAATGGGGTAGCTGAAAGAAGAAATAGACTAATAGTGGAGACAGCTAGGTCTATGCTTAATGAGAAGAAACTACCAAATTATCTTTGGGCAGAGAGTGTATCTACTGCCACATACTTGATCAATAGGTTGCCATCAAAGACACTTGATGGAATGACACCCTATGAGGCTTGGCATGGTAAGAGACCTTCTCTGGATCATTGCAAGATCTTTGGGTGTGTTGCATATGTGCATATTCCCTCACAGGTAAGGGGAAAGCTAGACCCTAAGGCTGAAAAGTGTATCTTTATTGGTTATGATTTAAATCAGAAAGGATACAGGTTTTATAACCCCTCAAACAAAGGCTTCAAGGTAAGCAGAGATGTAATCTTTGATGAAAATGATTCATGGTATGATAATGAGTGCAGGAAAGTGAGTTTACCTTATGATATGGAAGAAGACTTTCCAAAGCTTGTCAGGCAAGAACCAACTCAGAATGAGGACACAAGCTCAGATGATGAAGACACCATCAACATTGAAGAGTTCAAAGCTTGGAAATCAAAAGGGAAGATGAAGATGAAGCAACTTGAAGACAATCCAGAATCCTCAACTCAAGCTATGAGGAGATCTTCAAGGGAAAAGAAGAAACCTATTAGGTATGGATATGATACTTCACTTGTAACCAAGCACTCTGTATATCTTGCAAAGGATATCTTAAGTGAAGAACCAGGTACATTTGAGGAAGCTATTACTAAACCAGAATGGAAGGAAGCAATGGATGAAGAAATGGAGGCTCTCAAGGAGAGTGATACTTGGGACTTGGTACCCAAGAAGGACTCCATGAAGGTGATAGGATCCAGATGGATCTACAAACTCAAAAGGAACTCAGATGGTACAATAAGCAGGTACAAAGCTAGGTTAGTAGCCAAAGGTTTTGCACAAACCCAAGGCATTGATTATGAGGAGACATTTTCTCCTGTGGCAAAGATGCCAACTATCAGAATTATGGTGAGTGTAGCTGCATCCAAAAATTGGAACATGTACCAATTGGATGTGAAGAATGCATTCTTGAATGGATGGATATCTGAAGAGGTCTACATGTCACAACCACCTGGCTATGAGGATCCCAATAAGGTAAATCATGTTTGCAAATTGAAGAAAGCTCTGTATGGATTGAAGCAGGCACCTAGAGCATGGAACTATAGGTTGACAACCTATCTCTTGGATCAAGGATTTGTGATGAGTAAAGCAGATACTTCATTGTTTATAAAGAAGAACAATTCAGAGGTAATATACTTGTGTGTCTATGTTGATGACATCATTATTACAGGAAATGATGTTCAAGGAATTAGACACATCAAAGGTCAAATGATGAAGGAATTCAAGATCAATGATCTTGGATTATTGAAGTACTTCCTAGGACTTGAATTGGTCTACACAAATTCAGGTATATACATTACTCAGAAGAAGTATATTCAGGACATGGTCAAGAAGTTTAATTTGCAGGAAGCTAAAGTCTCAAACATTCCTATGGAGGTCAACCACAAACTCAGTGCACATGAAGGAGAAGAACTCAAGGATATTACAGGTTACCAAAGTTTGGTAGGTAGTCTCAATTATGCTACCTTAACTAGGATTGATATCTCATATGGTGTGAGTGTACTTAGCCAATTTATGCATAAGCCAAGAGTACCACATTTGGAGGCAGCCAAGAAGATAGTAAAGTACCTAAAGGGAACACAAAATCATGGTCTGTATTACCCATATTCATCAGATATTGATATCAAGGTATACTCAGATGCAGATTGGGCAGGTTGCAAGGATGACAGGAGGAGTACATCTGGTTACATATGCTTTGCAGGTGATAAACCAATTTCTTGGTCATCCAAAAAACAACCCACAGTGGCTCTATCATCTACTGAGGCAGAGTACAGAGGGCTAGCCAATGCCACTCAAGAATCAATATGGTTGAAGTTACTCTATTCAGAATTGGGCCTATACACAAGGCCACCTATCATATTTGGTGATAACACAAGTTCACTCCATCTAGCTGCTAATCCTGTGTATCATGCTAGGACAAAACACATAGAGGTTCATTACCACTATGTGAGGGAGAAATTACTTAGCAAGGAAATCCAATTGTCATATGTATCCACTAATATTCAATGTGCAGATTTGCTTACAAAAGCTCTGGATGGGAGCAAGCTATGCAGGTTTAAATCCATGATTGGATTACAGGATATCATTGAAGACTAAAGATGAAGACTCAAGCAAGTGTTTGGCTTGAGGGGGAGCTGTTGGTGCAAGCAAGCCTTAACACTTGGCATTGTTGTGTGCCTTTGAAGACCCAACATGAAGCTTGGACTATTGAACCCTTGGAAAGCATAAAAGATTGAACCCTTGGATGATACATTCACAAGAATCAATAATCATGTGAACCTAGTCTTATTGATTCTTACTTTTATCTCATGTAAAAGTCCATGTGACTTTATCAATAATGTAATCATACCTACTAGACTAGAGTCGTGGAAAAATTAGGTGATCTAGTTGAGGGAATATCTCCCTAAGTCTAGTGGAGAGAATCAAGGGAGCTTTTATTTGAATTCAAATTCAAATTCATTCAAAAACTCCTATAAAAATCAATGTAAAAGTCGCGGGTTCAGAGACACTCTTCCCGAGGCTAATCCAAGCAAATTTGTGAGTGTGTGAGAGCTAATACCTAGCCTACACCTCTGAGTACCATTGGGCATCATTCTACATGCCAATGGGAATGTACATTTGATAGTATCAATACATATACTCATAGTTCTTTACTCTGTGTTTTCTCTGAGTGACTACCTCCAAGTCTGTCAACTTCAACAGAGCATATCTCAAGATCTACTGAACCAAATTTGATAATCAAGGGCTCATTGGAACCAGCTCAAAGCATTCTACAACACTACAAAGTTTCAAGTCAATCTATTCAGACAATTGGGAGAAATTGCTGTCGAAGTGATCACTGGTATATTTCTGTGTGATTCCTAAAAAATCGGGGGTGTCCCTGAGTTTGCTAAACATCATGCTCAGTGTATAGTTTATCATTTGGAGTGATTTAACTTGCTAATGTTAGCTTGTTAAGCTAATTTAATACTCCCAGAAGGAATTAGACCAATTGCAAATGTGCTGGACACACTGAGCTTAGGACTGAGCAGGTGTCATTACAGAAATAGCAAGTTTTTGGACTTATGAAGGTTCAAACTTATCTGTTTTGATTTGATCATTACTCAATCACTTTGTAAAGCACATATATAGTTTCTTGGTGTCATTTGGAAGCTCAAGGAGTCTCCTAACCATATCTGAAGAAAAGAAAGGGCAGGTGTGAAGCAGGTCTAGCAGCACCACCTTGATCTTCTGATTGTACCCAGCCATCACATCCAACAATAGATAGATAGATAGATAGAAAGGTAGATAGATAGATAGATAGATGGATTTATAGATAGATAGATAGATAGATAGATAGATAGATAGATAGATAGATAGATAGATAGATAGATAGATAGATAGATAGATAGATAGATAGATAGATAGATAGATAGATAGATAGATAGATAGATAGATAGATAGATAGATAGATAGATAGATAGATAGATAGATAGATAGATAGATAGATAGATAGATAGATAGATAGATAGATAGATAGATAGATAGATAGATAGATAGATAGATAGATAGATAGATAGATAGATAGATAGATAGATAGATAGATAGATAGATAGATAGATAGATAGATAGATAGATAGATAGATAGATAGATAGATAGATAGATAGATAGATAGATAGATAGATAGATAGATAGATAGATAGATAGATAGATAGATAGATAGATAGATAGATAGATAGATAGATAGATGATAGATAGATAGATAGATAGATAGATAGATAGATAGATAGATAGATAGATAGATAGATAGATAGGTAGATATATAGATAGATAGATAGATAGATAGATAGATAGATAGATAGATAGATAGATAGATAGATAGATAGATAGATAGATAGATGGATAGATAGATAGATAGATAGATAGATAGATAGGTAGATAGATAGATAGATAGATCGATAGATAGGTAGATAGATAGATAGATAGATAGATACATAGATAGATAGATTGATATATAGACAGATAGACAGATAGACAGATAGAGAGATAGACAGACAGATAGATAGATAGATAGATAGATAGATAGATAGATAGATATGATGGAGAATGTTAATCTCCATAAGAACAACTTATTCTTGTGATTAGAGCACCTCTATACCAAGAATAAGTCAAAACCTTTCACACATTTAGAGGATCAACTTCTAATTATCAAAAGATGAACAAATCTGTGAAGAAGGTGATACACAGAAAAGTCTGTTGCACTATTTCCTTATATTGACTTATCAAACGTGTAAAGTTTTTGATGAAACTTTGTATGAATCATCTTCTAGAGATTGCGCAACTATTCCAAGTTGAATTACTCCAAAAGATTAAGTGTAGCTTGAGAAATCAACTTCTCAAGTTACCTATGTCAGAAACTGTACTTCTGAGAAGTCGATTCAGACACCCCTAACTTCTTAACTTTGATTCTCACAATATCTAACCCGTTTTGCCAAATGCTTTTAGCCACGAGTAGATCACCTTCCAACTTAAAGATTAAGTGCTTGCTTGCACAAAACTTTAAACTATGGAGTGAGCACTGACCAAAAGATTAAACACGAAATTTGCGCCTGTTTCAGAGAACTGTAGACATTCAACACATATGAATGTTCCTATTCACAATTCTCCTAGCCTGTTTACAATTGGACTCTGAAATTCAGGTCACAGGCTCATTAACTAACAACTTAGATATCCTCAAAAGGATTTCGCTAATGATCAAACACAGAAGGAGCAGACACGAAAAGATCGGGCGCAATATTTCTTCATTAACTCAGAAAATTACAACTGAGTGATGAGAGCAAACACAAATTCACTTTCCACTATCTCATAGCTTCTATCTCCCTAATTCTTGACTTGTAACTATTGTCACATATGCTCTCATACATGCCCCGACTTTTCTCAAGGTATTTATAGATAATTTGTACATAATTCTTACTGAACAAAAGATCTAAGTCATCTATGACTATGCTAATGTACATATGTGTACAAGACAACATTCTGACTTCTTCTTAATTTTGCAAATGTCTTCCTTTGCTTCATTCTGACCATAAGCATTCTCCAAGATCTGTATAATCACCAATTTGTGATTGGTTTGCTCCAACAGCTCTCCCTCAATCACTAATTGTGATTATTCCATTCTTCTTCACTCCTGCCATCTCCTTGAATCTCTGTAGCTTAGGTCCATCCAAGCTTTTTGTCATCATATCTGCCACTTGTTCTTTTGTTGGAGTGTACATCACTTCAATCTCTTTATCAAGTACCTTTTCCCTCAAGAAATGATACTGTATCTCTATATGCTTAGTCCTGGCATGAAAAACAGGGTTAGCTGCCAAATACAAAGAACTCATATTGTCTCCAAAAATTATTGGAGTACTATGATCAGTCTCAAAACTTTTCATCAAGGTCTTCAACCATATAACTTCTTTTGCAGCTTCTACCATTCCCTTATACTCAGCCTCTGTGGATGATAAAGCAACTGTGTGTTGCTTCTTTGAACATCAAGACACTAACTTGTCTCCAACATAACATAGATATCCATGAGTAGACCTTCTATCATCTGAGTCACCTGCCCAATCTGCATCACTAAACACTTTGATTCTTGTGTCAGAAGTGAAACCATAGTACAAACCTTCACTTAGGGTTCCTTTGATATATCTAAGTACCCTTTGGGCTGCAATCCAATGAGTCTTCTTTGGACAATGCATAAATTGTGACAACACACCTACTGCATATGATAGGTCTGGTCTTGTCAAGGTAGCATAGATTAGACTACCTACCAAACTCTGATATTTCTTCATGTCATTGAACTCTTCACCTCCATACCTGCTTAATTTATGATTTACCTCCAATGGAGTGGTTGAGGTCTTGCAATCTTCCATATTAAACTTGATCAAAAGATTCTTCAAGTATCTCTCTTGTGAAACATATACTCCATGTTGAGTATACACAATCTGCATTCCTAGAAAATAAGATAAGTTTCCCAAGTCACTTATCTTAAACTCCTTCTCTATTTGCTTCTTGAGTTCATTGATTCCTTGAGCATCTGTTCCTGTAACAATAATATCATCAACATAAATGCACATGTAAATGTATCCATTTTCACTTGCCTTCACTAGCAAGCTACTATCTGCCTTTGATGCTTGAAACCCACATTCATTCAAGAACTTGACCAATCTGTAATTCCAAGCTCTTGGGGCTTGCTTCAATCCATATAAAGCTCTCTTGAGCTTACACACATAATCTGATCCAATTGACTCCATGAAGCCTTCTGGTTGCTCCATATATACTTCATCTGCAATGTAACCATTAAGAAATGCATTCTTCACATCCAATTGTGATAATTTCCATCCTTTGCAAGCAGCAATAGCAATCAATGTCCTAATTGTAGACATCTTAGCAACAGGACTAAAGGTTTCATCATAATCTACCCCATAAGTTTGGGCATAACCTTTAACCACAAGTCTAGCCTTATATCTAGACACCTTACCATCTGCAAACCTCTTTGTTTTGTATACCCACTTGCATCCAATGACTTTCTGATTCTTTGGTCTTGGTACTAATTCCCAAGTTTCATTTTCAAGTAGAGCATCATACTCTTCTTGCATTGCCTTCTCCCAATTCTGTTTACCTTTGGCTTCTTCATAAGTGGTTGGATCTTCTTCTGTTTTCACAATGTAGGCATAATCTCTTGTTGTTAGGAAAGATGTATCATAGCTATACCTTATAGGCTCTTTCCTTTCCCTTGTAGATCTTCTGATTTCTGCACTTCTTGAAGTTTCAGCCTCATTTGATTCTGGATCAAATCTTGGCCCTTCTTCTACATGATCCTGCACTCTACATCTAGAGTCAACTTCATCAACAATTTCTTCACATACCTTTACCTTTGACTTTCCTTTCCTTTGAATTTCTTCAACACCTGCATACTCATTTGGTGATCCTGTATACCACATGTTTTGCTCATCAAATGTTACATCTTTAGTAACAAGAAATTGCTTTGTGGATGGACTCCACAACCTGTAACCCATTTGTCTATCATCATATCCAATAAACACATACTTCTCTGCTTTTGGTTCTAGCTTATGTCTTAATTGTGAAGGAACATAAGCATATGCAATACATCCAAATACTTTACAATGATCAAGACTAGGCTTCTTACCCCACCATGCTTCATAAGGGGTTCCTCCATCCAAAGCTTTACAAGGCAACCTATTCACAAGGTATGTTGCAGTGTTAATGGCCTCTGCCCATAAGTAATTTGGACAATTCTTTTCCTTCATCATGGCTCTTGCAAATTCTACAAGAGTCCTATTTCTCCTTTCAGCTACTCCATTTTGTTGAGGGGAGTACCTGCAAGTCACTTCTCTTTTGATACCTGCATTCCACAAATAATCATCAAACTCTTTTGAGAAATACTCTCCCCCTCCATCTGATCTTAACCTCTTTAGCTTTTGTCCTGTGATCCTTTCTGCATAAGCATGGAAATGTTTGAATGTCTTGAAGACTTCTGATTTGTCCTTGATTACATACAAAGTAATCCACCTGGTTGCATCATCAACAAACAACACATAATATCTGGATCCATTTATGCTATAGTCCCTTGAGGGTCCCCATACATCTGTATGAACCAATTCAAGCATATTTGAATACTTGTACCCTGATTTGTTATAAGAACCTTTATGTGCTTTACCTAATTGACAAGCTTCACACTTGTACACCATATGTTGCCCTTCAATATTTGGCAATCCAAGCACCACCTGATTCTTTGACATTTCCTTTATAGCTCTCTCATTGAAATGACCTAGCCTCTTATGCCATAGGTCTAATTCAGATACCTTTTGACCTCCATAGGTAAACAATGCATGTCCTACATTACCTTGGACTTTGAGAGTGAACAATCTTCCCTCCTTTTTACCTGCAATTATGGTTCTATATCCCTGATTTGGATCTTGTACATAGACACCATCATTTGTAAATCTTACCTCATATCCTTTCTCCACAATTTGCCCTACACTTATCAAATTTTTAGGAATAGTAGGGACATAAAGTACCTTGCTCAGAAGTGTACTTCCACTCTTTGTCTTCACTGATCCAATGCTCTCCACTTTATGTTTAGTATTGTCACCTGTTTGAACTGTATGTCCATTCACCCTTGCTTCCATATCAGTCATCAAGGATAGGTTCCCACTCAGATGGTTACTGCACCCTGAGTCAATATAAAACACTCTTTGATCTTCTCCCATTGATTCATGAGTTGCATTCAAGATAAGAGTCATGTCATCCTTCTGATCTGATGCATAATTGTAATAATTATTGTTGTAGGACTGAGATTGGAAGTTTCTTCCACCTCCTCTACCATATGATGTCCTACCACCTCTTCCTCTGAAATTGCCTCTTTGGTTTCTGCCTCCTCTACCTCTTTGACTATAATTCTGATTGTTGTATCCTCCACTTTGATTGTTATACCAACAATCATTTGCCAAATGATTTGTTCTGCCACAAATCCAACAAGCTTTAGCATTATCTTTGTTCTTACCTCCTCTTCCTTTACCTCTGAAATTTGTCTTCCCTTTTGTGAAGTTGGCTTGATTTGAGTTCCCTTCATCCTCATTTGATTGCTTTCCCTTGCCATTCTTTTTCTTATCTTTGGAGTACATAGCTTGACTTGTACTTCTATCATTGTCTCCTTTAAGATCCTGCTCAAAGGTTAGCATGTGTCCTAGCAATTGATTAAGGTCAGGAGTAAAGTGATCAAGTGACAATTCTATGGACAATATAAAAGGCTTCCACTTCTCATCACCTCTTAGACCTGTAAGTATTTGTCTTACCAACTTTTCTTCTTCAATGTCTTCATCCACTGCTCCCAAGCTATCTGCAATATCTTTCATCCTTGCCACATAATCTGAAATTGATTGTGAGCTCTTCTTCTTGAAAGTTGTGAACTCAGCCCATAGTGAGGACTTCCTTGACTTAGTTGTATTTTGGAAATGCTCTTCCAAGGCATTCCAAACATCTGTAGCACTTTCTAAACCTCTGATGTGAGGTAGAAGGTAATCATTTACAGCCATGTAGATGATACTCCTTGCTTGAGCATCCTTTCTCATCCAAGTCTTCAACATTGCAAGTTCTTCCCTAGTAGGAATACTTGGATCTGCAAATTCTGGTTTTTCTTCATCTCCTGTAATAAATGATATAAGATCTTTGCTCATGAGGTGTGCTTCCATCCTCATGGACCATGCTGGATAGTTCTCCCTATCTAGCTTATCAATCTGCAAGCTTTCTCCCATCTTGTATCCACCTGTGTATTGAAATCTTCAAGCTTTACAAACAATGTATGTACCTTTACTTCGAATTGAACTCCTTTTGCCTTTCTTGATGTCAATTTGTCTTCTCCTCGAGCTTTGACTCCAAGCTTTCACTTCTTGATCCTTCAAATGTTGAATCTCTTGAATCTGCAGCAGTCGAGATCCTCCTTTTCTTCAAATTGATGTCTCCTGCTCTGATACCACTGATGGAGAATGTTAATCTCCATAAGAACAACTTATTCTTGTGATTAGAGCACCTCTATACCAAGAATAAGTCAAAACCTTTCACACATTTAGAGGATCAACTTC
>CM035428.1:154489803-154493686 GCA_020310875.1 Ceratopteris richardii | reverse complement strand
TATCTATCTATCTATCTATCTATCTATCTATCTATCTATCTATCTATCTATCTATCTATCTATCTATCTATCTATCTATCTATCTATCTATCTATCTATCTGTCTAACTATCTATTGTTGGTGCAGACCAATCACCAATTGAAGGCTTGGAAGATCAAATGATGAAGGAAGAATCAATTCCTAATGTGTGGTAGAAGAATACATTCAAAAGATAAGAGAAGTGTACACATATGTACATTAGTATAGTCATAGATGACTTAGATCTTTGTTTAGTAAGAATCATGTACAAATTTATCTATAAATACTTTGAGAAAAGTCGGGGCAAGTATGAGAGCATATGTGACAATAGTTAGAAGTCAAGATTGAGTAAGGTAGAAGTCATGAGATAGAGGAAAAGTTAGTTGAGTTAGCTCTCATCACTCAACTGTATTTCTTCTGAGTAAAATGAAAATATTTGCGCCCGATGTTTCTGCGTCTTCTCCTTCTACAGTAGATCAATTGTGAAATGCTTTTGTACAAGTCTAAGTTGAGAGTTGCTTGACCTCTGTGCAAAGTTTTAGCTTCCAATTGTAATCAGGCTTAGAGAATTAAGTGTAGGAACATTCATATGTGAAGTGCATTCACAGGTTCCTAAAACAGGCGCAGATTTTTGAAGTTAATGTTTTGATCATTTCTCCTAGCACAGTTTAAAGTTTTGCATGAGTGAGGGCTTAATCTTTAAGTTGGAAGATAAGCTACTCATGTCTAGAAGCATTTTGGAAAACGGGTTCTATTCAGGAGAACCAAGTCTTAAAAGTTACAGGTGTAAAATCGACTGTTCTGAATGGACAGTTTCTGACATAGGTAACTTGAGAAGTTGATTTCTCAAGTTATACTTAATCTTTTGAAGAAATTTAACTTGGAGTAGATGCGCAATCTCTAGGAGATGATTCGTACAAAAGTTTCATAAAAAACTTTACACGTTTGATAGGTCAATGTGAAGAAATAGTGCAGCAGATTTTTCTGTGTTTCATCTTCTTCACAGATTTGTTAATCTTTTGATAGTTAGTAATTGATCCTCTAAATGAGTGGAAGGTTTTGACTTATTCTTGGTATAGAGATGCTCTAATCACAAGAATAGGTTATTCTTTTGGAGAATAACATTCTCCATCAGTGGTATCAGAGCAGGAGACATCAAATTAAGGAAAGGAGGATCTCGACTGCTGCAGATTCAAGAAATTCCAACACTTGAAGGACTAAGAAGTGAAAGCTTGGAGTCAAAGCTTGAGGAGAAGACTATTTGACATCAAGAAAGGCAAAAGGAGTCCAATTCGAAGTAAAGGTACATACATTGTTTGTAAAGCTTGAAGATTTCAATACACAGGTGGATACAAGATGGGAGAAAGCTTGCAGATTGATAAGCTAGATAGGGAGAACTATCCAGCATGGTCCATGAGGATGGAAGCACACCTCATGAGCAAAGATCTTATATCATTTATTACAGGAGATGAAGAAAAACCTGAGTTTGCAGATCCAAGTATTCCTACTAGGGAAGAGCTTGCAATGTTGAAGACTTGGATGAGAAAGGATGCTCAAGCAAGGAGTATCATCTACATGGCTGTAAATGATTACCTTTTACCTCACATCAGAGGTTTGGAAAGTGCTACAGATGTTTGGAATGCCTTGGAAGAGCATTTCCAAAATACAACTAAGTCAAGGAAGTCCTCACTATGGGCTGAGTTCACAACCTTCAAGAAGAAGAGCTCACAATCAATTTCAGATTATGTGGCAAGGATGAAAGATATTGTAGATAGCTTGGGAGCAGTGGATGAAGATATTGAAGAGGAAAAGTTGGTAAGACAAATACTTACAGGTTTGAGAGGAGATGAGAAGTGGAAGCCTTTTATATTGTCCATAGAATTGTCACTTGATCACTTTACTCCTGATCTTAATCAATTGCTAGGACACATGCTAACCTTTGAGCAGGATCTTAAAGGAGACAATGATAGAAGTACAAGTCAAGCTATGTACTCCAAAGACAAGAAAAAGAATGGCAAGGGAAAGCAATCAAATGATGATGAAGGGAATTCAAATCAAGCTAACTTCACAAAAGGGAAGATGAATTTCAGAAGTAAAGGAAGAGGAGGTAAGAATAAAGATAATGCTAAAGCTTGTTGGATTTGTGGCAGAACAAATCATTTGGCAAATGATTGTTGGTATAACAATCAAAATGGTGGAAACAATAATCAGAATTATAGTCAAAGAGGTAGAGGAGGCAGAAACCAAAGAGGCAATTTCAGAGGAAGAGGAGGTAGGACATCATATGGTAGAGGAGGTGGAAGAAACTTCCAATCTCAGTCCTACAACAATAATTATTACAATTATGCATCAGATCAGAAGGATGACATGACTCTTATCTTGAATGCAACTCATGAATCAATGGGAGAAGATCAAAGAGTGTTTTATATTGACTCAGGGTGCAGCAACCATCTGAGTGGGAATCTATCTTTGATGACTGATATGGAAGCAAGGGTGAATGGACATACAGTTCAGACAGGTGACAATACCAAACATAAAGTGGAGAGCATTGGATCAGTGAAGACAAAGAGTGGAAGTACACTTCTGAGCAAGGTACTTTATGTTCCTACTATTCCTAAGAATTTGATAAGTGTAGGGCAAATTGTGGAGAAAGGATATGAGGTAAGATTCACAAATGATGGTGTTTATGTACAAGATCCAAATCAGGGATATAGAAACATAATTGCAGGTAAAAAGGAAGGAAGATTGTTCACTCTCAAAGTCCAAGGTAATGTGGGACATGCATTATTTACCTATGGAAGTCAAAGGTATCTGAATTAGACCTATGGCATAAAAGGCTAGGTCATTTCAATGAGAGAGCTATAAAGGAGATGTCAAAGAATCAGGTAGTGCTTGGATTGCCAAATATTGAAGGGCAACATATGGTGTACAAGTGTGAAGCTTGTCAATTAGGTAAAGCACATAAAAGTTCTTATAACAAATCAGGGTACAAGCATTCAAATATGCTTGAATTGGTTCATACAGATGTATGGGGTCCCTCAAGGGACTATAGCATAAATGGATCCAGATATTATGTGTTGTTTGTTGATGATGCAACCAGGTGGATTACTTTGTATGTAATCAAGGATAAATCAGAAGTTTTCAGGACATTCAAGCATTTTCATGCTTATGCAGAAAGGATCACAGGGCAAAAGCTCAAGAGGTTAAGATCAGATGGAGGGGGAGAGTATTTCTCTAAAGAGTTTGATGATTATTGTGGAATGCAGGTATAAAAAGAGAAGTAACTTGCAGGTACTCCCCTCAACAGAATGGAGTAGCAGAAAGGAGGAATAGGACTCTTGTAGAGTTTGCAAGAGCCATGATGAAGGAAAAGAATTGTCCAAATTACTTATGGGCAGAAGCCATTAACACTGCAACATATCTTGTGAATAGGTTGCCTTGCAAAGCTTTGGATGGAGGAACCCCTTATGAAGCATGGTGGGGTAAGAAGCCTACTCTTGATCATTGTAAAGTATTTGGATGTATTGCATATGCTTATGTTCCTTCACAATTAAGACATAAGCTAGAACCAAAAGCAGAGAAGTATGTGTTTATTGGATATGATGATAGACAGATGGGTTTACAGGTTGTGGAGTCCATCCACAAAGCAATTTCTTGTTACTAAAGATGTGACATTTGATGAGCAAAATATGTGGTATACAGGATCACCAAATGAGTATACATGTGTTGAAGAAATACAAAGAAAAGGAAAGGCAAGGTAAAAGTATGTGAAGAAATTGTTGATGAAGTTGACTCTAGAAGTAGAGTGCAGGATTATGTAGAAGAAGGGCCAAGATTTGATCCAGAATCAAATGAGGCTGAAACT
>CM035428.1:154482303-154484803 GCA_020310875.1 Ceratopteris richardii | reverse complement strand
GTAGCATAGATTAGACTACCTACCAAACTCTGATATTTCTTCATGTCATTGAACTCCTCACCTCCATACCTGCTTAATTTATGATTTACCTCCAATGGTGTAGTTGAGGTCTTGCAATCTTCCATGTTAAACTTGGCTAGAAGATTCTTCAAATATCTTTCTTGTGAAACATATACTCCATGTTGAGTATACACAATCTGCATTCCTAGAAAATAAGATAAGTTTCCCAAGTCACTTATCTTAAACTCCTTCTCTATTTGCTTCTTGAGTTCATTGATTCCTTGAGCATCTGTTCCTGTAACAATAATATCATCAACATAAATGCACATGTAAATATATCCATTTTCACTTGCCTTCACTAGCAAGCTACTATCTGCCTTTGATGCTTGAAATCCACATTCATTCAAGAACTTGACCAATCTGTAATTCCAAGCTCTTGGGTCTTGCTTCAACCCATATAAAGCTCTCTTGAGCTTACACACATAATCTGATCCAATTGATTCCATGAAGCCTTCTGGTTGCTCCATATATACTTCATCTGCAATGTAACCATTAAGAAATGCATTCTTCACATCCAATTGTGATAATTTCCATCCCTTGCAAGCAGCAATAGCAATCAATGTTCTAATTGTAGACATCTTAGCAACAGGACTAAAGGTTTCATCATAATCTACCCCATAAGTTTGGGCATAACCTTTGACCACAAGTCTAGCCTTATATCTAGACACCTTACCATCTGCAAACCTCTTTGTTTTATATACCCACTTGCATCCAATGACCTTCTGATTCTTTGGTCTTGGTACTAATTCCCAAGTTTCATTTTCAAGTAGAGCATCATACTCTTCTTGCATTGCCTTCTCCCAATTCTGTTTACCTTTGGCTTCTTCATAAGTGGTTGGATCTTCTTCTGTTTTCACAATGTAAGCATAATCTCTTGTTGTTAGGAAAGATGTATCATAGCTATACCTTATAGGCTCTTTCCTTTCCCTTGTAGATCTTCTGATTTCTGCACTTCTTGATGTTTCAGCCTCATTTGATTCTGGATCAAATCTTGGCCCTTCTTCTACATGATCCTGCACTCTACATCTAGAGTCAACTTCATCAACAATTTCTTCACATACCTTTACCTTTGCCTTTCCTTTCCTTTGAATTTCTTCAACACCTGCATACTCATTTGGTGATCCTGTATACCATGTGTTTTGCTCATCAAATGTCACATCTTTAGTAACAAGAAATTGCTTTGTGGATGGACTCCACAACCTGTAACCCATCTGTCTATCATCATATCCAATAAACACATACTTCTCTGCTTTTGGTTCTAGCTTATGTCTTAATTGTGAAGGAACATAAGCATATGCAATACATCCAAATACTTTACAATGATCAAGACTAGGCTTCTTACCCCACCATGCTTCATAAGGGGTTCCTCCATCCAAAGCTTTGCAAGGCAACCTATTCACAAGGTATGTTGCAGTGTTAATGGCCTCTGCCCATAAGTAATTTGGACAATTCTTTTCCTTCATCATGGCTCTTGCAAATTCTACAAGAGTCCTATTTCTCCTTTCAGCTACTCCATTTTGTTGAGGGGAGTACCTGCAAGTCACTTCTCTTTTGATACCTGCATTCCACAAATAATCATCAAACTCTTTTGAGAAATACTCTCCCCCTCCATCTGATCTTAACCTCTTTAGCTTTTGTCCTGTGATCCTTTCTGCATAAGCATGGAAATGTTTGAATGTCTTAAAGACTTCTGATTTGTCCTTGATTACATACAAAGTAATCCACCTGGTTGCATCATCAACAAACAACACATAATATCTGGATCCATTTATGCTATAGTCCCTTGAGGGTCCCCATACATCTGTATGAACCAATTCAAGCATATTTGAATACTTGTACCCTGATTTGTTATAAGAACCTTTATGTGCTTTACCTAATTGACAAGCTTCACACTTGTACACCATATGTTGCCCTTCAATGTTTGGCAATCCAAGCACCACCTGATTCTTTGACATCTCCTTTATAGCTCTCTCATTGAAATGACCTAGCCTTTTATGCCATAGGTCTAATTCAGATACCTTTTGACTTCCATAGGTAAACAATGCATGTCCCACATTACCTTGAACTTTGAGAGTGAACAATCTTCCTTCCTTTTTACCTGCAATTATGGTTCTATATCCCTGATTTGGATCTTGTACATAGACACCATCATTTGTGAATCTTACTTCATATCCTTTCTCCACAATTTGCCCTACACTTATCAAATTTTTAGGAATAGTAGGAACATAAAGTACCTTACTCAGAAGTGTACTTCCACTCTTTGTCTTCACTGATCCAATGCTCTCCACTTTATGTTTGGTATTGTCACCTGTTTGAACTGTATGTCCATTTACCCTTGCTTCCATATCAGTCATCAAGGATAGGTTCCCACTCAGATGGTTGCTACATCCTGAGTCAATATAAAACACTCTTTGATCTTCTCCTATTGATTCATGAGTTG
>CM035428.1:154469803-154477303 GCA_020310875.1 Ceratopteris richardii | reverse complement strand
GAAATGTTTCATGTTTTTGTTAAAGTAATCTTTTTGTTATTGTTTATTTTACTTTAATGACTTCAATTTGTTGCAAATTGATTACAGGTGGGCAAAAGAATGGAATACAAAATGAAAGTCCCTGTAGATTGGAGCAAAGATGGAACAGAGCTCTCATTGTCATAGTTCTTTTGCAACCTGATAATGTCACTTCTTGGGCCCTAGTCATTGTATCTCATGGTTTTTGCACTTTCAAGAACCTTGTAAAAAGTAGGACAATTGATTCATGTTAGATATTGTATATACCTTATTCTCTGCAATGATAATTTCAAAACTTTTGGAATGTCAAAAATTCTGTTCACTACTTTGAAATGTGGTTGCCCATGTTTTTTTCTGTGCATTATTTTGTCATCCGAAACTCATTTTTTGAAATTGCACTTCTTTATTCTATACTTTTAAAAGTGGGCCCAGTCAATTTAAAAACTTGAAACTGCTATAAAAATGGCTCTATGTGCTCATTTCTCACATTTGCACTCTCAAAGAGCTAGAAAGCACAGACTGCAAGCCTCTAGAAATCTCGCGCGCAAGCAATGGCTGCTAGCACTTCCACTCCCATGAAATCTCCTCGAGATTTATTCATGGAGTTTTTGGAAACTACAGACTACAATGGTCGTACGGATTTGTATGACCTAGTCTGTAGAGTCCCTAATCTTGAAGGGACAATAGCCATGAATTCCGATGTGATCGATGAGATCACAGATTTTATGGAACTCTATATTTTAAGATATGCCATAGATATTCCAGCATATGAGTGTAAATGGGTCCCCTGTGACCTGCTTTTTTACATTCATAAAGGAGATGAGGCATTTGCGAAGCGCTTAAAGCGTTTCATGGCGATTGCTGAGGCTTCAGGGCACCTGTTAGATGACACAGTGCCCTTAATTAAACAATTAAATAAGAAAAGGAAAATGGGAAGAAAATATCTTTCCTACATAGCAACAACAATCTTTTTTGTCAATGAGGAGCCCGAACCTTCACCCATGGACCTACCCCATCTTGTTACTGGGGGTTTTGTAGATGACAAGAAGGAACCCCAGACAGAAGCTCTCAACTTATTAGAAGAGAGTCAAAAAATTTCCAGAGAATTTCCTCAAGGAGTAGTGGACAAATTAAAGGAAGCCAGTACACAGAAGAGTCCACCCTCCAACTTAGACCCCGTGGAACCCACTCTACCAGAGGTAGAGATGGAAATGTTTTCAGTTGTACTTGTTGATGGAGAGGAATTTTTGTTCCTGCATGATATTGAGAAGGCATTCGGTCTACGCCTCGACGAATGCCTTAGTATTTTCAGCTCAACCTCGGATGTTCCCATGGACAACACTTCTGACATTATCGAAAAGGCAACAATTCCACTTGGTGAATCAGTTGCGGACACCATTGCATTTGTGTGTGAAGAGATTTTGAGCCATGCCAACCAAGATGCCAGTGAAGAAGATCTAGCCACAGCAAGGGAAAGAATTTTGGAGAAGAAGATTCCAACATCCCCTGTTGTGGAGCAAAGTGGCATGGCCCATTCATCAATTCCACTAGATGCAATGGGAAGAGGAGAGGATGAAGACAGGCTTCAAGATGTAAGTCTCTACTGACATTTATGGTTGTCTCATATTCATAAAAGATGTATCTATTTAATTTTATGATTGTCTATGTGCAGGAAACAATTGAAGTGGATAAATTTGCAGCAAGGAGTGGTGGTGACCGTGTTTCCCGGGGCCATGGCTCTTCCTTGGCACAGTACATTGGAAAATTGCCAAAGGAAGATTTTGTAATAATCCACAAGGACTTTTCCCCTCAAGGACACTTCATGACTTGGTGTATGAAGGCCTTGAGTAAAGTTTTGTGCCTATCTACAATAATGCAAGGGACCAATTGTATATTTCTAGTTAGGAAGTCCCTTGCCCTTACTACCCTAGGAGTTAACTTTAGAGGAAAAATATTAGGTCAAATAGGAATAGCTTTGGGTCTTGGATTGACAGACCCTCAATTAATATCCCAATCAGTTTTGACTTACCAATTGCCTCTATCTTTTCAGAGAAGAAAGAATGTAGTGGAGAGGCTCAAGGCCAAGAGCCAATTGTAAAAACTTTATAATACCAATGTTTTGTTTTTCCAATTTCCATGTGCATTCAATCTATTATATCTTTATGGTTTGACAATCTCATAACTTTTGCACAGTTTAATCAGTCTTTTTCCATTGTTTCTTGTAATTTGTGTTGCCCAAAATGCATGGAATGGCTAAGGAATGCAAAAAAAAGGCCTGCCACAAAAACGCGGGGATGGGCCCTGCAAAACTTTTGCAGGGCCCATCCCCGCGTTTCTGTGGCAGGCCTTTTTTTTTGCATTCCTAGGCCATCCTATGCACTAGGTTACTTGTATTGCAAGTCTATCTTCTCAATTAGCACCTTCACTTGGGGAAATGTGGAACACTCTTCTTATATGCAATAATTAGAGAAAATTAAGACTCCTCTGGGTGCATATAAGCATGCAGCAGTAAATCAGTGCATGTATGTATGTTCATAAATATTTTTTAGCTATTGGTCAGGGGTTTAGCATGCAGTGCACTCTAGCCAAGGCTAATCATATGCCCCCATGTGCATGGCATGGGTTTTCATGGCTTGGAAATGCCAAAAAAAGGCCTGCCACAGAAACGCGGGGATAGGCCCTGCAAAACTTTTGCAGGGCCCATCCCCGCGTTTCTGTGGCAGGCCTTTTTTTGGCATTTCTTGGCCATGAAATGCATTAAATAGCATTACCACTTACAACAAGTACAGAAAAAAGAATGATACAACTATGAAAAACACTTCAAAGATGTACTGGAAAAACACACCTACAAACATAGGAGAAATAAACTTCAAAACATGTACACTAAGAGATAAACATTTGGGAGAGCAAATATGACAAGACAAAGATTATATTCATCATTTGGGTTTTACAAAATATTCATCGTATGGGATATACAAAAGGTTATCCAAACAAGGGGGTACAAATTATGGTTAATGGTCATTCCCTCTAATTCTCCTAGCTAGCTGCAAATCTTTAGGTTGTATTGTCACTCTCTTTGCATGGATGGCACATAGGTTAGAGTCCTCCAACATTGATATAAGATACGCCTCTACAGCTTCTTGTAGAGCTTCAATGGCTATCCCTTGGATACGAAGTCCAGCGCAATAGCGTTGGATCTCTTCCTTCACAACTCTTGCAAATGACCTTCGTGGAATCAGAAGCTCCACAGACTTTTGATAGTGTCGAATCTCCGCAAAGGCTCTGGTTTGCTTTCTGCGCCTTTGTGGTGCTCTTGCATTTGGGGGGATGTTGGGTTGTGGTCGTTGTGGTCTACGACGTGGTTGATAGTTCTTCTTTCTTCTTGGAGGACGCCTAGATGGTCCTGTCTCATCATTTACTTCCTCTGCCCGACCTTGCTCTCTTTCCTCATCGGTTGGTCTTTGTCCTTGTCCTGGGGGGAGTGTCTTGCCTCCTTGTGTTACTCGATGGTTCACGGGGATATCATCATTGTTCCATGGTGGCTCATTTATACTTTCTTCATCTGAGGAACTCGATAAATTTGATGTCTCAATCACAACTCGTCTATGTCCTCGTTGTTTGGGCCTTGCCTTCACTGGTGTCCTGATTGGGGGCTCATCATGAGATGCAGAAGGGGAATAATTTATTTCTTGGGATACATCTCTCTCTGGTGAACCTTCATCCCCCCGCGATGCAATGCTACCGGACTGTGTCCCTACACCTGAGTTTCGTCTTGAAGAGTGGCTTGTGGTTCGACGCTTCTTGTGGGGTGTCATCCATGTTGGGCGCTGAGTACCTTGCACATGGCTAGGGTAGACGACATGATCCTTCCTAGCAGTCTGCTTTGTGCGTGCCATTCTCTTAGATTGTAAAGTGGTAAAATGAGGAAGGACACCTCTATTTATAGGCTTTCACTTAAGAATTGTCCTGTTCACATTTAAATGGATAAAAATTAGTTTTAAGACATTAAAAGTATATTCACAAAAATAGTAGAATTTTATTTGAAGTGAAAGGGGTTATAAAAACCTTGAAAAGTATAATGCATTTTAAGAGTTTGGAAATTATTTCCAAGCAGAACCCTCGCGGACTCTTTGTGAACGCCATTGGGCATGATGTTCGGGTCCTGACGATGACATCCACTTCTCTCTTGCAATATCATGTTGTAGCTTTCGTGTAATCTTTGCTAGGTGTGACTCACATGCCTTTTCCATTACATATTTTCTAGCAAATGTCGCACGAAAGAACCAATTGAACATTTCTTCTAAATAGTTTGATTGGAGTAGACCACCCCCATGACGAGTGTTTTTAAAGTAAACACCTCTAGCCCTGTAATGTGACTTCTCCATTCCTTGTGTACTAAAAATGTCCAGTGACCCATATCGATTCATAAAATATGCTCCATGTGCAAAAAGAATATGCTATGATCTGGTCAATAAGATATACACATAGTGTTTAAGACCAAATAAAAAAATGTAAGCAAAACTTACTATGTAATGTGTAATGTTGCTTTCTCCCCAAGATAAGATGAATGACTGTGTAAACTCCTTCAAAGTCACTTGGAATAATTCTCGTTGTGAAGCATTAGTGGAAGCCAAACACATCAAATGTAACAATTGATCGAACGATGACCAAACCTTCTTTCGCTTGTTAATGAGATCAACCTGACTATCATTGTCAGTTGTAATTGAACAGAGGTCCTTCCAAAGCTCCCATTTCCCATCATCTTGACTATTCACATCTTTTTTAAAGAAACGTCGTGCCTTCTTCCCAGTCATTGAAACTTGTTGTAAAATCTCTTGAGACTCACCATACTTCTTAACAACTAAAGATACGTGGCCACCATGACAACCTATAGAATTCAAAAGATCTTCTATTTTCTGGATTGCTATTATAGACCTCTCTAGTGGTTTCATTGCAAATGCATATTCAACATGGAGCTTCAAAAGCCTATCAAAGATCCTCATGAATGCATGCAAAGTACAAAAGTGAACATTGACTAATGGAAATGGGATAATGGGGTTCCAATCATTGCTTATTTTATCACGAGTCGGTTCCTGTAACATTGGACACCTCAAAAGTGATATCTCCCATTCCTTGTGATTCAATGAGTCTGTTTCATCAATTTCTTCAGAGTCATCAACTCTCGTCAATGCCCTTGCATGTTTAGACTGTCTCTTAGATCCTTTGTAACCTTGTGTACAATATGGGCAAGGATAGAGAGAAGATGCTCCTTGTTTACAACCTAACATGCATTTTATACTCTTAAGGTCTCCACCCAAATGCCATTCTACATCAAAATCACCTATATCATCTACAAAAAGCTTTTGCCCATGTATTTGAGAAGAGATTACTTCCGTAATCCACGGAGTCCTACTAAAAATCCATGAAATAACATTATTTGTTTCTTTGGGAACTTCTATAGCACCTAACCACCAGATATCTCTCTCTGATTGCACACTGTAAGTCAAATGGTCCCTCTCTCCTAAAGTTTCATCACTCATTGCATGGTCCATAATTTCGTTCATTAGCGTCACACTCAACCTTTCTAGTCGCCGACCCTTTATGATTTGACACTCATCAAGCTTCAGTATGAACTTTAACTTAACATTACAGTCTGCACAAAAGAGAAAACATTATCTTAATATGACACTTGAATGCAATAGAACTTCAACACCAAATAAAAGGTAGTAGGGGTACCTTTGATTGTTGAACTATAAAAGTGAACCATTGCTTGTTGAAGCTTCTGAAGATCCACAAATATATTGTTGAATTTAGTGTAAGTAAATCCTTGTGTAGATAGGATTTTTGATTGCTTCTTGGGAATATTTGGATGATAAATAGAGGCAGGCATAGTTTCTTCTATGAATAAATATTGTCCAATAGTACGAGTCACATCCTCATTTGAAGTTTTTTTATTGATAGACAATTTATATGGGCATGGAAATATACTTTGAGAAATACCTTGTGATTGTAAGGCTTGCCTGAGAAGGGTGTACATTGCAGTATACCCATTTCTACTGATGCCTGCTTCGTCACATATTGCCTGCACATCTTGCACTGTGATAAGATTTTTTAACTTCTTTGAAAACTCAGCTTCAACAACAACTCTAATACACTTTCCTATGCGTGAGTCTAAAGCAGAAGTGATTTCTTTGGTGTTTATACAACTATTCATCAGCTTGAATTGGTCTTGTGTTGTTGATGAAGCAGTTATGTCTTCAATAAACGACCTACACAATGAAATATTCCATTACAAATCTTCATTAAAACATATAAAAGTAAAACAAACACTCACCTTGTTGCATATATACGTCGTTTGCGTGCTCCACCACCTTTTGAAAGAGCTTCAAAGGATGACAATGATCTTTTCCTATGTCTCATACCAAGTGGAGTCTCTTTCAGCTGCTGGAGATTGGCAGTTAACTTTGAAATTGTGCTTTGTTTTGCTTCAGTATCCTGTTCCAAATCTGCAAGTTGTTTTTGTAAAGATATGATTGTGCTTTCTAAAGTGACCACCCTCATATGATGGATGTGATGTTGTTGGAACCAATACTTAGCAGTAGCAAGTGAATGTGTAGATAATCTCTTGCAGTAACCTAATAGTCCAGCTTCACCCGCACCAATGAACTGAAGTAAAGTTGAGAGGTTATGGAATGTTGGATGGTAAGAAGATATTGGATCAAGAGGATAGAGTGAACCATGAGCCCAAAGATCAATACTTTTTTCTCCAGCTGCACGACGTTCATTTTGAGAATTGGCATCATTGTTGCATCGTGTATTTGGAGCAAACTCTCTAGGCACACGAACATGGATACTTGCTGATGCAGGAGCATGAGGACGTTCTACTGTGAAGTTTGTGATACATGTCAACACCATCTTTGCTAATGACCAACAATATCAAAAACAAAGATGAAAAACTGGTTGGAAGGGAGTCTAAAGCATAGGTTTTGCTCAAAAAATGTGTTTTCTTGTATGTGTATGGGTTAAAGTGTATTTTTCCACTGAGTATGGCTGAAAATGATGAAATTTGAAAAAAGTCATTTTTTGGGGGAAGCATAGTCACGGATTTGATGATGTGGCACTTACTTTTGGAGGGAGTTTGAAAATTATACTTTTTCTAAAAGAAACTTCAGAAAATGGGCCCAAAAAAGTAACTTCTGACATATATATTAAAAAATAAGCTCTTTTGAGTTAATATACACTGAAAATGAGACTTTTTAAAAAAACTCATTTTTTTATTCAAACACATGTACGAGTTTGATGATGTGGAAAGTAGATTCTCTTTCTCTCTCTCTAGAATAAGAAAGAGAGAGGCCTATTGAAGCCTAAAAAAAAGCCTACTCCAGCCTACTAAAAAGTGCCCTATTAAATGCACTTTGTCCCCTTAAACAAGAACAGAATTAAGCTTAATCCCTAAAAATTAGGGATCCTTACAAGGCCCAT
>CM035428.1:154457303-154464803 GCA_020310875.1 Ceratopteris richardii | reverse complement strand
AAAGATGGAGTCAAAGCTTGCTGGATTTGTGGTAAGACAAATCACTTAGCTCATGATTGTTGGCATAATACTCAAAATAATGGTGGATATAATCAGATTTTTAATTCAAGAGGAAGAGGTGGCAAAATCAAAGAGGTAATTTCAGAGGTAGAGGTTACTTTGGAACAAATGTAGGTAGAGGATTCGAAAGCCAACAATACAACAATACCTACTACAATTATGCTTCAGATCAGAAGGAGGATTCAACATTGTTTATGAATGCAACTTGTGAAAGGCAAAGTGAAGACCAAAGAGTCTTCTACATTGACTCAAGGTGTAGCAATCACCTGAGTGGCAACATAGCATTGATGACTAATTTGGAAAACAAGGTAACTAATCATGTAGTTCAAACAGGTGACAATACAAAGCATAATGTGAAGTCAATTGGATCAGTGAAGGCTAAGGATGGAAGTACTCTCTTGAGTAAGGTTTTGTATGTTCCTACAATTCCAAAGAATCTGATAAGTTTAGGACAAATTGTTGAAAAAGGTTATGAAGTTAGGTTCACTAATGAAGGAGTTTTTGTGGAAGACCCTAGCAATGGGTATAAACAAATTGTTTTAGGGAAGAAAGAAGGAAGATTCTTCACATTGAAGGTTCAAGATAATATTGGTCATGCCTTGTTCACCTATGGAGGACATAAGATATCTGAATTAGATCTTTGGCACAAAAGGCTTGGACATTTCAATGAAAGAGGTATTAAAGATATGGTTAACAATGGTTCAATGCTTGGATTGCCTAATGTTGTAGGTCAACATATGACATACAGATGTGAGGCATGTCAATTAGGTAAGGCTCATAAGCAATCTTATTCCAAGCATGGTTTTATGTATTCAGAGAAGCTTGAATTGGTACACACAAATGTGTGGGGACCATCAAAGGATTTCAACATCAATGGTTCAAGGTATTATGTGATTTATGTCGATGATGCTACCAGATGGATCACTATCTATGTGATCAAAGATAAGTGTTGGAAGATGCATTTTTGGAAACCTTTTTGAAGGAAAATTATTGTAAAATGATAGAAATTTGTAGAAATATTTATGCAATTGTTGTAAAAATAAGGAAGAATCTTCCTTATGTAGGATAGAATCTTATGTATTTTTTCTAGAATTTTTGGAAACTTTTAGATAGCATATTTTTAGAATAATAGAGGAAAGGACCAAAATCCAAGTGTGAAAAGGGACACTTGAAAATGTATATAAGCTAATTTCCTCTATTATGAGGGGGTTGGTTAATCATTTGTGTACTTGCTATCCAAGTGAATAGAGAAGGAGTTTCTGCTGAAAATCGTGTTTCTCCTCTTCTATGTGGTTTCTTTGATTTGTGAGTCTAGATCTTGTGTATCCATGGAGATTTGTGAGTTTCTATTGTGTAAATCTGTAGAATGTCTATGCAGAGAGCTGAATACTATTGTGTTGAGTGATGAGTTGATGAAAAATGGTGCTGGAGCTGAAAATCATCTGTTTGCACAGAATCACGATTGTCTCGTCTGTATGATCTAGGTGATATTTTTTTATTTTGACTTCATAATTCTGTTCTGCTGATAAAATAGCATGGAATAGACACCAAGATTGTAGAAAATGGTGTAGATTTGCTCAAGATAATCCAAACCCTAGAAATTTCCTCTTCATCTTCATTATTCTCAGAATTCTAGTCATTATTCTCTTATTTCTTGGATTCTATCATCTTGAAGGGGATGTGGTCTCAAGAATACTTCCAGGATTGACAAAATAAAGATGTCTTGTTGATTCTTTATGCTAAATGATTAGAGAGGACAACTCCAAAGATCAATAACAAACATTTTTTGGCGCCGTTGCCGGGGAATAATTCAAAAGCTTCATTGAAGTTGGACCTTGCTGGATCTTCTATTGATGATGGTAACAAACACAAGGGAAAGGTAACACTCTTTAATCAAGAAATGTGAACATGAAAAGGTAGATGTCTTTTGTTTGTCTTTTGGGAAAAGAAAGCAATAGATCATCTTTTAGAAATGGAAGTGCTGACATTTCTGTAAATTGATAGTTGCTCATTACATTTTGGAAGTAAAAGTGCAGGTGTGTGGAAGATATAAGCCAAGGAAGCTGAAGATGAGGTAACATGTGTCTATTCTTGCATTTTTAGAGTTCTTTTTGACCAAGTACTAGGTACCAATGCGGATCTTGGGAAGATAACATTGTTGCACTAAGGAAAAGTCAGTTAAAGTAGCTAGATGCAAGTAGAAAAGATTCATTTGTTAACCAAATATGAGCATAAATCTTGAGTTGAGCTGCATTTTGAAGAAAAATATGTGATTGAGTTTATCTTTGCAAAAATTGCTTGCACTTCATAGCACATTTTCTTTGGAAAAAACTTTCTTATGAACTGTTGTGATAGTTGAGCCATAAGAAATCATAACCAATCAAAAAACATAGGATCAGTAGATCACCAAAACCAGGAACCCTAAGTAAAGTGTTCACCTTTATTTTAGGGCAAAATACTAAAAAAATTCATAAAATTCATAAAAACAATCAAACAAATTTCTTTCCTTCTTAGGAAGTTGCATTGGAGCTGTGGGGATGAGAGTGATAAGGACCAAGTAAGAGAAAAGCAAAAAATTTATCAAAAATTAGCAAATTTGAAAAACACAATTTTTTGTACAACATCACGATTTTCTGATTAATGATGGTGATTGTGAGGTAAACTTGCAGGTGATTAAGGAATTGGAGTTGGTAAAGGATACTGAAGGGGAACAAGAGTAGAGAATACTCAAATTTTCATAAAATCAAAAGTTTAGAAAAAACACGATTTTCTACACAAAATTGCGATTTTCTGAGTAAGGTTGTGATTTTGGTGTAGAAGTACAGGAGTTTGGTGAATTACAAAGGAAAGAAGGTATTGAAAGAAAACAAGAAGAAAGAATACTCAAATTTGCACAAAATAAGATCTTAAAAAAAAAACACGATTTTTTGCACAAAATCGCGATTTTCTGTAAAGGAAAATTTTTGGAATTTCTAGCATATTTGGGTACTTTGAGAAAGAAAATTGCAAAAGATGTCATCTAGATTGGGTAAGTAAGGATTGCACAAGTGGAAGAGTGAAGAATTTTGAAAATCACACAAAATCGCGATTTTCTGGACACTATAAAAATCTGTAATTCAAAGAAAAATTCATTTGAGTGAGTGTGAGAGAGAGAGAGAGGAAGTAGTCATGGAAGAAACACAGAAGCTATCCTTGGTGGAAGAAGTATCAAGACCCACAGAACCAGAAAAAGGAGGACCTTCACACTTCTCATCTGATTCTGACAATGATATTGAGAGCTTTCTATTAAAAAGTCTAAATTTGTCAATACCAAATACTCCCAATGTCATTATACAGACCTCTGAGAAACAAAAGACACTTGAGGAATTAAAGAAGAAGTCTCAGGAGAAACCACTTCAGGAGCAGGCAGAAAAAGAGCTTAATCTGGAAGATGAAAGAAGAATAATGAAGGGAAAGGCAGTAATGATAGAACAAGCAAGTGAAATAAGGGAAGAAGTTAGTTGTGGAATAGTGCATAGTGGAATGAAATCTATAGGGACAAAACCTTCCCAGACTTACTTTAAACTGGATGAGAGCATAGAAGAAATAGCTAAGAAGGCACAGGTGTACAGCTCAGTCATAGAACAAAAAGGCACAGATCAAGATCCACTACAGGAAGCACATGAAATAATTGCAGAAAAGGTTACAGGGAAAGTAGTGGAAAAAGAAATCATTCAGAGTATAAAGGATGTGTTGCATGATTTGAAGAATAATGAGGAATTCACATCCAATGAGGATCAAGAACAAGAGGTAGAAATGGACATCATGGACATTGATGAACAGGAAGAAGGATACAAAGAAGATAGAGGCAATGATCAGGTCAAAAATTTAGAAATAGCTGAAACAGTTTTAGCACAGGAAAAGGAGAGACAGGAAGTACAAGCAGGTGAATGTCAGGGAAATTTTGGTGAAGAAATTGAATACAATTTGTCCCAGGAAACTATAATCCAGGAAAAGGAGATGCAAACAAAGGAAGGATATTTTTCTAAAGAAACTCAACAAGTGTTAGAGAAAGAAAAGGTACACGAAATAAAGCTGATCTCAGATGTTTTGGAGCAAAAGAGTTCAGGTGTTCAAGAAGACATGATAGATTTAGAAACATTGGACACTCAACCAAGCCATGAAAGAAACAAGGCCAAAATTATAGAATATGAGGGAGAAGAGGAAGAGGAGAGTGAATGCAAAAAGGACAAACAGCTAGAACCCAAACAAATAGCAATAGAAGGAGGACTGGAAAGAATCCCAAAGAGTATTAGATCAGCATGTCAACTCATTATGAATAATATTGAACAGTTCAGACCCTCAAGCCGAAATATGATCATTTCAGGGATGGTAGCAGAGTCAGAATTTGAAAAAGGCAGTATGGTTATTAAAGAGCATAAAAGGGAAAAGGAGCATATGGCAGAGCAACTAAGGAAGGTGCAAGAGAAGAATGAGGAGTTTTCCAATAAAATAATTGCTTTGGAAGAATTGGAAGTACAGAAGCAAAACAAGATTCAATACTTGGAAGAGAAGAGTATGCAACTAACAGAGCAGAATGATAAATTGGAAAAAGAATTGAGAAAGATTGAGGGGAGGTATAGAACTCTACAAACTTCCTATCAGATTTTGACTAAAGCTAATGAAGAAATCAATAAGCTACTATTGCAGGAAGGGCAATTGAAGGAGGAAATTCAGACAGTCCAGATGACGGAGGGAGAAAAGGAAGGATTCCTCAAAGAGATTCAGGAATTACAAAGAGAACTGAAAGAAGCCAAAGAATTAGAAAAGCAGGCCAGTACACATGCTGCTACGTCTATGAGAGGGTATAATAAGCTATACTTGGATATGGAAAAGGAAAGAGGTGAGTGGCAGACAAAGAGAGAAAAGGAACGGAATGAGTGGAAAAAAGAAAGAGAATTATGGGCACAACAGAATGGGAGTCTGATGTTGACTATAAAAGAATTGCATAAGAAATTGAATAAGCCACAAATCCAGGAAGAGACACATGTGGAAACCACACATGCAGAAGAACATGGGGTAGACAATATTGAGGGAATACAACATGACAATGAACCAGCATACAAAAAATCAGAAGAAGAATATTCAGAGGATTTTGTAAAGAAATTGCTGACAAGTAGAGATTCTAGAATGGAGTTCATCAGAAAGATGCATGATGAGTACGAAGAACAAATTGTCACATTCACATTGAATAAGGGAATTAATCCAGATCAGCATCACTGGGCAGCAGATGGATTGGGGATACCATTTTGTATGATTTTGGAGAGTATAAAGAACTATCAGATGGCCAGAGTTGGGCTACCTCCAAACAAATACTTTGAGTATGAAGAGGACATCAATGTCACTAAAGAACTATTTGAGAGAGCTAACCCTAAGTGGAGAAATAAATGGTTGGATGCCAACAAAGAATGTAGGAAAATCTGGAAAGAGGCGCCTCTTCATTTAAAGATCAATCCAGCCTATTGTCTAGTGGCACGAAGAAGAGAATGGACAACTTTTTGGGATAGAAGAAGAGAAGGTCAAATTCCACCAAAGTGGATGAATTTCCCGAAAGTAGCAGGTCCAAAGGCAGGCACATGGCCTACCAAGAGTTATATGGTGAATACTATTGAGTCTATAATAACTACATACAAAGATGTCAATGACCTTGCTTGCATACTACTTGCACGAATAATGAGATTAATTCTGGCTTGTATAGAAACTTATACTGACACAGATATTAGAACCTTGAATTATATCAGCTTTAATTCTCCAACAGACGCCTTATTATTTGATTTGAGCGAAACACCTGACAGAATTTGCTTAATGGCCTACTACAGCAGAATTATATTTTTGGGTAGTCATTACTTACAGATTTTTGAGGATGCCTTTGATTATGGGTTTTTTGAGAGGGAATCAGAGATTTTTGGAAACCTATCAGTTGTTACAAAGTCCAGACTTACAGCATATGAAGCTGCCTACACAGAGTACTTGAAAAAGGATGTCATAGATAAACCTGAAGCTGCAGTACAGTGGAGAAAGGTGTTGTTCGAGATGGTCAACAATCTAAATATAACAGAAAGAAAAAGTCATGATTTGCTGTCACAAGTATATCAAAGAAAGAAGAAATGAAGAAAAGTGATCAGTGCAGAGGAGCAGGAAAATCTTTCGTCAGGAGCTGAAAGGCTTAGGAGGGGAAGGATGTTGGAAGATGCATTTTTGGAAACCTTTTTTAAGGAAAATTATTGTAAAATGATAGAAATTTATAGAAATATTTATGCAATTGTTGTAAAAATAAGGAAGAGTCTTCCTTATGTAGGATAGAATCTTATGTATTTTTTCTAGAATTTTTGGAAACTCCTAGATAGCATATCTTTAGAATAATAGAGGAAAGGACCAAAATCCAAGTGTGAAAAGGGACACTTGAAAATGTATATAAGCTAATTTCCTCTATTATGAGGGGGTTGGTTAATCATTTGTGTACTTGCTATCCAAGTGAATAGAGAAGGAGTTTCTGCTGAAAATCGTGTTTCTCCTCTTCTATGTGGTTTCTTTGATTTGTGAGTCTAGATCTTGTGTATCCATGGAGATTTGTGAGTTTCTATTGTGTAAATCTGTAGAATGTGTATGAAGAGAGCTGAATACTATTGTGTTGAGTGATGAGTTGATGAAAAATGGTACTGGAGCTGAAAATTGTATGTTTGCACAGAATCGCGATTGTCTTGTCTGTATGATCTAGGTGATATTTTTTTATTTTGACTTCATAATTGTGTTCTGCTGATAAAATAGCATGGAATAGACACCAAGATTGTAGAAAATGGTGTAGATTTGCTCAAGATAATCCAAACCCTAGAAATTTCCTCTTCATCTTGAATTCCAGTCATTATTCTCTTATTTCTTGGATTCTATCATCTTGAAGGGGCTGTGGTCTCAAGAATACTTCCAGGATTGACAAAATAAAGATGTCTTGTTGATTCTTTATGCTAAATTATTGGAGAGGACAACTCCAAAGATCAATAACAAACAATAAGTCAGAGGTATTCAATACATTCAAACATTATCATGTGTATGCAAAGAGAATTACAGGTCAAAAATTGAAGAGACTTAGGTCAGATGGAGGGGGAGAGTATTTCTCTAATGAGTTCACTGATTGCTTGTGGAATGCAGGTATAAAAAGGGAAATTACTTGCAGGTACTCTCCTCAACAAAATGGTGTAGCAGAAAGGAGGAATAGAACTCTTATTGAGTTTGCAAGATCCATGATGAAGGAGAAAAAATTCCCAAATTATTTGTGGGTGAGGCTGTAAATACAGCCACATATTTGGTCAATAGATTACCATGTAAAGCTTTGCAGGGTATGACACCATATGAGGCATGGTGGGGTAAGAGACCTACTCTAGATCATTGCAAAGTATTTGGATG
>CM035428.1:154439803-154447303 GCA_020310875.1 Ceratopteris richardii | reverse complement strand
TAAATTTATCTACCGAGAGTGATGGCACATTTGTTTCTTGCCAGCTCACTCATTCGCGGACATTAGGTTTTTTCCTTATGTACTAGTCTTTATATATTGCACTTGTTGTATTCTTGTTTTGAGGTCATTCTTGTACATTCCTTTTATGTAATAGAAGAAGAAGAAGAAGATCATTCTTCCTTGCCTCAATCTGTGTGTGTGTGCTTCTCCTTGAGAGTGAGAGTGTGTGTGTGAGCTCTCTTCCTTATCTCCTTCCTCGTGACATGGTATCAGAGCCAGCGTGGCTGTAGAGAGCTCGTGGAGAAGGCGACGGTGAAGACTACATGGCAAGGCATGGAGAAAACACGATTTCACAAACGGCCTCCGTTTGCTACGAAAATCGCCGTGAAGGTTTCGGAGCCATCTCGACCTCCGTTTCGAGCCCGCAAGGTGGGGCCCACAGAAAAACTAGGTTAGTTTCAGAAACTGTAACTTGCATTGTGTTTGGCAACACTCATATATTCCAGATCCAGAATTTCAAGTGATTCCGTGTACTGTTGATACACGAAAACTGTGTTTTTCTCAGATAGAACTATCACGTCATAGTGCGACAGTGTTCAAGCAGAAGTGCTGCTTGTAGTGTGTTCCGGTGTTGAGAATTGTTGCAGAAATGGCAAACGCAGATGGAATGAGTCAGCTTATGAGCGATAAGCTGGACAAGAGCAACTTCCATGCTTGGATATTCAGAATGACGAATTTCCTGATGGGAAAAGGCTACTGGAAGTACATCGAAGGAGAGAATGAAAATGCTCCGCAGTTACCAGAAAGGAATCGGACTGTAGAACAGTTAAGAGCATATGAGGAATGGAATCAAGGAGCACGAAAGGTAATGTATTGGCTATCTGTTAGCATACAGGATAGCATGATTGGACACATACAGGATGCCAGGACTCCAAAAGAGGCTTGGAACAGCTTGGTCACTTTGTATGAGACTAATACAAAGGCACGAAAATTGCAACTCAAGAACGAGTTGCATACATTGGAAAAGAAGAGCATGTCGGTAAGTGACTACACTCTTAAAATCAAAGGCATATGTGAGTCACTTGCATCTATTGGTGTGAATGTAGATGATGATTATAAGGTGGAAGTGTGCCTTCATGGTTTAGGAGCTGCATATAAGCAGTTCAGAACTTCCATACAGACCAGGGAAAATATTCCGAATTTTGCTGATCTGGTATCTATGCTGATTATTGAAGAAAAGAATCTTGGTGAGGACTCAAACTCGTAAGGAAATCCCAGTTCTGAGTAGGTATTCTACTCTGGCAGAGGAAGAGGCAGAGGTAAAGGTTTTGGAAGTGGAAGAGGAAACAGTAACCAAGACCAAGGTCAACAACAGAATCATGCAAGAGGAAGAGGACAATTTCGAGGGAGGGGGAGCCAAAGAGGTCGCAAAAATTTCCAAAGAAATGATTCAGGTAATGATAGTAAAGGATGTTGGAATTGTGGTAAACCTGGACACTTTGAACGTGATTGCAAGTTAAAGAATCAAAATAACAGAAGGCAGCAAAACAACTATGCATCCACAAGTGCAGATGATTCTGAGAAGCTGTTTATGGTTCAACATCACATGATGAATACGATGTCTGCTGGTGTTTCAAAATCAAATGATAATGTCTGGTATGTTGATTCACGTGCTTCAAATCACATGAACAGTCATGCAGAATGGTTTAGTAGTTTGCAGAAAATGCCAGTTCTTGGATATGTTGAAACAAGTGATGATACATCGCATCCTATTGAGCATACAGGAAACATAGCATTGTCTATGGAGGACAGAAAGGTAAAACATCTCGCTGATGTGCTGCATGTTCCAAATATAAGGAAGAATCTAGTTTCTGTTGGACAAATGGTTGACTAGGGAATACAAGTCAGGTTCAATGCTGATGGATTATATGTAGAAGAGTACAAGCAGGATGGACGACTGGTTGCCAAAGGAAACAAAGTGGGTAGGATGTTCACCTTAAATGTGAAGATTCCTGAAATGAATGCAGCCATGTTTGCAAAAGGTGCAGGAGTTATTGCAGATATAGAGATATGGCACAAACGGATTGGACATGCAAACTTGCAAAGGCTGAAAATGATGCAGTCAAAGGAGATTGTCCATGGACTACCAAATTTCAAAGTTGCAGAAATGCAAAAGGTATGTGCAGCATGTCAATTTGGTAAACAGTCAAGAGCATCATTTCCACATGACAAGCATGTTAGTGAGAATGTACTAGAAGTAGTACATACAAATATTTGGGGTCCAGCAAAGACCACATCTATGGGCGGTTGCAGGTTTTATGTTACCTTCATTGATGATCATACACGCAAAGTATGGGTATATTTCATGAAAGAGAAGAGCGAGGTGTTCACTCACTTCCAGAATTTTAAAGCTATGGTGGAAAACCAGACAGGGAAGTACATTCAGACATTAAGATCTGATGGAGGAGGTGAATACATGTCAAATGAGTTCAGCAGTTTTCTAAAAAATCATGGAATTCTGTGTCAATTTTCATGCAGGTACACACCACAACAGAATGGTGTTGCTGAACGCAAAAATAGACATATTGCAGAAATAGCAAGAGCCTTGATGGCTGAGAAGAATATGCCTCATTGTTATTGGGCAGAAGCTGTGCATACTGCTGTATACATCATGAACAGAACTCCGACTGCTGTTGTACATCAAGTTACAGCTGAAGAGAAGTTTACAGGTAAAAAGCCAAACTTATCACATCTGAAAGTTTTTGGCTGTATTGCATATGTACATGTCCCAGATGAATTGAGGAGGAAGCTTGATCCAAAAGCAGAAAAGTGTGTCTTCATTGGATACTCCCTTGAGCAAAAGGGATATAAATGTTATAACCCACTCACATGACAGGTAAAGGTGAGCAGAGATGTGGTATTTGATGAAATGTCAAGCTTCTATGCAGATGCCAAAGAAGGACTGAGTCTTGAACCAAATGACAAAGAAAATGCTGAAAAATCAAGTGCAGAATCTCACGTTTTGAGTGGACCAGATGCATCACGAAGCAATAGTTCCAACTCAAATCCATGGAGTGGAAGATTACGTGGCAATTTCAGTCCAACAAATTCATCAAATACATCCAAGAAAGGTAAAGAAAAGCTTTCTGCTAGTCATAAAACATGTGCAGGTTTTGAAGACGTTGATGGAGATTCAAGCGGTTCAGAAAAGAGTCTTGATGAGGAGTTTGGATTGCCCTCTGTGAAGACTCCAGGAGTAAGAAGGGCACATGTAGATGATACAAGGAGAAGTGACCCAGGACCAAGAAGATCTGGGAGGATGCATAATTCAGTGCAACGATTGACATATGATAGTTACGTGGCTCGCCATTGTGCCTACATGACAAAGGTAATACAAGTTGCTGAACCTTCTTGCTTTGAAGATGCAATTGGTAATGCAGATTGGGAAAAAGCTATGGATGAGGAGATGGCTGCACTTTATGGAAATGATACATGGAAGTTGGTTCCATTGCCAGAAGGAAAGAAATCCATAGGCTGCAAATGGGTTTACAAGGTAAAGCATAATGCTGATGGTAGCATAAGCAGGTATAAAGCATGATTGGTAGCTAAAGGATATGCACAGACATATGGCATTGATTATGAGGAAACATTCAGCCTTGTAGCTAAAATGTCTACTGTCAGAACACTTGTTGCATTAGCTACAGCAAAAGGATGGACTTTGCATCAAATGGATGTGAAGAATGCTTTCCTACATGGTGAGTTACAGGAAGAAGTATATATGGACCAACCACAAGGATATGAAGATTCAAAGCATCCAGAATATGTTTGCAGGTTGCAAAAGGCTTTGTATGGGCTGAAGCAAGCCCCCCGTGCATGGCATGCAAGGATTGTTGATTACTTAACCAACATTGGGTTCTCTATGTGTGATGCAGATCACTCACTATATGCAAGGAAGGCTGATGATGGCATCACTATTGTGGCTATTTATGTTGATGACCTGATTGTAGGTGGTGATAATGAAGAAAGCATCAAAGAGGTAAAGAAACTTCTTATGCAGGAATTCGACATGAAAGATCTTGGTGTGTTGTGCTATTTCTTGGGCATTGAGTTTATACATACAGAAACAGGTATATGGATGTCACAAAGGCAATATGCCTTGAATATGCTGCAAAAGTATGGTATGGCTGATTGTAAGCCAATTTCTATGCCATTAGAACAGAATTTGAAATTGGATACTACATCAGGTGAAGCATTGGAAAATGCTACTATGTACAGGAAAATCGTGGGAAGTCTTATATATCTCACAATTACAAGGCCTGATCTAAGTTATACTGTTGGACTTGAAAGTCAGTTTATGCAGGTTCCTAGGAAGCCACATTTGGATGCTCTGAGGTGCACTCTATGTTATGTGAGTGCTACTTTGGATTATGCATTGTTTTATGAAGCTGGTGTAGATTTGCAGGTTTATGGATACACCGATGCAGATTGGGCTGGTAGTACTCTAGATAGAAGATCTACTAGTGGCTTTCTTTTCTCACTTGGAGGTGCAACTATTACATGGAGCAATAAGAAGCAACCCACTGTTGCTTTGTCAAGTACAGAGGCTGAGTATAGAGGTGCTGCAATGGCAGCATGTGAGGCATCATGGCTGGAGATGTTACTTGCAGATTTAGGTGTGGAAGTGCAAAAGCCTATCACTATCTATTGTGATAATCTTAGCAGCATACAGTTAGCACGGAACCCTGTTTTCCATGCTAGAACAAAGCATATTGAGGTACATTATCACTTCATCGCAGAGAAGGTATTAGCAGGTGATATTGATCTTGTTTATGTGAGAACAGATGAGCAGGTTGCTGATATTTTCACCAAAGCATTTGGAGCTGAGAAGTTGAAGAAGTTTTGGAAGATGCTTGGATTACAGGATATGGCGTTGAGCTTGAGGGGGACTATTGAGATATCAAGCTCAACATGTGATGATCTAGGATGACACGTACCAGTTTTTCGTTTCTCTGACATGTATAGTGGTCATGCCGGTATATGTCAGGGATACTTTATTGAGCTTTATTAGATTTATCTACCGAGAGTGATGGCACATTTGTTTCTTGCCAGCTCACTCATTCACAGACATTAGGTTTTTTCCTTATGTACTGGTCTTTATATATTGCACTTGTTGTATTCTTGTTTTGAGGTCATTCTTGTACATTCATTTTATGTAATAGAAGAAGAAGAAGAAGATCATTCTTCCTTGCCTCAATCTGTGTGTGTGTGCTTCTCCTTGAGAGTGAGAGTGTGTGTGTGAGCTCTCTTCCTTATCTCCTTCCTCGTGACACTAACTCCCATGTGTCATTCTCTTTGAGAGCATCAATCTCCTCATCCATAGCCTCTTTCCATTTTGATTTAGTTATTGCTTCTTCATATGATCCTGGTTCTTCATTTGACAAATCTTTGGCAAGATAAACAGAATGTTTAGTAACAAGAAATGTATCATACCCATATCTGATAGGTTTCTTGCTTTCTCTTTGTGATCTTCTAAATGGTTGAGTTGAGGATTCAGGTATGTCTTCAAGCTTCTTCATCTTCATTTTGCCTTTGGACTTCCATGCTTTGAATTCTTCAAGATTGATAGTGTCTTCATCATCTGAACTTGAGGCTTCATTCTGAGTAGGCTCCTCCTTTGTAAGACTTGGAAATTCCTCTTCCAAATCATAGGGTAATTTGACCTTCTTGCATTCATTCTCATACCAAGAATCATTCTCATCAAAGACAACATCTCTGCTTACCATAAATCCCTTATTGATAGGATTATAAAACCTGTAACCTTTTTTATTTAAGTCATACCCAATAAAGATGCATTTTTCAGCCTTGGGTCTAGCTTACCTTGTGTCTGAGAAGGAATCTGTACATATGCTACACATCCAAATCTTTTGCAATTGTCAAGTGAAGGTCTCTTACCATGCCATGCTTCATAGGGTGTCATACCATCAAGAGACTTAGATGGTAACCTGTTTATGAGGTAAGTGGCAGTAGAAACACTCTCTACCCATAGATAGTTAGGTAACTTTTTCTCATTAAGCATAGATCTAGCTGTCTCAAGAATTAATCTATTTCTTCTCTCAGCTACCCCATTCTGTTCAGGAGAATACCTTGTGGTTATTTCTCTTTTGATGCCTCTGTCCTGCAAGAAGTCTTCAAATTCATTGGAGAAGTACACACCTCCTCCATCTGACCTTAGCCTCTTCAAATTCCTTCCTGTCTGATTTTCAACTAATGCAAGATATTTTTTAACGCAATTAAATACCTCATCCTTGTGCTTCATGAAGTATAGTACAGTCCATCTACTATAATCATCAATGAAAGACACATAGTACCTTGATCCTGAGACTGAGGGGTCTTTGCTTGGTCCCCATACATCTGTGTGTACAAGCTCTAGGTAGTCTTCATGCATGTATCCTTTCTTTGAGAAGGGTAACCTGTGAGACTTCCCAAATTGACAAGCACCACACTTATAAATCATATGTTGCTTGGATACATTAGGTATCCCAAGCACACATTGGTCCCTGCACATTTGTTTCAAGGTTCTTTCTCCTATGTGCCCTAGCCTTTTGTGCCAAAATCTCAAGCTCTGAAAGTGTTTGATCTTGATAACTGTATAGTGCAATATTCTTTGTATCTTCCAACTTAAAAGTGAAAAGTCTACCTGATTTTTCGCCTTTAGCAATCCTCTTGAACCCATGTCTTGGATCCTCCACATATGCTCCATATTGGTTGAATCTAACCTGCAAACCTTTCTCCACAATCTAACCAACACTCATCAAATTTTTGGTAATGGTTGGTACATAGAGTACCCTGCTCAACAAATTCTGATTTCCATCACAAGTCTTAACATTTCCAACTTTAACTACAGAATGCTTTGTGTCATCACCTGTTTGGACTTGATGCTTACCTTTTGGTTCCTCAAGATCAGAGAGTATTGCTACATTGCCAGCCACATGATTTGAGCATCCTGAGTCAATATAGAATTGGTGATCATCATTTGTACCTGATTTTGAAGTCATGTTCATGATTAGAAGAGAGTCATCTTGCTCCTCTGTATAGTTGTTGTAATCCTTCCTGGATTTGAATCCTCCTTGGTAGTTGCCATTGTAATTATTGTTGTAGTTATTGTTGTAATTGTTGTTGTAACCTTGGTGATGGTTGAATCTACCTCTTGACTTTGAGTAGCCACCTCTTTGGTATCCTCTTCCTCTCTGATTCTTGTAATTCCTGAAACACTCATCTGTAGTATGATTTGATAAACCACAAATGTTGCATGGTGAGGAGTTATAAGATCTCCCCTACCTGGCTTACCTCCTCTGCCCCTTCCTCTTGAAGATCTACCTCTCCCTGCATAGTTGGCTTGAGAGGTTGATCCTTCATCTTCCACCTTCTTACTCTTGCCTTTATCTTTAGACTTCTTATCAATGTATAGGGCAGAAGAGTTATTACCTTTGGATGTGTCTC
>CM035428.1:154432303-154434803 GCA_020310875.1 Ceratopteris richardii | reverse complement strand
GCAACCCTGCAATCTTCCATTTTAAATTTGGTTAGTAAATTTTTAAGATACCTTTCTTGGGTCACATATACTCCATGTTGAGTATAAGAAATCTCCATTCCCAAGAAGAATGATAAGTTCCCCAAATCACTTATTTTGAACTCCTTCTCCATTTGCTTCTTGATCATTTGTATTCCTTTATCATCTGTTCCTGTAAGTATTATGTCATCAACATAAATACAAACATAAATGAACCCATCTTCACTTGCTTTGACTAGCAAGCTACTATCTGCCTTTGATGCTTGAAATCCAAGTTCTTTCAAGAACTTTACAAGCCTATAATTCCATGCCCTTGGGGCCTGCTTTAATCCATACAAAGCTCTCTTGAGCTTACACACATAATTTGGATTCACTTGATCTTTGAATCCATGTGGTTGTTCCATGTAAATTTCATCTGAAATGTAACCATTCAAAAAAGCATTTTTAACATCTAATTGGGATAACTTCCAACCTTTGCAAGCAGCAATTTCTATGAGAGTTCTTATTGTTGTCATCTTTGCCACAGGACTATAGGTCTCATCATAGTCCACTCCATATGTCTGTGCATACCCTTTCACAACAAGTCTAGCTTTGTACCTAGACACACTTCCATCTGAAAATCTTTTTGTTTTGTAAACCCACTTACATCCAATAATTTTCTGGCTATTAGGTTTAGGAACCAGATCCCAAGTCTGATTCTCTATCAATGCATTATACTCCTCTTGCATGGCTTCTTCCCAATTTCTCTTGCCTTTGGCTTCATCATATGTAGATGGATCTTCATCTGCTTTTACCAAATAAGCATAATCTTTAGTAGTCAAGAATGAGGTGTCATAGCTATACCTTGTAGGTTGCCATTTGTGCCTAGATGACCTCCTAACTTCTGCACTTTTTGAAGTCTCTGGTTCATCACATTCTGGATCAAACCTTGGCCTCTCTTCAACTTCAACCTGTACTTCATTATTCTCATTTTCATCAAGTAATTGAATCTTTGCTTTACCTTTCCTTTGATCCACTACTTCTTCAACATCTGCATGTACATTATATTTACCTGCATACCAAGTACCTTGCTCATCAAATGTAACATCCTTAGATACAAGGAATTGCTTTGTGGGTGGACTCCACAACCTGTATCCCATTTGCTTATCATCATAGCCAATGAATACATACTTTTCTGCCTTAGGCTCCAACTTATGTCTCAATTGAGATGGCACATATGCATATGCCAAGCATCCAAATATTCTGCAATGATCCAAGGTAGGTCTCTTACCCCACCAAGCTTCATATGGTGTCATACCTTGCAAAGCTTTACAAGGCAATCTATTAACCAAATAAGTAGTTGTATTTACAGCCTCTGCCCACAAATAATTTGGGCAATTCTTCTCTTTCATCATGGACCTTGCAAACTCAACAAGAGTCCTATTTCTCCTTTCTGCTACACCATTTTGTTGAGGAGAGTACCTGCAAGTAACTTCTCTCTTTATACCTGCATTCCACAAGTAATCATTGAATTCATTTGAAAAATACTCTCCCCCTCCATCTGACCTTAGTCTCTTCAATTTTTGACTGTAATCCTTTCTACATATGCATGATAGTGTTTAAATGTATTAAACACTTCTGACTTTTCTTTAATCACATAAATTGTAATCCATTTGGTAGCATCATCAACATATATGACATAATATCTTGAACCATTTATAGTAAAGTCTTTTGAAGGACCCCACACATCTGTATGCACCAACTCAAGTCTTTCTGAATACATAAACCCATGCTTGGAATAGGATTGCTTATGAGCCTTACCTAATTGACATGCATCACATCTGTATGTCATGTGTTGACCTGCAATGTTAGGCAACCCAAGCACTGAATCATTATTAATCATGTCTTTGATACCTCTTTCATTGAAGTGTCCAAGTCTTTTGTGCCAAAGATCCAATTCAGATACCTTCTGCTCTCCATATGTGAACATAGCATGTCCAACATTTCCTTGTACCTTCAATGTGAAGAGCCTTCCTTCTTTCTTTCCTGTAACAACCTGTTTATACCCTTGACTAGGGTCTTCAACATAGACTCCATCATTGGTGAATCTTACCTCATATCCTTTTTCCACAATTTGACCTACACTGATCAAATTCTTTGGAATTGTGGGAACATAAAGAACCTTACTCAGAAGAGTGCTCCCATCCTTAGCTTTGACTGAACCAATTGACTTTACCTTATGCTTTGTATTATCACCTGTCTGAACTGTATGATTAATTGCATTATGATCTAAATCAGTCATCAAAGCAATATTTCCACTTAAATGATTACTACATCCTGAATCAATGTAGAACACTCTCATGTCCTCATGTGAGGTTTCATATGTTGCATTCATAATGAGAGTCGAATCCTCCTTCTGATCTGATGCATAGTTGTAGTAGGTGTTATTATAGGATTGATTTTGGAAGCTTCTTCCTCCACCTCTTCCAAAAGAATTCCTACC